>CM031566.1:11775234-12375234 GCA_018467065.1 Ephestia elutella
GTTAAAAGGGAAATCTGGAAATTCCTAAAATGAACGCCGGTCCTGACGGAAATAAAAAAGTCCCGCCAAATGAAAGTCTGCCGTAGCAAGGTATTGGCTGTGACGTCATATGAAGTGATCCAAAGGGGCGCTCAAATTGAGTGCAGATCAAACTTCAGCTCGAGTATTTTAGAAGATGGATCCGTTTTCGAAAAATCTGATAAAGCGTCGTGATATAAGTGTCCGAAGAGAACTATGAAAAAGAGATAGTATTGTGTCGAAAATCAATTTATTTTTGTGATTATCTTACGAGCCTGGGAAGTCTGTTCCTGTGGGAATTTTTGAAAATCCTCTCATGTAGATGCTCACCCTACACTCCCTAAAGGAACCTACAAAATGCCAAATTTCAGCTTCCTACACCCAGTAACTTTTTGCTCACAATGCGTTATCATTCGTCTAATCACAATAATTTTGTACTAAGTAAAGCTAATCTCGAATAATAATTGACTCTGAACAATATTGACAAGTTTTGATGTCGTAAATTAAATTTGCTGCTAGGCTAATGACATCGCCTAGTCTGGATTTGAGCTTAATTTAATTGATTGGTTCTATAGCTTCACAGTATTTATTGTAAGTATACACAATCATTTTAACAAATAGTCCAAAGATCACAGCAAATTAGTTTAATATTGTACTCCTTTGTTACTCCTGAGGTATGTTTTTTTATTTATTTACCTTAAGTAGTCAACACAAATTTGAGAAAGATTATGTTTACCTTACAGTGGAAACCGACACGGCTTGGTCCAGCCCCGCCACCTGAAAGTACAAAAAAGGTCAAGGTTACCAAATATATTCATTACATGAGTTCAGGAAAGTAGGTCGAATACTTGTAAGATTTGACCGCCTATATCATACGAGACGAACAAATAATTAATTTAAATTTAAAATAAAAAACCTCGGTATACCTATAGGGTTACCATGGTAATTAGATGCGAATCTCTCAGAAGGTTGTAGGTAGTGTTATTTGGATTGATTTAAACCTACTAAGGGTCGGGTTATCCAAAAGTTTACCGATTTTCGCGATATTTGATATTTTAATGTGTTTTTTTTTTTCCACTCAATTGGTTTCAATCATTTTTTAAGAAAAAAGTATTCCTCAGAATCTGTTTATATTTACAGTTTATGAAGGGTGATAATGGAGCACTTATTATGAATTATAACATCATAGAAATTCTTAACCAGTTCGTAAATGTGTGCTTTTTGAAAAAAATGCCTTTTTAACAGTAAATTTTCTCAAAATAATCTCATTTGTTTTTAACAGATTATTGAGAAAAACATCTACATTTTATCAGATTTCTTGTACCTGTGACATCGCAAGCATTCATAAAATTTTAAAATTTTTTCTGTTAGTTATATTTTTAGATTTAGTTTTTTATGATAACTATCATGACAATAATATAAAAAATCATTTTGTTATGCGTAACTTATCTCTAAAACATTTGTATCCTAGCATGAAAAAACAATGAAAAGAGCTCACGTAGGCAACAAATAATTAATTCTTTTATACTTTGTTCTCCAAAAAGGATACAAAGGAAGGTGACGGCAACACTGAAAGATTGACATGGCTGACTAGGAAATGGTAGTTATTCCAACGCCGTTACCCTGACACAACAACGTCACTTTACTTGTTCAGCATGTCTGTAACTTTATCCATTCCTGCTAATACTATAAATGCGAAAGTTTTGGTAGTGTGTAAGTGAGTATGTTTGTTACTCAAGCCTGTACCGCCAAGCGAATTTGTTGATGAAATGATTATAATATACAGAAGCCATCTTCCAGCTGACTGAGTGATTGACAAACAACGCGCAGTCAAAACTACTGAGCGATGTAATAGCTGAAATTTTGCATGTAGACTCCTTATGGACCATAGATATATCAAATACTTTAACTTAATCTAAACAACCCTAAATGCAGCTAAAACTAACTAAGCGAGTGCAACCGCAGGAAGTAAGCATGCGAGGAAGTTCCCACTCTAATGCAAATCAAAGATTAGAGTGTACTGCAATCCTTGTTTCACTTGTATGTATTTGTTCGCACTTATGAATCCACATGAGTATTGCTAAATAAAAAGACACATACCAATTTACTATTACCTATTTCTAAAAATGTATGACATTTATTTAACTTACGACGGTGCCTGCGTTTTCGAAGAAATTTCGATAATACTTGTTGTTCCATACAGTTAATAAAGTATTAAAAAAACCAAAAAAAAAATATCATAACTATACTTGGCGTGGATTTCGAGATGTAAATACCCTAAGAATTCTCTGAACGAGACAAGAAGTAGATCATATTTTTTATTTATTTATTTATCCAAATAAAAAAGTACATAACTCAATTTAGGTGTCGTAAATAATAACATATAAAAACCCTGAGGGTTGTCTTTATGTTACTAGTGTAAGTTTACATCTATCCTATAAAATAACTTAATACTATACCAATACCTACTTAGGAACTAGATGAGTTTAAATTATTTAGAAAATAATTCTTTCATGTGATTTTGATATTTTTTGGATGTATTGTATTTCGCAACTCGGGAGGTAGTTTGTTTATAAAACGAGAACGATATACTACTTCTAGCATGTGTACGAAATTTCATCGCAACCCATACATTCGTTTTAGTGTAACAATGAAACAACATACATAGGTACATATATACATAGAGTCACGTCTTTATCCATTACGGGATAGACAGAGCCAAGAGTCGTGAGACTCGAAGGCCACACTTAGCTGAATAATGGGCGTTTTGATGGAATGGAGATTCAGATATAGTGTTGAAAAAAGAAAATCTCCTATGAGTGGAGGAATCCCCAGCAATATATGAACAAAAGTCCATACTTTCATATCTAGAATATTTGTTATATAAATTAACTCAAAATAATGCCTGAAAAACTTACTGCCAGTATTATAGTGAAATCATTCATTTTCTCTCGAACGGGAATTTCCGTGTTTTGCGGATTTGCTTTGCTATAAAATCATATGTAAATAAATGCTTCCAAAAAAATCTCAATTCAGGTTTTTTATTTTTTATTTTCGTAGATAAAAAAACGCAGAACTAAAACAGGTACGACGCTGACGTCGATTTGTCTCTTCCAGTTTTAGGTTTTCACAGTACTTATACAAAAAAACAGTAAAGAAAAATTCAAATAATAGTGACGACACAATCACAGCAAATTAAAACGTCCAATTTTAATAAATTTATCTTGAAAATATTTGTAAAAAATGCTAGATATAATTTTAGATCTAGTTTCTTGTTGGGTATTAACATTTTCATGTTGGAAAAATGGGAATGGTTTTAAATTCATGTGCAAAAAGTTGGTGACTTATGCAAATTTCGTGAATATTTCTGGCAAATTTTTCAGTTCAGTGACCTCGTGTGTTCGGATCTGTTTGTTGAAGAGTCGCCGATGCGCACCTACATGTGATGTGACCTTTCTATTGCTATTACTAGAATAAGTAGGGATAAAAGCAACTTTGACTTAGGAATCTGTGGGTATTTATAGTCTGTATTATATTTTGAACCAGTGGATTAATGGAAGACTTTCATGATAATAATGTTGGTTTCATGAACCGATGAACTACAAAGACAAATTTTTATGTAGTTTTATTTGATCAGATAGACTGAGCTGGAGACGTGGTGAAGCGATTATATTTTAATATCTCAAATTACTGCTTATGGATATGTTATTTCTAATCTAATCTGTCAATAAAGCATTAACCTTAACCAAAAGGAATAATTTTTAAAAGTGAAGAGTAAATAAGGAAAAGATCCATTTTTTAATAAAAATGCAATCCTACCATGATTTAGGTTACGTTTAATCTGTAACTGGTTATTTTTTTAAAAATGCGTTAACAAAGCTTTTGTAATTCAAACCTTTATTAAAACATATTTTTTTATTTAACACAAAAGAAATATTTGAGTTTTCGATAGTGAAAACAAATTGACTCCATAAAATATTGACAGAATCGAGTGATGCTTCGTGATAATCGAGTTAAAATCCGATTACTGCGTTGTTACGTACGCTGTCCACTTTAATTAAGGAAAAACTGTGTTGTCATGCAGTGTTGTTTTTATATTAAATTTTAATTGACCAATGTTAAAAATACCTGAATAAACTAGCTATGTCCCGGTGCTTCACTTCCATGGTAATTTTGTTTAATTTAATAAAATTACAATTATTTCAAATGTTTGGGTCAAAAATTATTTTTGACCCAAACATTTGAAATAATTGTAATTTTTCATGAAGAAATATACCTATTTAGAGTTTAATTACGATGTGAAAAAAAATACAGGATATAGATTATGATCTTTATTAAAGCTTACAACCGTGTACTTTAAAAAAAATACATATTTTCAGCTTCATATGAGGCAATTCAAAAATTAAAAAATTCAGCTTTCAAGTCACGAAACTTAAAATTTTCAGCGATAACATATATATATTTTTATATAATCGTATTTGAATATTATAAAATGCGAAAGTTTGGATGTAAGGTTTGTGAGTTTGTGATTTGTGAGTTTGTGAGGATGTTTGTTACTCAATACATAAAAATCTGGACGGATTTCGATGAAATTTGGTACAGAGGTAGATAATGACCTGGGAATGGCACATAGGCTACTTTTTATCCCGGATAAAGTGGTTCCCGTAAGGCATGGGATACCAATTATAGTAACATCATCTATTTAACAAAATAGACGTCATGTCAAAGTGAGCGTTACATCAAAGGTGACGTTAAGTCAAAGTGACGTTATCGTCAAAGTGACGTTACGACAGCCTCACTACTTCCATATAAACTGGGCCCGTTGCATCAGACCGGCAGTACGCCGGATATGTCGAGGTGTGCGGACCATGCTAGTGCACGGACTAATGGCACTCAACTCAAGCTTCTATATATTTATATTGTGATGGAACATCAGTGAGTTTGTTATACGATATACATTTCCATTGTTGCAGGCAGGGCGCGCAACATAACCGTAGTAATAATTTTCCCATTTTCCATTACACCTAATTTGTCATTAAATAGCCTTTAATTAAATACTTGCATTTAGTTCTCACGGCCTGTCACGAGATGGCACCCTTACTGCGGGCAAGTTCTTTTTCAATATTTTTTCGCGAAGTATAGAATGTTCATTCAGGTAATATTTTTACTCTGATATTTTAACACGCACTAATTCTTGGCAGCAGATCTTATGGATGATAAGTGCTAATGCGCCACCCCTAGGTTACTCTGTATTTCAGTACCACCGCCAGCATTAGCTGTAGACATCTGACACGGTTTGAGTACCAGGGTGGTGGGATTCCAAATATTGTTGGGCAATTAAAATGATATTATTTTCAAATTGCGAATTTTTGAGTATTTAAACTTTGTATATTAAAGAAGCTAAGATTATATAGTAATGGTGGTTTAGGTTTTTTTAAGGCCGCGGAAGACTTTGAGGTAGAAACAAATTCCAAGTTGATTATTTTTTTTTGTTACGCCGGAAGACTTGAAGGCAGAAAATAGGGTCAAGTTCAGGATTACTTTTTATGACACGCACGGCACGTTTTTATTGGCGCTTTTTTATCTTTATCAATATATCTATCTATACTTGTATGATAACGCGATGAAATTTTCGCGCCATTTTGGATTTATAATCACGACACGCAAGCAGCCTTACTAAATTTCATGCACATATATGTGAGTGTATAAACGGTATTTGCCTGTTGCTATTTTACCTATTTGACATTCAACTCGCTACCATTTTTAAACTGAGTGCTCAATACTGCTAGTTTCTACAACTCGCGCTCAACGCGTTTCACAGGGGCAGGATAATGGGTCGTCCTTTTGCCGCAGGCAAAGCCGCGGGTAACAGCTAGTCATTTAATATATACTGTAAAAAGCTCGAACTACGGTAAATCTAAGATTTTCGAGTAAACCTAAGATCACAACTCTGCCGTGGTAATTGCGATAATTTTGCGATTCGCACTTTTACCACCATTCGCAGTATTAAGTCTCAGGATTTACATTAAAGGCGCAAATAAATGACTGATAGATGAGTTTAGGTTATTTTTTTATGACCGCGGAAAGACTTTGAGGCGGAAAAGAAATAAGGTTCAGGTTATTTTTTTTATGACCACGGAAAGACTTAAGGAAGAATTACTCTTTGTTTTATTCCAAAATAACTAACATTTACCAGCAGTAATATGGTAAAACCTAGCATATTATAAATTCTAATTGTTAAAAGCACGAAAAAATCATCCATTTTCATAAATCCCAACACATTTACCAATATGGTAGTCACAAGACTTTCTCTTAAATCTTAAGGTGTTGCGTAGTTCGAGCTTTACAGTAACATTTATACTTTGTAAAAGTTTTAACAACACTTTTGTTTTTAGACCAATATTTTAGATATTTGAAGCGAGTTGCTAAATCAGTACAAAATCATTTGAACACGAATCCAACCAAAGTAAGAACATTATGTTGTGCAAAAATCTATATTATTGCAACGCACACATGCCAGTTAAGCGCATATGAATTTTGTTTTTGCAACTCAGGTCAGACCTCGTCTTAAAAGAGTACCGAACACCCGTTTGGGAGTTCGGTACCACCTACTTTACATAATGGTAAAACCTAAAATACGGACATTTGTCGGAGACCATGATAACTAGAAGTCATAATTAATTGCACTAGTTAAGTTTACAATAAAAATTCCAATGAATTTAAAATGAGGGAAGTATAGCCGTCTACAGGGCACATACACATTTGAATATTCCCTTTCCTTAATCTTAAATTGGTTGCTACGCTTCCTAATCCATTTCATTAAAATAAGACGAGGTAAAGGTCGCATAAAGAGGATGTTTTTACAATCGCTTAATGTAAGGCCGTAGAAGTACAGTTACTTCTTTTAATGAATTATATGTAAATAGCGCTAGGATTGATTTAGGTAAAGTGGATTCAGGAAAAAATACTTAATGCTTATATGTTCAATACCGTGTTGAATGCTTATTTACCTGTGTTTATTGTTTAATAATAAACCTTTTACATTATTTAACAATTCTGTAACATTTTTGAAGTTCATTGAACAAAATCATTTCTAAATCGGACGAATGACAAAGTTACAAGAACCAAGCTATTTTGGATGGAACTATTCCATAAAATGAGAATACAACCAGTAGAATGTGGAAAATTATTTACCCGGTATAAAAATCATGATTGATTCAATGTGAAAAGATTTAATTTACTACCTATAAAGAACAAAAAACTATCATCGAAATCTGGTGCAAACTAGGCACACAAAAATGCAGCCAGAAGATACAGCATCATTTTAAGAGAATTGGTAAACTTAAATTATTTAGCTAGCTTCTTATTATTTAGTAATACCCATGAGAATTCAAAATGTTAGGAACAAATACAAGGAAAACCGGTTTTGCAATGCGCCAACTTTGATTGCATTAGGAAGGTGGGAACTTCCTCGCATAAGTACTTACGCGCAGCCTGCGGTTGCACTCGCTTAGTTTCAACAGCTTTTGGGGCTGGTTCGGATTTGGCAGGGAAAGCTTTTGGTGAATCGCCAAAGTTTGTGTTATCTTGAGTGTATCTTTGCTTTATTAACATATTATATATATACCACAGCATTCTGTAAAAAACTAACCAAGTCTCGATGGAGCTGTTGTTTGTCTCTAAAAAGTAATGAAATACAAACAAAGTCGTTTAAGTCTAAGGTTCCCATTATCAATTTCTTTTATTATTATATTTAATGTTGTGTGACTTGACCGTTGAAGGGTACACACAAGGGTACAAAACCAGGTGCTCAACTGACCTGCACTAATCTGTCGCCAAGAACCACTCACCCATTAACGATGGAAAATTGCCGCTTGGAAAAAGTTGATTTAATAACCAGTCAATTGCGATGATAAAGCCACTAATGTATATAAAGAATATTCAACTTGTAGGTCACACAACATTAAATATAACTAATAAAGAAATCGCAGTAAGGAACCTTGAACTTAGAACGACTTTATCTACAAGATTTCATTACTTTTTGGAGACAAACAAGCAGCTCCATCGAGACTTGACTGGTTTTTTACAGAATGTTTTTGGTGGGATTTCACTTCTTCAGCAAAACGTGGACATATTGATTTATTTTATTAAATTTTCTTATTTGACACAGTTTTTCTTTTAGGAGTAGTTTTATTATTATTACAAATCTTTCTTTTTCTTTTTCGGTTCTGATTCTTGTACAGTAAGCAACAGTTTTTCGTAGTGCCCGATTCGCGGTCATTATTTAATCTGTTAACGATTTAGACCGTTTAATTTCTGTAAGATCGGCGCGGTATTTACGCACTAAAGCCAAGGATTTGTATTCGGTGATCCTTTAGGCTTGAACTTTTATACTCTTGAAGTCAATAACATGAGATGAACCCATCGAGATATTATACGTAGTAGTTGTATTTCGATGGATGAACCATACTATACTGCAGTTGGTTACTAGAATTTTAAACCATAGAATATAAAAAAATGTTTGAATTGATTTTTTTCTTATGTCTATGTTCTAAAAATTTATTCCACAGAATATTGCATGGAAGTAGTTAGTACTTTATTGTACAAAGTACTTATTACTTCCATGGAATTTTTGTCGAGAATATCTTCGAAAATTAGCGGGTTCCAAAGGAAAAATGAAACTTCATCGAAGTTTTATTTTTCCCATGCCAATAACCTCTACAGCCAGTGTTCTAAAAACCAGGGACCATGATAAATTTAAAAAAAATGGTTATTGTCTGTCATAATTGGCCTATCAGGCAGGGTTTTTAACTTTGTAGCTTTAAACAAAGTAAATAATCTTCGTTTGTTAATTTCCTATGTAGGGACTTTTTATTTGACACTTGATCAGTCTTGCACAATTTAGAGGTTTTAGCCCTAAATTAAGAGGTCTAAATATACTTGATGAGTAACTTTTATTAATTCCTCATGATTTGACAATTTTAATGTGGCAATATCATTTAAACCACCATAATCGTTACCAATTTTCGACATAATTGCGGACACTCATGCAAGTTGATAACCTTATTGTCATACATCAGCAAAATTGAGCATAATATTTTCAATTTTTCATACTGAACCTAGGGTAATTTTTGAAAAAGCAGGCAACTCTTAAAAGCTAGAATGAAAACAGACAATAACGAATCTTTTAGTAATCGAAATACAACTTAATTTAATATCCAGATGAATATGTACGAATTTATAACGTATTATAGAAGGTATGATACCTGGCATATTACGTCTTAGCATTTTCTGGCCAGAATCATCTCAACACAATAGGCTCTGCAGGAAGTATGCAACGCTAGAGATCAGCCACACGCTGAGGGGAACCCATGTACCGACGAAGCTCTCAGTGGATACCACAGGACAAGAAAGTTGGTCGTTAAGCAAGTACTGACGGCAATGATTGGCAGCGGAAGAGCGGTGTTCTATATAGTCGGAAGCAAAGTGCATTACTTGGGACAGATTCCGATGGAGAAACACTAAAACTAATACCTAGATGAGAAAGAAGTACTAAAAATAAGAAATATGATACGAACATTATGGTAGTAATAAACCTAATAAAAATGTAATTACTCTTTAATGTGATTAAACAGAAGGAGACATTCGCTCAAAAAGTGGGACGCTATGAGCTGAATTAAATAAGAAGATGTGGCAATCCTCTACGCTGGACTTTTATGAAAGCTGATCGATTTTTTATGTAGCAATAGAAGAGACGTTGCAGAAATATGGTAATCTCTAATACAGCCAGAGACCAGCTGAGGGTTTACCATGAGATACTTCAGACCTTCGATTTTTGACATCAAATGAAGCAGCCACCAAGTTGAATGTTTTGTAAAAAAGGCGGTATGTCGATTTCTAATAGTTTGATTGGGCTCTTGTGTTTTCTAATTAAGATCACCAGGTACTCCAGATCTTCGATTATCCTAGTTTTTATAGTTTTCCTTACTTCTTGACCATTGAAACCCTAACTGCAACTTTTGCAAATTTCAGCTCTCTGTGAGTTTATGGGAAGTACTAGTTCTATTTTGATGATCTTGGTGAGTGAGTGTAAAAATGCGAAACTTGCTTTCGCTTAACTTCGGAACACTAAATGACCTACAGACTTGAAATTTTGGATTTTAAGTATGTGATTATAACCACTGGATGACGAAAATTTTACTGAGTTCTGGTCTGCTCCGGGGGAGTTCTCAAATAGGGGCCTGAAAATGCAGCAAAATGGTTCCTGTAAAAGATGATACGGCAACGTGATATTTGTGCCTCACAGCTTGGCGGTGCTGCCGTGCCCCCTAGATATTTATCAGCGTGTAACACTGCGTTTGTTTGGTGTGAATTGACAGATTCATTCGAATCGCAACATTGGTGGTGTCAGATTTACACAGAAGTCGCCTAAAAGGGTCTACCATGACTTTTCTTGGCGATCTACAAGCATATACCTATACAAAGAAGCATTTAACGTAGGTCATTAAAGAAGTTAATTAATCTATCCTGGTATCCTTATTTTAATAGCTTCTTTCCTAAATATTATGCAAGAATTATCGCTAAATGAATTTCACACGATAATCGTAGTAACTGATAAATTTTCATGCATTCGAAATTGTCGTTAGTAAAATTAGGATACACAGGTAGGTAATACAACATGAACTATCTACAACGTTAATTGATTTCTAGCACAGGTTCACTAGTAAACTGAACCGTCTGCTGATGAAGGAACAAGTAGTCATATCTAAAGGTGCTCTCACACCAGCGTTGCATACCTGCAATGTAACATTCCAATACAGGAAATGTTCGCAGTGTAGGAGGCGAAGCCGAGCTTTGTGAAGTTACGATACAGGAAATGTTCGCAATTAATGAGAGGCATATTGTAATGCATAATGCTACGGCACATGGAATCTGAAATGTTATATTACAGAAAAAACTTACAGTTTAAAAACACCTTAACTCGTGTGTTTTTTTATCACGGATCGATAATTAAAATAAAATTTCACTCTATTTTATCAATTTATTCTGTGGTGATCTAACAGTTAGGTATTATTTTTTTTGTGTTCTCTTTATGTCCTAGAGTTCAGTTTAATTGGATCTACTTTTTTAAATGACAAATTCAGTTAACCACTCACATTCGTTTCGAACAGCATTCAGAATACTAATGAATGGAGTTGAAATCCGAGTCTTTAATGGCCTTGAAATTAACACCTGTAAAGTGAATGTGGTCTATATGAATCCATTTTAAATTGTTTAAAAGTTTTAAATATGTTTTTATGATTTTATTGTTTACAAACAATTAACATATTGTGATGATAATTAAATCGATTTTATTTAAAAAACTTAACATAATTCCGAGCTATTCCGACGAATTATGTCAAATACCTAAACCTGAATTATAACCACTTCTTATTTGAATACTACGAAAGTGAGGAAGGTTAGTGAACTTTAAACTGCAGGATTCCTCCACTCATAGGCGATGGAGCTAGTAACCTGTCACTATATCTGGATCTCCATTCCATCAGAAAGCCCCTGCTTTCCAGCTATAAGCGTGGCCTTCGAGTCTCACAACTCTTGACTCTGTCTACCCCGTAAGGAATAAAGACATTGATTCTATGTATGTATGTATGTAAAGAAGGTTGGAGTAAGGAAAGTCAACTCTTATGAGTCACTTTTGCCATTGTTAATTAGAAACCTCATTGTTATTCAATGCCAGAACTTTCTTAATTCAATAGTTATCAACGATTGTTGACTGTTTTTAAAGGTTCAATGCCCAAAGGTTAAAACGGGAGCCTCTTCATGCTCTTTCCGTCTGTCTGTTTGTATTGCGCTTTAAATAAATATACCAGATTCATTTCACAGACAAGCCATTAATTCTGCAAACAAGTCTAATACGTCATCCTTATGAAACTAAAAGCAAGTTAATGTATATTCTCTAAGCTCTACCGCTGCTGAATACCACCATTTTTGGAAAATTTACGACAGAACTGCGTTTGTGTTTCATAATAGAGATTATTTTGACAAAAAAGGAGAAGGATTACAAAGGAGGAAGAACTTATATGAATTTGATATTTTTATATGAAGTTCAAGAAGAAGTTCAAAGCAAGTTTCCTTATTCTTCGTTCCTTATCCGATTTGTAAGGTTTTAAAATATGTAATTCAGGCAGTCAGCAAACAGAACAGATAGCCGTTCAGAAAATTCTCGAGTGGCGACCACAAACCGGAAAACGTAGTGTTGGCAGGCCTATCGGTGGACCGACGACCTGGTGAAGGTCGCGGGTTGCGCATGGATGCAGCGCAGGACCGTCGTTGTAAATCTTGAGGCCTTTGTCCAGCAGTGGACGTCTTTCGGCTGAGAGAGAATTAATTCAGGTTATAAATAGACAGATGAAGTTAGAAAAATCATTAATGACATTTTACTATTTCTTTATCTATGATCTGAACATACGCCTCTCCTACCATAGACCGGTTAGAATGATCTTATGCTATACCTATTTTCAAGTGTACAGATCTACATTCTACATACATGGCTGTCAGTACGACTGATTTACGGCGATTTTTCAATTATTTTACCTAGGTTAAATGTTGATTGTCGTACATTTTCTCTTAACCAGAGCTTATGATTAATATTTGAAGAATCTATTAGCATTTCATGATTGATGAACGAAATTCATTCGTCTAGCCATATTTACTCGTTTATAATCGAGTTTTGTAAAATAATTATACTTCAAAAGTCAATCAGTTTGTTTACAGACTGTCTCCGTAGCGTAGACACAACTTGACACAAGTTTATTCATTCGTGAAAATTTAATATCTCCATTTATATAAAATTAATTTATCTCTCTGAATCTTGAAATATCTTTAGAAATGTCGCACAATACGAGGGAGGAGATAACTTTATTCAAGTTATTTTATGATATTTTTCGAAGAAACTGAATAAGAAGTTTATTTGAACAACAATTTATTTGTATAATACCTTAGTAAAGGTTATATTATTATGCTATTATTGTGACAAAATAAGATTTCGTGATTCGTATTTGTAATATACTGTTTAAATTGCTGTAGAAGTTAGTTCGATAAATGTAATTGTATAAAATTATATTTTGGGTGATATTTGACACAAATATAAACTAGGCTGAATCTAAATTAAAACTACTTACTTTGTTTTTTTTTAAACGCGTTTTTCGGATGACGACGCAATTTTAGGGCGTGTAACCATAACGTGTGTGTGTGCACCCAGGAAATACTTCCTCAATGGTTAACAGCACGCTGCACTAATACCTACTTTTCATAGCATTCGATACAATAGAGATACACAAAAACAGAAATAAGAAGACCTGTCCTATTCTTCTACGAACGGGATCAAAAAATCTAATAAATCTTCCTGCCAAGCAAATGCTAACATCATTTATAACTTTTTCAACAGCTCACAACACCGCACTGTGGCGAACAATCAATTCAATTGAATTTGCTGTACATCTGGGTTTCTGGACTGAAATTCACACAATACGTCTTGCATAACCCGACCTGACCCCTAACTTCCGTAAAGGATTACCGTGGCTACGGAAAATAGAAAGGTTTTAAATCCATCGCAATATGCACCCTAAAGCCTACCATTATAGCTCAGTTTTCGACCGAGAACTACTAAAAGGTTGGACATCGGACATCAGTTTCGAATCGGCTTTTAGCGGGAAGATTGAAAACGTCAATCGTATATACAATAGTTCGTTGTTTTAATGGAAGAGTGGAAACGTAGAGTACACATGGTTTTCTAACTGGTTAAAATTTGATGAGATGGGGTTCCATTTTCTGTTGTTATTCAGATATAACAAAGGAAAATTGCGATGTTACTCAAACAAACCTTGACGTGATGAAGAAATTTTGGTCTGAAATAACTGGAGTGAGTTTAAATGAATTTTAAATAATTTAAAACATTTTCGAGCTTAGACAATGATTGGAGACAGAAATTAGTTCATAAGTTACATATTTAGAACTAAAATGATTCATAAATAAAAATCATATATTTATGCTTCGCGACGATGAAACTGGGAAGTAATAAAGAGTTTTGAAAGGTAATATAACTCTTATATTCATACGAGTTCGTAATATTTTTTTATTAAAAAAGATATGAAATACGGGTTAGGCCATAAAAATGTTAGATATGGTTATTTTTGTTTAGATAAGTCAGAGTTACGTGTAAGTGCATTATTCTAAATTATTCAATACTAATTATAAATAATGTAAATTTGAAATAAAAAGTAACAAAATCTGTTTAAGAGATTTTGCGTAATTTAATAACAAACATACTCACAAACATCCAAACATTCGCTTTTATAATAAAATAGGATGTCACACATTACCACTTACCTAATAAATAACCACCATGGCAAAGAAAAAATACATCATGGCAAGCTGTTAGGAAAAAATCCAAACATGAAAATAACTATTTATTTCTCCTTAATTTATATTAGATTATTTATTTTGATGTGTTTTGATGACAACTTCCGAGGCCCGGAAAATCTCAGAAGAGATTATGTGGCATCGTACATAAAACAAAATTGATGTATTTTCATATTGTATTAAATAAAGAACTGCCCATTTTTGTAAGTACCTAATATTCACAAAGAATTACTTAACTGTTGTTTTTCATTAGAAAATTACTCACTTTAGCAAGATAACGAATACGAGATTTCTGAGAATAACTCTAAACTCAAAGGCTATTCAATAAGTTTCTGTATAGGCATTCAATTCAATATAGATCTTAGACTTGATTCTCTTTGTTTATTAAGTCAACATTTATCAAGTGCAACAATTGACTAAGCATCGGAGAACAAACAAATAGATACCATTTATCACTTAATTTTGTGTTTATAAAAAATAGCTTATTTATCACAAGCTGTCGTCCGCAGCTTCGCCCGCGTGAGTTTCGCTTAAATGAAAAATCTCTCTGGGAGCTTTTTATCAGATGTTCCAGATCTTCGTGAGCAGAAAATGCTCATCAGGTTGAACGACTTTTGTTAAGGCACCATTTCCATATTTCTTATAGTTTAGCAGTTTTGTTAAGGTTCTTCATCAGGTGTTCCAGTTTTCAATATAAATTATAGCTTAAATATTGCCCAGGCTTAATAGCTATACAACAAAAAAAGTTTCATTCAAATCGGTTCAGTACTTTCGGAGATTAGCGTGATCATACATACAGATAGACAATAAATTAAAAAAATTTTTTTTTTGCTTTCTCTTATTCTTTTTAAGTGTCCCTCTATCCATTTCAGTCAAAAATACAAAATGTACAGACACAATATTTTTACTGTCTTATTATATGTATAGATTACTGCAATAAATTTTGTCTCTCTTATTATAAATACTTATTATAAATACTTAAGGCCCTAGGGTGCCCGACGCTCTTTTGTTTGTATAAGCAAAGCATGACGCGAGGTATCTCACCCCCGCTGTATAGAGACGCGCGCTCAGAGACAACGCGAAGCGAGGCCGTAGGCCGAGCTGCGTTTTAACAGCAAAGAGCAAAAGCCAGAGCAGCCTTTCGGCTCTGCACCTAATCCCAACCGACTACATTTCTTTGTAGATGACTTTTTCATAATTTCCCTAAAATTTTTCGTGCTATTGGAACTGCTTTTTTATAATTGCCCTGCACAGCACGCGAGGTGCTTGAACCTCGCGCAGCACGCGACATTTAGTATTTAAATAAAACTCGGAAAACGACAATACCAAAGAAAAAGCGCGCGGTATAATTTTACTTGTTCACAAATTAGCGATGCGCGCGCATCAGGGGCTTTTTTTAAAGGCAAATGCACTAAAAACAGCTAGTATTACTAATAAAGTAAATTAATATTTTTGTGTTTTGTTACAGATAAATGGTTGTAATTTATTGTCAAAATTAATTTAAAAATTAAATTTTTATTTATTTTATCTCTAAAGTTAATTTTATTCATAAAATGTTGACCACTTTTCTGACATAAAAACTCTTTGCTAAGATTTAAAAAGTATCGTTCGTTTTTAGACGGAGCGTGCGTTTTACTTTACAATAACGCAAAAGTGCGTAATGAGATACAATACAATATAGAAATTGGTAAAATAAGTGACACTTTACGAGCAAATATGTCACAAATATTTTTTTCAGATTTTTTTGGCTAACCACAGCTGAGCATTAGTCTTTAGAAAATCACCATTTCACAGACTATGGCAATTGAAGCGCCGTAATGAAAAACAAGACAAATGTAGCAATAAATAACGAACTCTTTCAAGTCCAATTCAGGAACACCGAGCGCCAGTATAGTGCAAACCGAAAGCTTAACACCCGGATGTGCTGTAATATCCGGTTCGATCCTGTGTAAAACGGGACTAGTTTATCTTATCCTATCCTATCCTAACTAATATAAATGCGAAAGTGAGTTTATTTGTTTGTTACCTCTTCACGCTTTATTTGCTAAACCAATCTTCCTGAAATTTCGCATACACATAGTCAGAAGTACTGAGAAGGACATATCTTATGGGTAGGGTATCTTTTATCCCGAGAAAAGGCACTGTTACCGTGCGAAATTCACGTGGGCGAAGCCGCAGGCAAAAGCTAGATGGCAATAAATTACGGACTTCTTCATACGCGGTGCAACACCCGGCATCTAAGTGTGGTTAGTACGCTAATCACTCGTATGTGCTGTAATATCCGGTTCAATCCGGTAAAAAAATTACTACACTAGTGTAGCAATAAATTACGAACTCCTTCATACCCGGTGCAGCGGACACCCGGCTCCATTAGTCGCGGTCCGGACGCTAATCGCCCGGATGTGCTGTAATATCCGGTTCAACGCTATTAGGCTTGCTTCAAGTTTGTTACCCTGAGGAGAACTCGTACTTGCCCAACATGGAAGTAAGGTGTTATCTGTATGTCTTGCCATAAAGCTACCTCACGAATGAACTAATTTGAATCCGATGTTTTTTTATTCAAATAAATTTTTATTGTACCTATATATATGGCAGATCGGTGGGACTCGCCGATGCTGGCTCGGTGGATACGGATGAACGCAGTCATATTTAGGCAGCTGCTAAAATCTTTTATTTTGTTTTTGTGTATGTTACTAATACTAGTTTATAATAACAAATTGTTACTAACTTTTTATATGGACTCAAATCTGAAATAAAATCGATTTATATATTATTAGTATCTTTTTAACTCAATGGTAAAATACTTGGTACAAAAGGATAAATAATAATTGTATTTTATTCACTAACCATGTCTGTCTAAGATTCGCTTTTGTGGGAATTTCGAGGCAAAAAGCAACCTATGTGTCAGACAATAAAAACCCTTACATTTGTTGAAAACAAATTATCTTTGGTCTCTTTCTTCCTGTCGTTCCTCTAATCCTCTTCACATTTTTTCTAAACGTTTACTTTATTCCAATTACTTTTCTCAGTACCAGATATAAACAAAAATATTTTCATCAAGTTAAAATGAAATGTACGTAATAAACCTATCGTAAACGATACTTGTAATATTCGGATATTCGTTTATAGTCAATAAGACTACAGGAAAAGCCATCAAGCGTTTACTTCGCCGGATCGAAATGAGTTCGCGCAGGATATTACAAGTCAGATTGCAGTAACTAAACTCAAATCGGTTTCACACGGTGGATTTAGTTTTGAATCTAAACTAGTTTGGTTTTGTCACTAACACTCGTTTGCACTGAACTTGTTTGAGTTCTTGCTCACAAAAAATGTGCTAAGCTGTCCCTACCCTATGCTTAGGTGTATCTTAGCTAAGGTGATCCTTACTGGAGGTAAGTATAAACAGTTGTAATTACATCAATTTTAGTTTTAACTATTGCAATTATAAAAATACTGATGTCATATTGGTAGGTACTTAAAAATGCGCGGTCAGAGATTTAAGCCATTTACAAGAAGTAAATAAATAAAATTTTTAACAGCATGGTAACTCTATGATAATAGGTTATATGAAAAAATATTTTTGTAGTTGTCATACATCGGTGATAACTTACTATCAGGTGACTTGCTTGCTCGTTTGCCGCCCTATGTTATAAAACAAAAAAACATTTTCTATTTTAGAAACTAAAGTATCGAAAATAATTTTACTACTATCACCATCATCACTATTTAATAGCGACTCAATACTAAAATTAGTGTACCTACTAACTAAGCAATATAACTTAGATTATATGTGCATCTTTGTTGCAAGCTCATACAAAGAACAAGATGAGTCGTTAAATTTAAACTTGTCGATAAGCTTAAAATGTAGCGAAACAACAAGACATTCTTTGCAACAAAATTGTTGACGATATAATTAGCATTTGAAAATGCTATAATAACTATTATTTTAGTAACGTCATCCAACAAACAATTTTCAGCACAAATTTTCAATAACGAGTACTGTTATTGCATGTGCAAGATATTTGTTTTCTCTTGCAATTTGAACTATTGCCAGGAGCGGAGTCAATATGCGGGTTGTTTTGTAAAAAAAAAACGAAACATTTGTTTTGGATATGAGGGTAGAGTATAACATAGCTCCAGATACATTCTATTACATTTCAATTTTTATATTTCAATTTGACAGATTAATATACGTACTCAAGATTTACACAACATGAAAAGTATAATAAGTAAAAGGTAAATTACTATACTAATACTAACGGAGTATGATGATAATAGAATAAGTTTATTTGAATTGCCACATACACTAAAACATTAATAAACAAAGGCTTAAACTAATTAAAAATTACATAATAACTAGTGGTTCTGTCAGAACAGTAGACCTCGCGAGCCCTTCCACGAAATTACCGATATTTTACCGTGTCCCTGGCTAAAAAGAGTTTTGAAACCAACCTACCAATGCTGGAAAGAAAGTAAAAAGTTCTCATATTTTACCCATAAGCCCAAACATGTTCTTGTGGTTGATCAATACCACTAAAAAAAATACTGAAACCTGCCTTTTTTGCCTCCAATAATATAAATAATAATATAATAATAAATATAGACGGACAAATCACACAGATTGAGTTAGCCCCAACGTAAGTTCAAGACTTTACGGGATGCTAATTTAACAATACTATATTTTATAACAAATACATATAGATAAATATCCAAAACCCACGTCAATCTGAAAAAGATTATTTTCCATCTTGACCCGACCGGGGATCGAACCCATTAGGCCAAAATAAATTGATTTTCAAAAAAGAAAGTTCAATTTGAAATCGAATCTCTCTGATTAGTAGGTATGTAGTTAATATATATATTACTTTTTTTATAATAGGATTCTAATCATACAATTAAGTTTTTTGATATCAGATTTATTTCAAGTGTTCAAGATAATTCTACCATGCAAAGCAATCCACAATACAATACCATTAACCAAATAAATACACACAATTCAAAGCCAAGCAAGACAAAAAAAAAAGCCATATGATTTTTAAGAACCATTTAATTTTATTTAATAAATAAATCAAGTCACTCTTGTAAACGTATTAGCGATTTTGCGAGTATTAATAGCTTTGCTGCGCCATCTATTGATTTTTTGTGAACTATCGTATGAGAATTTATAACATATGGATTTATAGCGGTTTTATTGAATTTTACTATGTTGTTCAAACAAAAAAAATGCGTCTTAATAAGAATAACAAAAATGTCTAATTACATTTTTGAATTATTTTTTAAATAGCTGAGATATGAGATTTTTTTTTATATATTTCAGCCATTTTTTAAAATTTCGAAAAACTGGCTCGACTAAAAATTCTATAAAATTACCGAACCTGCTCACAAAATTTCATGAGAATCGGTTCAGAAATGCGACCTGTAGGCGATAACATCCGGACAGACAAAAGAATTTTCGGCTAGTGGAAACTGAGACGCTTCGCTCGCTGCGCTCGCTCGGTCGATTAAATGTTCTTCTTGCTAAATTCAAAAGCACACAGCATATATTTTAGAATTCTTGTTTTATCAAATTTTGTTTGGATGCCAACATTGAACCTCCACTTGAAACTGCCTGCCTATATTAATTGAATCTAATTCTACATAAAAACCCAATGAAAATTCAGTGAAAACAGATTCGTCTGGAACTTTACGACGGGAAGTAAAAATGTAATAAAAGGTGGAAAGTGATAAAACGAGGTTAAGTGATTGTCCCCTTTTTGTGAAACTTTTCATTATGTTTCGCTAAGGTACTGTGTAGAATATTAAACTTATTCTCCGTTCGGCCTACTGATTTCGGCCCACAAAAATGTCCCCAGTTGTCTCAGCTCCTTTCGTTCCAAATTACCATTGTTTCGAGACGAATGAAGCATATTTGTTTCTATGAAACGAAATCAGTGGGCTGAACAAAAAATGAATAGTATCTACTATCGACGGTTCTAAGAAAACATTAGTGCTAATCTGAAAAGAGACTTCGTAGTGAAAATTGTTTTCAAAAAGTAAAAAGTTAACTTTTTTTGGAATTAAGTATTCAGTTTCTAAGAAGTCCATTCTCGAAAATGGCTCTAATGATTTAGATAAATTTTGCAAAGTTATACGAGAGCAAGAACCGATCTAGTTAGGTTTTAAGTCTGGAATTATTCTTAAAAATAAATTATTACAAAAGTCAAATAGTTACTACGTTAATTTGCGTAGTTAAGATTCATAGTTATAAATCTTACTTCGCAAATTTACGTTTACTGACACTAAAGTCATCTCAGGCAATAAATCTGACTGTAATCTAGATATATTTTTAATTAATACCTGACCTTCAGGCACTTGAGAATGTTAACAACCTTTTAATGTCTTAAAATGTAATTCAGCACATTTCATTACGACTGAATACGCTAATGAGAATCATAAAATATAGATTAGCCGTAACGTGGGTATAATAAGTTAGATTTATGACTCTTATTGATATAAAACATTTAATTAAGAAATTAAAGTGCGTTTGACCTCTATCTAATACGCAGAAAAAACTACGATACTGTTATTCATAGATTGAGAAATACCAAGACCGACGATGATTAATCTATGCTGCTCCTCTACAAAGGCAGAGTGCCTTTTTTTGTAACCTCATTCGACACGTCTAACCGAATATAGAGTCGAATAATACTGATAAAGTTATTGGTGATAGCGAATTGATTAAAGTGTTATACGTGACTTTATTAGATTTAGCAATAAAATTCACAAAAATCTTTTCATTTTATGAAAATTGCAAATGCAAAAATAAAATGTAACTTGTGATTGGGATTCACTTTCAGGAGGATCATCAGTTTTACTAAATTCAGATCATCAGTTTTATTTGACTTTTACTATTTTTCTTCCTCACCTCTCTCTGAAGTTTCAGCACATCGTTCTCAATCTTTTCACCCTTTAATCTTCACTCTACACGGCGCTCCTATAAATATTTACGAGACGATAACAGTGCCGATATTGGGAAATATTAAGTGCGTATATGAAGGTGTGGGAATGGAAATCTGGCTGTAATGGATTCGTGGCGACGACGTGATATTAGTTTGTTTCCAATTTTCTACGACAACGGTGTTGACGTAAGGTGATTGTCTTTATAAGGTTGTTGATTGGGAAATAAATGGCTAAATTTTGTTTGCAAAATGTTTAATTTAATTTTATTATATCTAGAATCATATATTTATCGTTTGGCATAATTCTAAAATATCTAGTATCAGCTGTAAAAGGTACTCTTTGGGTCGCTGAGCCATCGAAGGAAGTAAGTTTTACGTTTTGAATTGACAATTCCAAATTAGTAGCGTCACTTATGGATGTGAGTTTGTGACGATGTTTGTTACCGATCACGCAAAATCTACTGGTTCGATACACGAGTAGAAAAATACTGGGAATAGCACATAGGGTATATTTTATACCGAAATTCCCATGGCAGCGAAGCCCTCGGGGCTAAGCTAGTGTACTAGATACTGTTTGTTTCTGCTTGCCACATTTACAAGCTTTGACAATGCACTATCACCTTTTCCGTATGTAAGTAATACGGTTCAAGGGCCACGAAACATATAGTGCAATTTAAAAGTGATAGCATAGTGATTAAAAGTGAGAAGATTAATAGTGTAGAATATTTTTTAAATCATAAAAAATATTCTACACTTTTAATCACTCGGGTTGACAAAGACTTCACAATATCATTCTACAATTTATCGGCAATAAACTTAGTCAAAACTCTTTGAAACCCAATCTGCGGATACGTCTTTGTAAAAGATAAGTGGTAAAGTTTCGAGGAGCCTTTTAGCTTTCTTTGTAATAGCGTAATATTTTCAAAGTATATTTTTGTATTTTGTGAAATGTTGCAATTATTTCCTTATTTTTAATGACGAAATAAATTCTAATTTTTATACACAACATACTTTTAGCACCTTCGCTTATAGCTCCAATGTATCTTCTTCTAAACTACTCTTCTCTGGCTCTCTCTCTCTCTCTCTCAGCCGAAAGACGTCCACTGCTGGACAAAGGCCTCCCCCAAGGATAAAAAATAATTTAATTAGTTAATTAATATTTATTAATTTTTCCTTCTCTGGCTAATATAAATTAACTGTACCTTTACTAAATATTATTTTTTAAAGTATATTTGGGTAGACAAATCTTTCAAATAAAAACTACTCCGCAGATTTTGATAAGCACCTGGTAAAACCTAGAATAACACATACGGTAATTTCATCCCGAAATTCTCACAAAAGTGGAGCCTCAAAGTCAAAGCGCAGCTAGTCATAAAAATGTAAAAGTTTCGCCTCGGCTTTGCTCAGGTACATACATAATTTGTAGCCTATGTCACTCAGGTATAATGTAGCTTTATATTGGTGAAAGAATTTTTAAAATCGGTTCATTAGTTCCAAAGATTACCCTCTACAAACAAAACTAAAATATTTAGAAACATTTCCTCATTATAATACAAATAATTGGTCAAGTGCGTGTTATGCCACGCGCAATGTAGGGTTCCGAAGGTACATCCTGTAGAAATGCGAACACATGAACTTATATTTACTTCCACTTTTATATAACCAATGAAAATAACCTAAGTAAATACCATCATATAGAATGAAAATTTTTCCTACGAATATTTTTCATACTAAAATCAATTTTGTAAGTTTATCGTCTATTACTAATTAACGCGTAAAGTCTACATAGCCGTCATAATTTTCCTTTTAAATTCATTATATTTGCTAGTTATTACAATTTGTTTCATGTACTCACCCTCCACCATTTTCCTGTTTGAGGGAAATCAAAAAATGTTCTTCAGACACTCATAATATTTTTAAAAGACCTATCAAATGATACCCCACAAGATGGTATAATCTAGAGAAAAAAAAATCATCCCCACTTTAGGTGTAGAGGAGGCCCGCTAAAAAAAATATGTTTCCTAATTTTATTCTACAGTTCGCTCCGCGTAATAAATATGTATATCTCTACCAAATTACAGCTTTCTAGTACTAGTAGTCTCTGAGATTAGCTGCAGACAGACGGACGGACGGACGGACAGACATAACGAAACTATAAGGGTTCCTTGTTTACTTCGGAACCCTAAAAATGGCAACACAACAATAGTAGGTATACCGGTTTTCTCCATTTCACTTGGTAATAATACAAGAACTTAGTATACGTCAAATGGGCCATTAAACTGTAATGCCAACTTAAAAATGAGAGAGGTTTATAATCATTATACCGCTGTTAAGTTGATGTCGGTCAACATGTGAAGTAGAAATGTAATAGTACAATGTTACAATATAAGCCCATATTACTTTATTTACTTTTCTATATTTATATTAATTCATACTATTAATCGCATTATCAATTTATTATTACTATTATCATCATACAATATTTTTTTAGCCATGTAACAGTTTTTTTTACAGCGAGTATAACTGGTAATTTTCGGAAAGCAGCATCTTCAAACTATTCAGCTATGTTATCAGTATAAAAATTCTTGTTAAAAATGTTGCTAATCGCATGTACCGTCCCGCGAAATCGATTTTAAATAACGGTAAAAAATGTCCTGTGTCAATCCTGGATTAACATCCAGGCCATAAATTTCATTCATATTCGTTTATACGTTCATTTATCTCGGGTCCGTGAGAAGGTTCATATTGTAGTTAATTGAAAAATGTCTAAAGCAACAATTATTTTTTCAAGTAAAATTGCAACCCAACTGAACTTTTTTTCTATTCGTAAAGCCCGTTCGTCCACAAGACAACGCGGGTATCGGAGACATACGTCGTGAAGACATTCGCTATACAAATTCATAGAGGTCTCATGTTCTAAAGTAGCCTTGTGGACGAAGGGGCTTAGGTAGGCAGATTTTTCAAGTCGCCTAAATGTCGGCTATGTCATGACTTTAATGGGCAAATCAGATAGATCTACGGACTCAAAGGTAAAAATCGGGACGTGTCTGAGATTCGAACCTGGGACAATCGGAGCAAATCAAGCGCAATCGACTTTTGATCACCGCCCTGTTCTACGTGAGCAGAAAATGCGACAAAGCATGCACGTCATTATCAAATGTTTGATATTGATGCATAGCATAGCCATATCACGTTCCCATCTACGGAGATTACAAGATTCGCCGTTGACGGACACGTCAGGGAGGACATGAAAAAAAAATACTTGTGGCCTATATTGGCGGCGTTGTCGCGTGTAATATTCCCTTACAGCATAGCACAGCATCGCCCCGCGCAGCATTTCTGGCATCGCCAACTTAGGACAAGGAGGTCATTCACGACCTGACGCTGTAGCATTAAGTCCGCCCATTGTACTGTAACATATGTTTATGTGCAATAAAGTTTAAATAAATAAATAAATATATAGTATACTCATATACGTATTATAGGTATAAATTTTAATTGGACTAGTGTTTGGATAGTCCGCACCAGGATCAGCACGTGAAGCATTTTCGATTGCATAATAAATATTTATTCGCTCACGTTGGATACTGCACGGAATATTTAATATTGTTCGGGTATACGTTTTAGAGTTGGCAACAAATTATATACCTACCTACTTTATTATCCGTACACACTTACCTAAAAAATATAAGCACAGATTAAGTAAATTTAATGAATAGAAGTGATATTACACTCGTTTCAAAAAAATTATAATATATTTTTCGTTTTCTTATGATAAAGTAAATTGTTTTCAAAAACTACCAATACAATTGTTTTACGGTAAATGATATAAGTTATTCTTTTAAACCAATCAAATTTATATAAAGTATACATAGGTACAAAAAACATTGTTAGAATCACTCAAGGTTTCTAATATCCTATACATATATTGTAGAAGCAACTGAGAGAGATCATTCATCGATACTCTGTAGCCTAGATAGATACGAACGAGTACTGTACAATCGATCACGTAGCACCTCGTAGCACTTTGTAGCACATGTGTAGAGGTTGCTACGAGTACAAAGCAACTTATTACGAATTCGTAGCAATGTTCTTTTTCCGCTTATTTTTTGTAGTCTGAAGGTTTGTAATTATTGTCTACTGTAAGTATCTTGTTTAAAAAGCGATGATTTTAATATAATAGATAAAATTATGTTTAAATATTTTATTGATAACTGATAACTTCCTACCGAATTTATATTTTATTGAATTGTTTTATAATAATGGCTTGATCATTAATGCATATTTATTGGGTTGCACTTAATGTGTGTAACGAATCATATCTCAGAGTAATAACTTTGTATGGAACCTATGCGACAATATTATTAATATTGATTTTTTTTAAATACTTGCGTCAAAACTACATTAGATTCCTACAGTAAAATATATTTTTCTTTGCGGCTTCAATAACATATTTAGTGACAAGATTCGCCCATAAAACAATGAGAGAAAAATACTCGTAACTAAATATGAATTTAAAATGAACTAAATCAACTAAATAATAAGACGAAATATATTTTTATAGAACCTCTAGAATAAGGCAGCGTTGAACCATTTCTAAGTTGGACCGATTGTTGACATCTAGTTATTGAGCAAAACTTGGTTTGTAAACTAGGTGTTGGAGCGAACATTTTATTGCGGTCGAGAGCCGGGCTTTAGGAACGGAGTTTATTGTAAAGTGAAGTATTGCTTGTTATAATATTGGGAGTTTTTATAACAATGATACGAAATAGTATTTTTTAAACATGAAATACAATAATATACTGTAATAGCAAAGTTACCGAGATACATAGCAGTTTCTTCAATTTCCTTGAAGATGAGTCCCCAGGAGGGACCTGAGCATGACAAACTTTGTTGACATGGAAGTCATTTGGAGCAAAGTTTGTCGGATGGGGATATAGTTAGAAAATCTATGTCCAGTTATGACCCATCTATCTAGACCTACGAGTATAATTGTATATTACATAGTACGTATCATTGACCTGTACAACACTACAGATAACGCTTTGGTTGTAGCGGAGATCATCACAATTTTAACGATCAGAATCGACACGCTAAGGAAAAGATACCTTATTTTTGTTTTTGCAGGGGGAATGCTTTTACGCACAGATTGTGGGACTTCTGGGCCGCTAGTCCCACACTACCCACTAAACCCCTCTGCGGCGTTTCCGCACCTGCCGTTGCTGGGGGCGTCATGGGATCGCCAATATTCAACCACGAAGGAAAAGATAGCTGTGTTAACCACCGCAACCAATTATAAAAATATATCCTATCTTAAAATATACTTGAAAGTTTCAAATTAACAACAAACTCTAAAATTTTAACAAAATAATCCGCTGAATTATCGCGCAGTGTTAAGTCTCGCTGCCCATTGTGTCTTAATTGAGCCAACAATCGCGGCGAGACTATAATGGACTATAGAATAAATAGAAGCTAGAGGATATCTATTCAGAGATTACTGTGAAATCAGACGTTATTGGTAATATTATAAATGCTATATTTTATGTTTCAATGATTGTTAAGAATGGTCTAAACATACATATATATATATAGAATGGTCATAACATTATAGTTTTACGTTTAGTTTATTTATTGCATTGGTCGATATACTTCAATCAATCAATAAATTTAAGAACTTCGTTCTTGTCGGTGGAGTAATTTCCATGTATTCCTGTCTTCTGCCATCGATATACTTAATAAGTTACAATTTATGTGCAAGCGATGTTTGTCTATAAAATATTGTGCAATTAGCTATTAGAATGGTGATTGTTATTTTTCATGTATTGTGTTGACATATTTAATAAATAAAATGAAATGAAAAATTAAATTTGTGAACTGATAGTTGGCTTGCTCACATTATTAGCGAGAATGGCGAGTAAAAATAAACCATGTTGTAGTAACTCGTAAGATATGTCTATACGGTGCGAATTATTGCATTACTACTCGGCAGACCCGGTTTCTCTTACACGCTAACATGCAACGTACCTACAGATTTCGAAGAAATTTGGTACACATAAACCTGAAAATTGGCTCTGTCTACCCCGTGAGGGATAAAGACGTGATTCTATGTATGTATGTTTGTATGTATAAAACCTAAAAAAATGCATAGTAGTGAAATAAAAGAGATGATTTTAATTTGAAGATATCCGACGACATTTCATAAAAGTATTACATAGTAATGGTTGTAGTTAAATTCCACGTCATAAGCTTGAGTTAGTGCAATCGTTAAGTATAATTTATTTATTTCAAAGTTAACAAAATGGTACGCTAACAATGCATGTACCTAGTAAGATAATAAGTATCGTCTTCGAAATGTCGGAAAAGTTTACAACAAAAAGATTAGCTACATCACCCGCGCCCTGACCCCAACTTGTTGGCAAATCTTTCCCTTTTGTCTTTATCTTTCTTCCCTACTCCCTAAACAGGACAGTTTTGTACTTACACGTAAAGTTACTAAAAACAAGTTTTGGATAGACATTTTGCGAATAATGTCAGTCTATTTTTCGAATCACTTTTTTTCTTATATTGAAATGGTTTATACTTATTTATTTTTAGAAAAAACTAATAATTTAAAAGCAAAAAAATTATTATATTTCTATTTTTCTACATACACGTAAAGAAATAGTATAACATTTCCGAAAACAACATATAACCCATATTTTGCTCTATTACCACTCTTGATGGAATTTTGTAGTACTGACAATCTAACTAATGTTAGGTTTGACGACTTCCAGCCTCCCGAACAAGCCGGTTTCCGAAAAGGTTTTAGTACCGTAGACCACTTACATACGCTGCGGCAGATTATACAGAAGACTGAGGAGTATAATCAGCCCTTATGCTAGGCGTTTGTGGACTACGAGAAAGCCTTCGATTCGATCGAGACCTGGGCTGTGCTACAGTCTCTCCAACGGTGCCAAATTGACTATCGATATATCGAAGCGCTAAAGTGTTTGTACGAAAACGCCACCATGTCGGTCCGTCTCCAGGATCAAGGCTCGAAACCTATCCAGTTGCAGCGAGGGGTGAGACAGGGAGACGTTATATCTCCGAAACTGTTCACCGCCGCCCTGGAAGATGTTTTCAAGCTTCTGGACTGGAGCGGACTCGGTATCAATATCAACGGCGAGTACATCACTCACCTTCGATTCGCTGACGATATTGTAGTCATGGCTGAGACCTTGGAAGACCTAGGCACAATGCTCGATGGCCTCTGTAGAGCCTCTCAACAAGTGGGTCTAAAAATGAACATGGACAAGACGAAAATCATGTCTAATATCCGTGTCGCACCCACTCCTCTAAAGGTTGGAGACTCTACACTCGAAGTTGTTGACAATTATGTATACCTGGGACAAACAGTTCAGTTAGGTAAGTCCAACTTAGAGAAGAGGTCAACCGTCGAATCCAACTCGGCTGGACAGCGTTCGAAGCTTCGCGATATCTTCTCGTCCAAAATACCGCAGTGTCTCAAGACTAAGGTCTTTGACCAGTGTGTGTTGCCAGTAATGACATGGAACAGAGACGTGGTCGCTTACTATGGGCCTCATAAGAAGGCTCAATAAGGTCACCTAAAGGGCAATGGAGCGCGCCATGCTCGGAGTTCCCTCCCGCGTGATCGAATCAGAAATGAGGAGATCCGTAGGAGAACTAAAGTAACCGACATAGCCCGCAGAATCGCCAAACTTAAGTGGCAGTGGGCGGGGCACATAGCTCGCAGAACAGATAGCCGTTGGGGCAGAAAAGTTCTCGAGTGGCGACCACGAACCGGAAAACGTAGTGTTGGCAGGCCTCCCACTCGGTGGACCGACGACCTGGTGAAGGTCGCGGGTTGCGCATGGATGCGGGCAGCGTAGGACCGGTCGTTGTGGAAATCCTTGGGGGAGGCCTTTGTCCAGCAGTGGACGTCTTTCGGCTGAGAGAAGAAGAACCAATATTATAGCAAATTCGTCACAATTACCTTGTCAGAGTGGAACATTCAGGATAATTCGACATGCATTTGACTGTACACGAGTAGATAATGTGAATTTTCTTTATGTTTTAAAATTCAAGGTCCCATAGATATAGCCATCATTCTGTCATCCTTATCTCATCTCACATCTATGGAGGCTGTGTGTGAAGCCATATTCGCATATTTGAACGTTTACGATCTCGT
The DNA here is from genome assembly GCA_018467065.1 of Ephestia elutella. NCBI lineage: Eukaryota > Metazoa > Arthropoda > Insecta > Lepidoptera > Pyralidae > Ephestia > Ephestia elutella. The sequence goes on from CM031566.1 coordinate 11,804,800, forward strand.
GATCTCACAGAGAATGTGGCAATAAAGCAAAGGAACTAAAGTGGTGCTGCCATATCGTATCGTACATTGATGTATGTTATACGACTTTAAATGTTGTTAAAAAATGTTGTTAAATTGTCGTTAAATTAACACTGCATTGAATTTGAAATGCGAAAAATGTGTTTAAATTAATAAGTCAAATCGTTTAATGTTACCAAGAATATCGTCGCAACTGTTACTTAATGCAACTTGATTTTGTAACAAACAGCTGAATTTATCGAGATTTGATGTCTATAGATTACTGAAAAAAAAATAGGTCTAAGTTTTTTTTTTTTACATAGGGCTCATTTTAGAGGGTTCGTTTTGCCACTTTTAAATTTCTTGTTCTTGCTACATAAACTAATATTTTGGAATAAGCATTTAACTGATACTTTTAGCTTTTATATATATCTACAATCAGATCATACCTTTATTCCCAAAAAAAATCGAGAAACATGTTTATAAAATTATCTCAAAGGATACCGATCTTTAAAAGCTATTTCATATTCAAACTCAGATTAATTGATTCAGTAACTACTTCCGTCGTTAATAAACTAAAAGTGTCTCTGGAACCGCCCCAGTTTTAAAGAGCTTCTTACTTCCCCCCTCCGAAGTAGGGTGACTATACACTCCATAAAAACTGAGACTGTCCCGTCTTTAACTTTTATTTTATCTCCTCTTCAACTTACTGATATTTCTTCTATTTTGATCAACTCGGCTTTGTCATTCCGAAGTTGGAATGGATTTCGATTAAACAAACCAACTTGCTTTTGCTTTAAGTATGGTTTGAGAGATTCGTATTGGATTTTTAAATATGAATATGATTTTAAAATTAATGTGATCTTTTTTCGTAGCGTAATATTTAAAGCTGGATTACCAGGTATTATGTAACAAAATATATTCCCATAATTTGGAAGACAGTTACCTAAGCAGTTGTTCAAGGCAGTTGGTGGTTCTCATACTTATTTTATTTATTTAGGTATACACAACAGAACACAATCTAAAAAAAATCACACAGTACATATTTTATATAAGTTTTGAGCCAGACTGTGACCCTAAAACGTGTACACACAACATGACATGCATTCGAAAACATTTCCACACAATTTTAAAAGTAGGCAATAAATCAGCTACAGAAGTAAATTTTTAACATGAAGTTCTAAAAATTAAATACAAAACTAAACTTAAATAAAAAAAAACTATATGTATATAAAGAAAATAACACACAAATACTAGTACAAATAACGTCTGGTATATAATGAACAAGGTCAATAGTAAGATTGGATTTGACTCTAACGCGAAGAATGGGTCGATTGATCCGGTCGACATAAAGAGAAAAAGAAATACGAATACGCTGCCTCTCTCTCAGCCGAAAGACGTCCACTGCTGGACAAAGGCCTCCCCCAAAGAATTTCCACAACGACCGGTCCTGCGCTGCCCGCATCCATGCGCATACGGAATACGCTGCCTATCCTACTAATAAATGCGAAAAATTGGATGTGAGTTTGTGAATTTGTGAGGATGTCTGACACTCAATCACGCGAAATCTACTAGACGGATTTCGATAAAATTTGGTATACTGGTATAATAACGGTAAAATTGCGGGAATAGCACATAGGGTACTATTTATCCCGAAATTCCCAGGATAGCGAATCCCCGGGGCGCAGCTAGTTAAATAATAAAATAAATTACAAAATATCAAAAATTCAATTACTTTTTCATTGAAAATGATATTCCAAGCCAACGACCTGATCAAAGGAGAATACATTAAAATTGAAATCTCTTTCCATTGCGATTTCACAAAGCACCACAAATTTAAATAAAACCTCGTGACATTTACGCTAACTTGTTCATTTTGTTAAACTTGAACAAATTTTGTTTCTATTGTGCAGTTTTAGAGAGAAAGAAAAATGTTTATTTGATACAAATTAAAAACTACAAAGTATTTATTTAAAATACAGTTGACGTTAAAAAAATATTCACCTCATATAGGGGTGGTTTCAGAGCAGAAGGGTCACGGCTTTGCCATGTGACAACTTAAACCCTTGCAATTAAATTAGCTGTGGAGTCATGCATTTCATATGCCACAGGTTTTTCGTGAGCAAAATTTAGCGTAGGTAGTACAGTCAGCAGAACAAAATTAATTGTATCATACACAGACATAATATTACCTAGACCCCGCAAGTCTCATCGCCTGCATAGAAAACGAGCGTGTCAATATTTTTTTACCTGCTGTGACGTCACATAAGCGATTTAGTGATGGAAACGCTCGCCATCCATGCAAACGATTCAAAGGTGTCGCCGCCGCCGCCCTTTACTTTCCAAATTGATACTGTAAGCAATTTTACAATACCGATATTATAATCGATTATTCGAGTTCATCGACAGAGGAATGAGAAAACGGCAGAGAAATGATAAATCATTAATAACTTGTCTTTTTCTCTACTACTGCGAAGCTAAAAGAAAGGTTAATGATTTTAATCAAGTTGGATAAAAATTACATTGTTTGTATGTATGCATGTTTGTTCTGCGATAACTCTCGAACCGTTGATCCGATTTTGATGAAACTTAGAATATACATAGAAATTATTAATAGAATGTTTAAGTTTGTTGTGCATCTAAATAGGTCCAGCCGTTTTTGAGATATTCGATTTTTTTATTTAAATACATATTCTATTTTAATTTTCGCGAGGGTTCCGTTTTTACCTTTTGAGGTACGGAACCCTAAAAAAATACATGACACAGAATATCATTCCTCTGTCATTATCATTCCTCTGTTTCCAAATGAATTAGGCTTTTAGAATCGATTATGCCTTTTTTGACAGAAAAATGAGATTAGTGATCGTACCACTAAGCTAAACGACGTGTGAACGTATAGTTCGTTTTAACATTCATTGCGTGTTTTTAAAGATAAGCCCTACAACACTCTACTTTAAATCAACAATACACACTCGCATACATAGTTTTCTTTGTAAAATCGCCAAATCCGTGCCGGGAACACAAAATAATTGTTTTTTTTTAGTTAAAAACAACACCATTTTAAAACAAAATTACTTACCGATGAAAAGAAATGTTTCCTTTATCTCGTCTCCCTTTTTGTGTATTGTTTCTTCAACTCAAAACCGCGCAATTAGGCACTTTTTACTTTTTGTAATACATCTGACTGCGAGAACGTTCGACAGCGGACTGAATGAACGAGCGGTAAATAAAGTTGAATCATCTTCCTTTTTACACGCGAAGTACATACACTTGCGGGGTCTAGGTAATATTATGTCTGTGGTATCATACCATATATCACCCACTCCTAATTAAGATTGCTGCTTTTGCAATGACTCTACACCTCTTCTATTACTTGCATTCCGAGCGCACTGGACTTTATATAATCTGTCTAGCGGGTTGGAGATTTGTGATCGATTGCCCGCCACCCGACTTTTTACTACAAGTCTCTCCATTGACGACTTCTTTCTTGAAATGCGCCCAAAGATCTTGAGTATTCGTAACTGCACAGTTGACGAAAGTCTTTAAGGCGCTACCTAAGGCTAATCAGAGGGGGTGAGGGGGCGGTACGTAAGCTCCGCCTTAAAGCAGACACAATTAGGTAACTTTTCGAATTTTCTATAATTTGTGTTTTTGCTAGCGAGTTTTCGTTAGGCTCTTAGGGTAATTGTTTTAGAGGTTTTCTTATAATTATGATAAAACACTTCTTCTCTCAGCCGAAAGACGTCCACTGTTGGACAAAGACCTCCCCAAGGATTTCATCCATGGAGGGTTTTGCCGTAATCGCCACGCTTGGCAGGCGGGTTGGCGATCGCAGTGTGATGGCAAAAATAAACACTAAATATACTAAAAATATAAGCCAGTATCGTTTGAAATAATTGTTTTCTTTATTTAATTATTTAAAAAAAATCTACTGTTATCGCTAAAATTACGGTGATTTTCGACGATAAAGGAAAAAAAACAGGTTTATGTATTTTTTTATCTAATCTTATTTATTTTAATTGTAATTTGATTCGGTATAATTCTAGTTTAGTATTTTTTTCTTTATGGGATATTTTTACAGCTTCAGTACTTCTAACTTATGTCTCACACTTGACGTTTAAAGATAGTACGTTTTCGGAAAATCCTGATTGGATATGGTTTGAATTAGTATCAACGTATGTGGTTATATAATATATAAGTATCCGAGTGTGATATCAATAATATGTAGTCTCCACAAGCCCACATGGACACAGTACCAACGCTGCTAATTAGTTGGAAACTTCGCTAATAGCTTAGTAATTTTCGCGTTGCGGCCCTCATGAGCTACCGATTTATGGAGACAAACTGTTGCTACCCCTTTAATGGTAATGAGAACTTATAATGACACAGCGATACTCCCTTCTACTTGCCTTCTCCACATACGGTTACATCGAAGACATTTAAATGATACTTCGAAAAGTTTGAATTTGTTGGTTCCATTTCGGTAAACATGTGTTTCTAATAGCCTGAGATCCCAGAAGCACCATACCTTCGTAACTTTCGCAAACCTGAAATTATGAAGATCGTCCAACAATGACTCCGCTACTGAAATGCCGATGTACGTTAGTTCTAAATTATCCTAGTAAGTACTACGTATTTCAATTCTAAAGTATACGAAAGCGAAGTATTAAATTTCGATATACGATAGTTTTACAGTATGAGATTGCGATGTATTTTAGGCCGAAAGCAATATATGTATGTACACACGGATAATAGAGATATTTTTTGGCAACATAATATACTTAAAATTGGCTTCCCAACTTTTATCATATTCACATCATATACTCGTGGTTAGAGAAACTTCATTAAAATTCTCTCCACTAAATTAAACTCAGAACATGTGTAGAATTCCCAGATATTCCGGAATATTCTCAAAATTTTTGAGGTCAACAAAAAGAAAAAACATTCTGACTAAATTAACTTCGCTTCAATAATAAATGAGAGGGCTTAAGTTATAAATAATTTACTGTGGGAATGAATTCGCATTCGTGGAAAACGAATTAGGCGTAAATATACGGCGGAAAAAGCGTGGGTCGGGAAAGAACGTACTTGAAGCGTGTGGGTTTAGTTCAGATTTGACTAGTTACATGATAGTTAACAGATTTCATGTGGGCATAAAATAGTTCTAGATGTTCCTTGAAATCTATGATCAATCTATGGGGCAAAACTTTTTTTTTAATCTTTGTTTTTTAAGGGTTTTGTTTTTAAACATGGAGCAAAACTTTGGATGATTTAATACTTTTTATCCCGAAATTCCCAAGCAAGCGAAGCCTCAGTTATGAGTAGAACCTAATAATTTTCAAGACTGCGGAGAGACATTTTATCCAATGGCTACTGGATATAATAAATTTAATTGTTCTCTGGAGGCACAGACCTACTGTCCCATTCATATTTGCCCCATGGGTCGTTTTTGAACCGTAAAACGTGTCATTGAAAATATGTACATTTGTAAATTTATAAATATCATTTTTTTGTAACAATAAGACATAAATACTATATTATTATGTACTTGTCGTATAAAACTTGTCCAATGTGAGGTAAAGAAGCAGGGCTAATCTTGCTGACTTGTCAGCGAGCAAGCCTCTGGGAGTACAGACGTGCGTCTAATTTACTGTGTCGCATTCAACTGCCCCAGTTCTACGCCCGAGCGCAACTTCATTTTAAATTTTGAATTAAAATTGGATTTTTTTTTCTAGAAAATAGAATGAACTTCTGTGTTAATAACATCCTGCCAGTATCTAGATGCCGTTGATTTAGCTGGACTATAAGGCCCAAACCACCACGAAGGTGGCGAATTCTGTGTTGGTAATTTGCACGTAAAATTATAAAAGAAATAGCAAAATTAAACACTGAAAGTAATTGCTTCATTATTAATCCTAAAAGAATTTAAAAAAAGGCGCGCACAGTTTTTTTTTTTTTTTTTTAGCAAACTTATCAGTAAAATTCGTCATACCGGGAACGATATTATTTTTCTTTTTATAAATCAAAGCTGTCTTAAAAACATTATTTATTTTTTATTTTTTACAGTATCTTATTACAGTAAACTAAGTGCAAAAGAAAATTTTGTAGAAATAAGAGCCTATTTCCCCAAATAGGCTCGTATTTCTAAAACCGGGAACGTCAAAGTCATTCCGGAAACGCCCTATCATATTCGGGAACGTTACCATAATGACTGTTCCCGGAATGACGTTTTCAAACATTCGCGCGCTTTATTCCTGCGCCCGCCATCTTAGATGCCATATTTAGAGGTTAGCGTCAATGTAACAAGAATATTTTTAAGAATTAGATATGAAATAACTGGCTTTTTGATTTAACAATCAGTTACACGCGTTCCCGTAATGATATATAATAAAGGTACGATTAATATAAGCTGATTGGAAATGTACTTAGCATTAAATTAATATATATTTGCCAACAAAACAAATGACGCCTGACTCACAAAACACTTGTTCACTACTGCAGCACACTAGCGCCAAAAGTTACGTTCAGAAATCAAACTTTCGCTTTTATTGCTTCGTTCACAAATATGACGTATACTTTGTTGGACATGTTTTTGACGAATCCTGCATTTAAAATATATTTATTTTGTCTAATTAAGATTAAAAAGCTTAATTTTTAGGAACCAATATACTCATAATGATTATTGAAAATGTTTAAAGTTGGATTTTACTACATTTTTGAGTAAGATGAAGCTACAAGTTGTGATTTTGGACGCGTTCCCGAAATGACTTTTTGACCTTGTTTTTTGTTAAATTATTGACAATTAGTATTTTTGAAGTATATTTTTTAAAGTATAGGTATATCCGACTAATTACAATAGTTTCAAATGCTTATTTACTAAAATTCATACAGATTTATTTTTTTATGAGGTGCCAAAGCAAATTCACCACCTTCGTGGTTTTGGGCCATAACCTAATTATGCAAATTAATAGGAAGATTGAAATGCAAATATATGTAAGTACAGTGTGACGTAAAAGAGTAGAAAATGAATGGGGGCGCTGTATTCACTTAACTAGCAACATTGGGTGTTAATCAACCAATCACATAGATCGTGCAAAGTTTTTAACCAATCAAGACCATTCGATTTGGTATTGCAATGATAGAAAAATTTTGTACGTCCTAAATACGTTTTCTACTCTTTTGTGTCGCACTGTACTTGTACAATTAAGCGTTATTTGTATTTTGTATTAAACTGAAAATTTATTGTCCTCATTTATGGTGCAAAATACAATCTGAAATGTTACTGTAATACACATTATTTATTATTTTCTTAATTTATTATTACGTCACTAATCACTATAAAGATAATTGAGAATTAGCACAGAGCTGCTAAAAACCTAAACTCAGCTGAGCTAGCTCTAACTAGAATTGTTTTTGTTCAGAATCACGCCTACATCAATCACTGAATACATTTGGGTCTCGGGTCCACACCCGTTTGTTATCTGCGAGGGTCAGGAGACCCATTGTGCGATGAGAATAGTTACTGGCCATAGATATACTATACCTAGATGAACAAATTTATTGTATTTTAAAAATAATTTTTATTAACACTTAATAGCTGGCAACTAGCACTTAAGTATTGTTCAAATTTGTTACTTATATATGTTTGTATGAAGGTATTGGGAGTGGATAAAACTATGGCTAAGGATAAAAAAAATTGTGGAGAGAAAGGACATTTTGCGCCGACCCCAGATAATGGGATAAGATAAGGCAGATGATGATGTTACTTAAATATATTTTTTTGCATATTAACGGAATATTTGAAAAATTGTATGCTTCTGACACGATATTGGCAAAAAATTTCTAAAAAAATCCATTTCTGTAATTAGGCAAATGACAACGTAACTCATTACATCGATATCGATGATAAAATTGAAGCCTCAGCCTAAACTATAATATTTGTGTGTAAACTAAAAAAGACAGTTGAGCAATTAATAATTTCAACGATTAGTTTTTTTTAAGTAAGCATAGAAATCTGGCATTATTTATACTGAATTTTCGGTAAACCTTCGTCACAAAAAAGTTGATAAAAAATCCATAACCCTAGTTCTACCTAGAAATTTACTAGGTAAACTTATATTATATTAATTTCGTACCATTGTCCAATAATACATAGTTAATGTCTTGACAGATATCAGAGAGGTTACACCCAGATTGATGCCTACTCGATAGATGATTAATTATTCATATTCGCAATTAACGCCCTATCACAGAGGATTCATGGATAAGCTATTGGGCTTGTATAGATAGACTAATGATTAATATTTCAATAATATAGAATATAGAACATGAGTTTCCGATACAGATTATATAAGGCTAGATACCGCATGCTATTCAACCGAGTGTGGCCTATATTTGTATGAAGTGAGTGCCCAAGGAGCGAGAAACCAATAGCAAATTCCGTTCTACATTTTTGCCAGTTATTTGTAGCTTAAGAATTATTGGATAATTTCAAATTGAAGTGGAAGAAAATCCTGAGAAAGGCTTTTTCTGAATAATCGGATGATTTGTTTAGAGCCTCCTGCCGAGCTTCACTTTTACGGCCTGGCCACGGGGACGGGCGACAGCGACCGGCGGCGCGTCTGGCGGCACACGACTAATCGCGCGGCGCGTTTGACAGGTCACGGACAGTCTCGTTCGCCGCGGCGACCAGAATAGACGGAGATCCGAAAGCAACTTGTCTTTATCAAAGTTATCTTGGTATTGCTAAGAAAGTAGTAATTTTTTGGTTGAAGATATAATATTTGGAAGAAATTGTGGATAATATGATTTGAATAGGAGTCGGAGTATAAATGGAAAGTTTCACAAGATATATGAGAAATACAGAAAGTACCCAAAAAAATTTCCAGTAGTCTATAATGAGTTACTAAACCCTTGATTATATTCTTTTTAATATTAAACCTGGATTCGAGGAAAGAGTCGATTCGAATAGGATTTTATTTTTATTTCTTCCCACGGATTTTTTAATTTTATTTTTAAACTTATCCTGTGAGTGGTGTGTGTGGGTGGTGGTGGTGTGGGTGTGGGTGGTGGGTGGTGACTTGCAAATAGCTAGCCTAGCTAAAATTTCCAAAATAACAATTTCGGTGTCCATCGTTCCGTGGCGAAATCAATTAAAATAATTCCTAATTCGCCGCGACTGCCGCTCGACTCCGTGGCTGGCGCTGTACTTATTCACGCCTTGCGATTCACCCGGCACCACTCGCCGGTCGCGCCGTCAGACGCCGGTGCGCGTGGTATAGTCGGTAATTTTCTCTTGTTTTGTTCGACTCGCCAGACGCGTCGATAGACGCGCCGCGCGAATTTTCGCCACGGCGAATTCCCGTGGCCCAGCTGTTAGAGAGAATTAATAAGTCGCGTCAAAGAGAATGTGAAAAAGCCTAATTTTACAGTGTTTGGAAAAAATACATAGTTGTAAGCTACATTTATGGCCATATTTCATTCCTCACAGGTATGAAAAATACGACAAGCTCTTGTTTCTATAGTATTTTATACAGATGCGCTATCTAGGTAGTCTACATTAATCTGTGACTTTAACATATAATTGCATAAGTAAAAGATGTAAAGCATACAAACTAGAACTTAGCAACATCAAGTAATTCCAAGTAATAATGAATTTACTAAGATCGGGAAGTGCAAAGTTTTCACAAGGATTACACGCAAAGTTTGAATTAAATTTTTAATCTCGCATATTAAGAAAGTATAGTTAGAAACAAATGCGTGTACGGGAATTTAAAATACACGTAACGGTAGTTTTTGGATATTTGTGTGTGTATTATTGTGTGAATATCGATAGGACGACAACAAAATAATAAAATAAATAATTTTGAATAGAGTACCTACTCTGTTCAATATTATTATCTTTCTTGTATTCTTATTACAATGATGCTATCTACCTAATTTAAATACAATCAGCACATTAAATCAATAATGTTTATTTTTATTATTTGTTTTTTTATTTAATCTTTATTACACAAAATATATGTGTAAAAGTACAGCGGACTTAATACAAAAACATTTTTGAGCATTTTCAAATAATAATAATTAAGACAGTCAAATAAATAACCATTTTGGCGTTTCAAATATTTTTAAACACTTGTAAAAATATAAATATTTTAGGACTGTCATAAGTATAACGTGCTTATCTGTGTTTAAATTTGTTATAGAAAACTTAAACTGGAATTATTAAAGTTGCCAAGAGTTCTTCAAACTCCAAACAATATGTTCGTTATTCTTTGCTATGTATGCATGGCTATATCTTACATTCTTATCGGTATCATATCAAGTAGGGATATCATATCAAGGATCTACATAACCGATATTTCGGATATATAATAAAGTCTATTTCTAACCTCACAAAAACCACACTAGCTAAAACTTACAAAAATGATGAGCAGATCATATGAAATTTGGCAGAGTTGGATGCCTGTAAGTAGCCTCTCCTATAGGTTACCTATCAGTTTTGGTAATCTAATATCCGTTACTGAAACTATCCGAAACTAACTAATAACCCGAAATGATATTCGTAATTTCATGTTGGCAAACGCAACTGAAATCTAAATACTATAATCGATATCCGTAATATACAGTAATTTCAAATCCGTAACATCCCTGATTCTCAGTATAAAACTACGGCTTTTATGACGTACAAACTTGAGGGTAATGCACCCAGTTGCTTCGCGAACAACATGTCTGGGGAATAATACATTTTAGAATAACACAGACTGTTGAACTTTGTACATTGAGTAAAGAAATATATATGTTTAATATATGTTTATGTAATCTCTTTGTCATATGAGATACATCGCAGTCTGCATTAGTGAATAGATGAATAGATACAAATTTAACAATAAGAATATTTATGAATCGTAGTATGAAAAGAGCTTATATCAAAAGTAAGGAACACATACAAATAAGTCTTCAAATTCTTAAACTATGCGTTATTTTATTCTACAAATAAGTGACGCGTAGTTTAAGAATTTGTTTTTTTTTTTTAATTTTCTATTAAAATTCCACATCCGCACAGAGAGCAAATGCTGCAAATTTTTTTTTCAAACTGGACCAAAAGTGTTCATAAACTTTCATAAAAATATATAGGGACACTCGTGCTCATTTTGCAGTTTTCAGCTTTTCTTTCAAAAGTAGTTTTTTGCAGTCAGCACTTTCTGCGTCAAAGGCTGCGTTCTACCAATAGCGCGCCATATTGCCACGGAAGTAAGAAATGGATGTTTTTATGGATGTGGCATTTAATCCTAAACCTACACGTAGGTATCGGGCGTAAAAGTGATTTTATGTAGTACTCTTATCTGAAAGTAACGCACTTTTATGAAATCATAATCTGAATAAGAAAATAGATAAGACTTTATTTCATATTTGACCAAATTTTATTAAAACAACTTTGTTGTTATTATGTCTACTAGTTTGTAGAAAATAATAAAAGTTGCCATTTAAATAAAATACTTGACATTGACTTTGTAAAACTAATATCAATTTAAAAGTAAAAGTTGGTTCGTCAGGTACCTAATTAAAATATTGTACCTTCAATGTTACTGAAACTTTTAAGATGAATCGAATATCTATCTTTAACTTTAATTAGAGCCCTGAGGGCTTAGATATGAGAGAACAAGTTTTGATTAACTACTATTGAAATTAATATGTACTTACGTTAATACTTTTCAAACTTTATATCATTAACTAATAAATTGTTATAATACGAAAAATTGCAAAAGAAATCTTATGGAAATTTTATGGATTTTGTAATTTATTTTTGTATTTTATGGATTTTCGAAGCGGTGGTGGCCGAGTGCAAAGTTCCCAGGTTCGAATCCTGCCCGTGCTACACGAGTTTGTATACCAATTTGACTCATGTACCTATATTAGTTTTCATCGACCACCACTTGCTTCCGGTGAAGGAAAACATCTTGAAGAAACCTGCACTCTGGTTGATGATTATCAGCTAGTGTGTGAAATGGAGAAGGCAATGGCAAACCACTCCATTAACATTGCCAAGAGAGTCGTTGTGTGTGTTTCATTCCATATAATGACCACGACCCTAAGTCATGAGGAAATACGACTAAAGAGAGATAGATTTTGTGTACTCAAAAGTACTTTTATTAATATCACATTACGATGTAATTCACCAAAGTAGTTACGTCAATTAAAAAAAATCGTCATTAGTGGCAATATTGTTAATAGTTTGCAATATGCGGTCTGGAATTAAAATGTACTGACAGCGTAAAAACTTGACAACAGATTATTAGTTTTTTTAGGATGAAGGTGCAATTCGTCTGCTTCTTCAATACTGTTTTACACTAAAAATCACTATATTAGAGACCGACCGAATATTCGGCCAAACCGAAGGTTCGGCCAGTTTTAGCCTTAAAACAACAATGAAAGCTTATGTTTTCTATAAATAACTTGATATTTTTCAAGCTTATTACGCTATTTTTATTAAGAACTTAATTGCTTTTTTTATTTTAAAATTCTTTAGTCATCGGTTTCAGCCATAAATCCAGTTTCGGACGGCACTCACCACATACCACATCTAACTTTCGCATTCCCATAGAGCTGTGACATGTAGCCGTAGGGTCGACTTTGAGTATCCTCTACGCTGGCTCTTTAAAGCAACACACATGTCTTACAATTGCGAATATTTTTCTCGTAAACTCCGTTTATTCCTACTTGTCCTATTATGTAAACAATCTTCACAGTACTTTTTTTTTATTTTGATGAAAATAAATTAAATTTTAGTTCAAACCTAAACAGTCTAAAGTAAAACAGCTATTCACTACGAAAGTAATTTCCTTAAGAGTCTATTTTAATTTATATTGTTGTAAAATCAAAAAAAGCCATGGTAAGATTGTTTACATAATAGGACAAGAAGGAAAAAACGGACTTTAGTAAACTTTTGTGAGTTGTTCTTTTAAGCTTAGCATACCTCTTGGAATACCTATAAGGTACTATTTTTCAGCCAAAATATTTGTAATAGGGGTTATAATTTATGTCTGCACGCTCACTTGTGTGAGAGTACTTGCAACTTAAGTAAAAGTTATCGGATAACAAAGCAAAAAATTAGCTAATTACTGGCCGTTACATTCTATCATTTTTTATTCTATTTTTTTCTGATTTGTGTTTTATAAATGTTTTCAGGTAGATATAACAAAACATCACATACCAACTTACAACCACCAATTTGCATACTTACCAATCAAATTGGTAAATAGGACTTTATTACAGAAATCTAGAATTTTCTGAAGGTTGTGTGTTACCTGAAACAAATAGACATGTTTTTTATCAAATTCTACTGTTATATTCTGTCAGGCATCTGATCACAGAAAGTAAATATGACTAGAAAAATACCTATGAACGAAAAGGAAAAGTCGTAGATAAAATTTAGAGGAAAATACTGAATATGTAACTTGTTCGACGCCTGTTGAATTTATATTAGCAAGAAATATAGTTTCCTTACGTGAAGTAAATGTTGTAATATTGTTTCGGATATCATTTGCAAATATATTTTTATGTTAACCTTATTTAAGACCCTTTCTTAAGATTTAATTGTGCTTGAACCGAAATATATAGTTAGTTTCTAAATAAAATTGATTACTGATTTAGCGTACACAAAAATCATCAATTTAGCCCAGTTAATATACATATATGTCAATATATTGATATGGAAGAGTGGGGGGACTATTCCGTCACAAAAAATGAAAACCTAAAGTTTACACCTTTGCTCTCTCGTCTAATAAAAAGCTCCTGTAAATTTAACTAATGTGCCTAAGAAAGTCGTTATCTGTTATTAATACACTATCATATCACTCACATAATGATCTAACATGAAAATAAAGTCAAAAATTATTAATAAAAAAAATAACAATGAAAATTTTGATTTCTGATTTTTCTTTCAAAAAGCAATTTGCTAAATACAAAAAAGCAGGAAAAAACGTCCGTGCCTGCAGCTGTGCGGACGTGCTTCCGCATAATTCCGCTACCCTGTTTAACTGAATGAACTCTCATGCTGTCCCTCTCACTCGTAGTAGATTGGAAAGAGAGGGAATTTGACCAAGTTACAGTGTGGTCATTATATACGGCACCCCGTGGCACTGTGCCAGAACGATTCTACTGAACCTTACATTTTGTGAACTGAATAGCCTTGTGACAGTATTTACTGATAAACTAACTATACAAATACGTACGAGAAATGGGAAGATTGACTTTTTTATAGCCTAATAAATAATATAGTCCCACTAGGTACTGATGCATGGCCTTCCTCTTCATTCCCATTCATTACAAAAAAAAACATTTAAAATGTAAATTTTTGGTTTTATGTATTGTACTCGTATGTATGGGCATTTCCCAACTAGATACCAATTTCAAGCAAGTATGCAATATTTCAGGGTGGCCCTCCAACAAAAGATTAGTGTAATTTTTTTAAATCGTAGGAAATGGCAATGAAGCATATTCAACATAATAAAAACCAAAGTATTAATTAAACATTAGAAACGCGAGTTTCAAAATGTGAAAGTAGAACTCAATCTGAAATTCGAATAATCTTGTCATGTAATAAAGTTATGCAGCAACTCTGGCCACAGAAACGGATTTATTTTTCCTTTCATTTCCCCGGAGAATAGGTACTTACTTACAAAATGAAAGAGGAAATGATTCTGCGAAATATTATGCTTTGACATTTGTCCTTAATTTTTTTGGATTACAGGTTTGAATTATTCCAACTTGTGTCTTTATAATTATTGATGACTTTCGTTATAAAATTCTTTTAACGAGAATAAATAATTATCCTTCTTTGTTAACACTTGTGTGATTCTTTAGCTGATGCGGAATATGTGCGTTTATTTTATTTGAGAAACTTCGGAATTTTGTTTGTGTCTATTTGTGAAAACTTTTAAATGGCTTTTCCTTATTTATTGTTAATGTTTGGTTGAAATTACAAGCTGTAAGTTTTCCGTTGAGATAAAAAAATTAAATAAATCATGGTCAAAGATAGAAAAATGGGAGTCAAGTCTTGAAAACGAACTAAATACCTATTGACAAGAAAAGTGAAAAAGTAATGAATCGCATTGTATCAGAAGAAACACAACAAGATCCAAGATAGACATTCCTGGGCGGCAAACGGATTTTTCCTGTTACGTTGGAGAAAACAAGAATTGGCAGTGAACGACGATCGTATAATGTAACTATGTTGTAATATATAACTTTATTTACTTTCTATACTTACTATAATAATAATACTTAATATAATATATAATGATTGTTATTTTGTGAACTTAGAACTAGTATTAACTAGAATGTGTCTAAACACAAACGAAGAAAAAAGCACGACACAGCCAGAACCTTAGACGAAACACCTATTTAACAAGATAATTATTAAGAAATAAAAAACACGACTGACAACTTACATAGCCTATGTCACTCGAAGGAATGCCGAATGTAACAATACCTCTCACATCAAAATCTGTTAAGCCGTTCAGGACTTATGGTGGAATAAAGTAACTTACATACATACATGAATCACTTCACTTGACTTTTTTGGTCAGTCGTGTAAAAAATCCTTTCAAATGATTGTTTCTGCTGGGAATCAAATCTACAGACGGCTTACAGGCGTGAAAACTACCATTAAGGAGGTTTATAGATAGAACGCTAATCATTAAGCTATAACAATTATAACAAGGCCACTGCTTAGTATAGGCTCAGTAACTGAACCACCAGTGGTTGTATGCCCATTCACCCTGAAATTTTTGAGGTTTACACTCGTCCCCTGATCTATTATGCACAAGAAATATGACGGTCACACTGGTTCAATTTCAGAAGTTACGGAGAATTCTACGAAATAAATTTGAAGTCAGTAGAAGTACGAACACATAAAATGAAAATAAAGTTAGAACGCTGTTCACGTCATGACTACCTTTATTCAGACCCGGCAATGTTGTTGGAACCTATACTTTGCCGCTGTATTTCATACACATTGTTGTCACATATAAATCATGTTACATTTTCTGGTACGTTTGCAAGTACAGTAAGTATATTACATACGTTTCATTGCCCAGGTAGAGGCAACATTGTTAACAGAAAATAAGTCTTTATTTCTAGTATGTTTTATAGAACCAAGTCGTGTCTAAAAGTTGTACTACCTATATATTGACTTTTAAACCTTCGAATAAAAATAATACATGTCATGTAATTGTTATAGAAATATTGTTCAAGTAATTTTGTACAATCATTTACTTCTTCAGAGAGCTTTGCTCTTGTTGGTGAAATTACGTAGAATGTTACACTCGCAATGAATATCTTGGCATGGAGTGGTTTTGACATTAACCTTCTGCATTTGGAATTAATCCTAACCGTCCTAATATTATCAATGCGAAAGTGAGTTTGTTCGTTTGTTACCTCTTCATGCTTTATCTACTGAACCAATCTTCCTAAAATCTCCCATTTAGAAGTAGGTACTGAGAAGGACAAAGGGTACCTTTCATCCCGGTCACACAAAGCACTGTTCCCGTGGGAAATTCACGCGGGCGAAGCCGCGGACAAAAACTAGTTTATAATAAGTATTTAAGACAACTAAAAAGAGGAATTTTAATTTCATGAGATAGCGCAATGCTTCTCATAGATTTCCCTAGGCGGTGGGCGAATTCAACGCGGATTTAACAGTTTGAATTAAACATAATAAAAAATACTCTTAATACACTCACAGAATTGTATAAAAATGATTATTTATAAAAAAAGATTCGTGTTTCTTTTATTTCTTATAATGATATTTCACAGATCTCTTAGAATGATGTTGTTATTTTCTTCTGTAAATAGAGATTCTCTATCTCTCTATCTTCCCAATTTATCAAATTATAAAAGAATAACAAGAGCCACTTAACTGTTAGCCTATAATTGCGAAAATCCTGCCTTTGATCCAAGCAATTTGAAAAAAAAGAATCCCTCTTCATCTAGAACAAACTCAACTTTCCCCATCGCGAAAACAATTATTTATAAGGCCCTTTCTAAACATTGAACAGCCGAAGTTCAAACGATAAGGCATAAACTCACAAGTGTCACTAAGTGTACGGTAAACAGTCGCAGGCGTCGCAGCTGACGGAGTTCCAAGAGATTTGCACAGAAAGTGATAAAACGAGATGGCGATTTCCATAAAACTTTTCACTTTGAATTTTTTTTCTTTTGTTGTTCTGTGTCTGTGAGGCGTTAGATAATTTTATTTATCATTGTACAAACAATAAAATTAGAAATGTTAAAAGTATTTTTAGGAAAATTTTCACATTTGGTAAAACTCTATGTTCTGACCAGCTTTATGATAAAATAGCTTGTGCATCTTCTCCCGCGTGAATTTCTCACACGAATAGTGCTTTTTCCCGGGATGAAATCTACCCTTTGTCCTTCTCAGTACTTCTAACTATGTGTATGCGAATTTTTAAGAAGATTGGCTTAGTAGATAGAGCGTGAAGAGGTAACAAACAAATAAATAAACAAACAAACTCACTTTCGCATTTATAATATTAGTTAAGATTAGTTAGGATTAGGATATGTCTAAATTAATGGTGGAAGCGGTGGTGGCAGAGTGGTTAAGGCACCCGCCTGTGGCTGCAAAGTTCCCAGGTTCGAATCCTGCCCGTGCTACATGAGTTTGTATACCAATCTGACTCATGTACCTATGTTAGTTTTCATCGACCACCACTTGCTTCCGGGGAAGGAAAATATCGTGAGGAAACCTGCACTCTGGTTGATGGTTATCAGCTAGTGTGTGAAATGGAGAAGGTAATGGCAAACTCCTACATTAATATTGAAAAGATAGTCGCTGTGTGTGTTTCATTCCATATAATGACCACGACCCTCAGTCATGAGGTATACGACTAAAGAGAAAAAGAAATTAATGGAACTATTATACAATATACATAGTAGATATCTATCTAGTAGTAGGTAGATATACCTACTATATAGATGCGATAGTCCTTAGTAGGCATTACCTACCCAGCAGAAGGGTGAAAATACATCAATGATGATATGAACAAAGTAATTAGATCAATTGGATCAAACCACAGGTCTCAGAATAAGTGAATATTCGGCTTTAAATATTTTTTCCTTATCCAGTCAAAACAGCACGTTTTAAGAGTTCAAAACAAAAGTAGTTTCATCAAATACGGATTATATTCATCGGAACTATTAAATTGCACTTGGAATATCGCATTGGACTGGAAAGTGGCGACTGCTGGGAAGTTTCCGAGTTGGCGACGACTTCCAAGATAATCTAGTATTTCTCAGATCTTTCTTAGATTTCTTTTGTTGTCAGCTGAATTTATTTGATTTATTTCGGTGTTTACATGATCGAGATGACTTTTATTGGCTTTGTGATAAACTATTATTCACAAAAAGTTAACGAACTCTTTTCTTGTAGAGTAAATATCTATTAAAATAATTTTGAAAATTATCAGCATTGATATTAGAAACTGTATCATTTCTACAGACATGGAGAAATATTTATTTAATTGGTGACTTCAACGGACAATTTAAACCTTTTTAGGAACAGTTATAATTCGTGTTTTGTCCCTATGTTTCTTTCCAATATTTAACATTGAAAAACGAGACAAAAATAGGCTTTAAAAAGCTCCGGTCCTGTGGAACGTACCCAATTTTTATATACGTGGAAATGGCCCACCAGGGTCCATTCAATTTTGTCCTTTGAGACCAACATTTTACAAACAAGATTCAAAAATTATAAGTGGAAAAGCTACAGTTATTTTAGATACAACAATAAGTATGTACTTAAGTGTAATACTAAAAATAAAATAGTTTAGAGATTTTGGTCGTTCCATCATAGCAAAGCTCTGCTATCCCTACGTTAATATAGTATAAGAATCAGATAACGATATCCACTATAGACTACATGCTATATACGCACACTACATAGGTTATAGATATAGGTTATATATGTTGTGACCCAATTGCATAACGACAGTAAACACTAACGTAGCGTGAATGGCTGAAGCTACATTGACCGGTAGGAACTTGCATGTTCAGCGAACAGCGAATTTGCAGCGAATCTTTTTTAAAACTTCAGATAAAGAGATAAGTTTGTTTAATCCTTAGAACTAATTTATTATTTTATAGAATTTCAGGATACCTTACACATTTATACTTATTTAGCAAGGCTTTTAGGAATTATGGAATAAGGATCTATTACAGGATACATGAACCCTGAAAACATAGCACTCCTTTTTTGTATGATTGTATGATTTCAATTCCACGCTAGCTCCTCAGGTGTACAGTGAAGGGTCACAAGTGCAGTTATACCTCGAAAACCTTATTGCCTAGCCTTGAAGATGATAAATTGCAAGATTGACTGAACTTTTGACTCTTTACTGTACCTGTCAGCTACCAATACATTAGCTTAAATATTCGCATACATTTTTCACGTAACCTCTAACTACAGCCACTAATACATATTGAACCTTATAACGAAGAAGCTAAAGTTCATTTATTCATAATTGTCCTATTATGTAAACAATCTTCACAGTACTTTTTGTTAAATTTTGTTGAAAATAAATCAAATATTAGTTCAATCCTAAACATTCTAAAGTAAAACATTTATTAACCACAAAAGTGATTTCCTGAAAAGTCTATATTAATTTGTATTGTCGTAAAATCATAAAAGACATGGTAAGATTGTTTACATAATAGGACAATTATAAATGAATGGACTTTCACAGAAATCAGGCAGGCTACAGATTAAATAACAAAATTCCCTCACGTCTGCACGCTGACGAGGTAAGCTTCTAGTATGTTAATCTTTCTAATAGCATAAATCTGTCTTCCTTAATTCCATATGGCAGAACAGCTTATTTCAATAACCGAAAGAGGAAAGACGTTAAATATCTTTAGAAAATTACTCAAGAAAATATAATATTATGTATGTACTTATAGTAAAAAATTGTAAACATAATTGTGATTGAGTGACTTATTATAAAAAAAAAATATAATCGAGATGAAATCATAGCTCAGATACATATACGAGTATACAGGAGTAAAAAAAAAAAACATTGACAATTTTTTTCTACGCCTATGAGTCATAGAGCTACACGGACTCCTTACGCGCTCGTCCTTGTTGCTTGAAGCTATGAACATGGAAGTAATAAGTACCTTACTACTTCCATGGCTATGAATAGATCATATAGTCACCCCTTCAAAAGTTGACGCTTGGTATCAATAGAGGGAACCACCCGTCCAATACCCGACGTATAAATTAATAACAGTCTAATCTATGCATCGTGGTCTAACATAACAATGGAATTCCTCCATATCAGAGAATCCACTGTCACGTCACTCTGGTCATATAACGTGGAATTAATTAATTTTGCAGGCTTTGTAGGCCATATTAAATTTACAAAGTGAGTGATGTTTATTCAAAATTCTGTTTGTGCAGACTTTTGTGTGTATAATGTGGCATTATTAAATTTCACGCAAATAAACTCAATACGTATGTAATTTTTACATTATGGAACCGCATGCAATGGATATTCTTAATTGATATTGCAAAGAATATTGTGCAACTATTATATTCGTTAAAGAGTAACTTAATCAATTACACATATGTAATAGGTAGCTGTTGCCCGCGGCTTCGCCCGCGTGAGTTTCGCTTAGATGAAAAATCTTTTTGTGTTCCAAACTGTAGTTACCTAAACTCCAGTACTCAAAATTTCAGCCATTTGGTTATCCCGTGTCCCGCGGGAATATATTAGGTACTCGTAGTATAGTCGCGGTGTTAAAA
The DNA here is from genome assembly GCA_018467065.1 of Ephestia elutella. Lineage (NCBI taxonomy): Eukaryota > Metazoa > Arthropoda > Insecta > Lepidoptera > Pyralidae > Ephestia > Ephestia elutella. The sequence continues at coordinate 11,825,618 of CM031566.1, forward strand.
TGAATCAAAAGTGATATTTCATTCAATAAACGATCTTCGTCTGCTCGTTATCTACAATTTCCCGTGGAGTGGTGGTCCACTCCCATCCCGAGTCGCTCTTTGTCCTATCTCGTGTCCTGTCTATTTATACGTCAGTAGAAAATGTTCATCAGGTTGAACGACTTTTGCTAAGGCCCCATTTCCATTTATTTTATAGAATAGCTGGTCTCTTGGAGTTCTTCATCAGATATTCCATAATCTTCAATTTTTATACGTCAGCAGAAAATGCTCATCAGGTTGAACGACTTTTGCTAAGGCGCCATTTCCATATATGTAATAGTGTAGCTGGTCTCTTGGAATTCTACATCAGATGATCCTGATCTTCGATTTTTATACGTCAACAGAACATGCTCGTCAGATTAATAAACTTTTGCAAAGGGACCATTTCCATATTTCTTACAGTTTAGCTGTTCAGTTAAGGTTCTTCATCAGGTGTTCCAGTTTTCAAAATCATTTATAGCCTGTAATAGCGTAATGAATTTTCGCAGACGAATGTGGTATTGAAATACCTACGTGTTATAAAGAAAGTAAAATTAAACTGGTGGAAATGGGATTAGGAAAATCCCATTTTCTTTGTAATTGCGTGTTTGTAATGAGATCACGAGCAGAGGCTTGATTCGGCTTAGTTCGGCTTCCTTATAATTTAGAAGGGAAATTAAGAATCTCATTTTTAGAAGACATTAATTCTTCGAAAAACATTCACAGTCGATTTAGATCAGTGACTTTATGTGTAAAAAAAACTTTTATTTAATTTAAATAAAATATTTTTGAAAAAATATTTAAGTAAAATATTTTGTGAACTTTCTGATTTGTTAACTTAAAATGTTAGTTAAATGGGCTTATTTATAATCCCTGTGGGTCATTCCCAGGATCATTAGCTGATACTAATCTAAGGGTGTTGAGTTAGGTCGTAACCCGGCCTACTGGCTTTCGGCCATTAATATTATTGTCCAATAAAATTATGGTTTGGCTTTTATAGATAGAAGCTCTAATTTGTAAAAACCAAAAAAATAATTTATTTTCTGATTAAAACAGATGTGCCAAGTTAACTCCATAATTGTAAAAACATACATACTCTTCTTTTATTATGGCTATAATAAAATGAATGCAGGAATGTAGATTTTTTTTTATAAAGAATCTTGCCTGATGTGAAGCAAAGATGAGGTCTAGGGTGGTACACGCAAACTCAAAATATGCTTATTCACTCTTGCCTTGAAAACCCCTATTTTAATCCCTCTATTGAATTCAAATTTTGAAAAATAAAACAATAGAACTTTTGAGTCTTTTTCAGAATACTCCAGATCAAGTTGAAGTGTTTTATACCAAATTCTTTCGTCCCGCTGTCTGGTACAAGGAGTAAGCCGTGGTTTAGACGGTCTTGCAGTTCTGTCGGATGCATCAAGCAGGCTTGGACAACAATAACTCAAATGCAAGTGTAATGCTGCCTCCAGGTCCAGTAAAAAGCAAATGCTAGGGCAAAGTTCGAGTTTGTTGGTAGAGTTCGGGTTCTGGACTTTAAAAAAAGTAAAGTTGTACTGTACTGTAAGTTAAGTTACACTTTAAAGTTAGACCTATTGAAGATAAGCTATCAGAAACACGACTGCGATGGTATGGCCACGTCATGAGGAGAGCAGCGGATCACATGACCAGAAAAATTCTTGAGATCGAGCCAGCGCCGTGAAAACGTGGGAGATCCCGACTCACATGGATGAAGGCCATAGAAAGTGACCTGACGAAAAACAACATTGACCCTAAGACGACCCAGAATCGCCAGTTCCGGAGAAAAGTGGTAAGGGGAGCCAACCCCAATTAAAATGGGAAGATGGCCGGTAGAAGAAGAAGAAGTTAGGGTTCTGGAGATAGAGCTTTTTGGGCGCTCGCTTAATCAGCCAAGAGAAATTTATGTCAATCGTCCTTACTGCCATTGCAGCAGCCTAATGGCAGTCTAACTTATAGTGCAAAAGAGAAAGCCGACCTCTTGAGCTCTCTATTTTCCGCAAAGGGCATGTTGCATAGCAGGCTATATCATGAGCAGTTCCCCAAAAATCAGAAATAATATCAAAAACAGATTAAGACCATCATATATTTGTTTTTTCGTGATCTTGTTATGGTACAAAAATACATTTAATATTGCTTAATATCGTATAATGGCGATACTGACATGGCGCCCGTACATATGTTCAGAAATTATGATATAGAAAATCAGATACAATGCTCGATATTTTCATTATATTTTAGAAAGTTAATTAATGTAAATGTTCCAAACACATGTTACATGCAATATCACAAAAACATATGTGTATTTCACATAAATAGGTGAATAATAAATAAAATAAACAATTCTATCCAGTGGGTACGTATGTAATAAAAGTACATTTTTGAACGCACCGGAAATCGGAACTGTCAAATGAAGCGCGTCAACGTCAAATCATAATGCGTGTCGGCCATTTTGGCGGAACTCGTCTAACCTTCATTACGATTTTGTTAACTAAATGTACCATAGAAAGGCTACGAATTTATTGGATTTACCTATAAGGCATTGATACTGACCCAAAAATAAAAAGTTCATATAGATGCTCATGATATAGCCGGCTCCCCATACATTTGTGCAACAACCCCTTTAGCGTAATTTATGGGATGGCTCATACAATTTAATAACATGCCACTTCGGTCTACTAAGCATGTATTAACTGGGCTGCAATTTTCAGTTAAACTATAACGATATGCAAATTCAGTTTAGCGCCCACAAAATTCAAATTTATACTATGCTAGAAGCCTATTTTGGAACAAATTTACCCATATTCCACTTGCTGACATATCTCCACTAGGATACTTGGATTTTTTTTTTCGAATTAGAATAGAATATGTTTATTTCTTAGATAAAGAACACAACACAACAAAAAAAAAATACAAAGAAGAATAGAAACATGCCGACAACAACATAAATACTCTGCAAAAAGGGGGTATACGAAAATATCCGCTTGAAATTTCTGCTCCGTATGTAGAGATACATTTTGTTACAATGTACTTAATTTATTTGTTGAAATTCCAATTAGTTACATTTAAATTAAGTTCCTTTACAGTGGTACCATTAGACAGTACCATTGACGGTACGGTGACAATTTCTTTTTGCCGTCGTACCATTAATTGTATACCGTGGCAATAATTTTTTTACTTCGTACTTTACCAAATCTTGTGACTATCGGTTGAGTTGGGAATGAAATAAATCAATTAATAATGGTATAAGGAGATACCTAATAATTCTTGATATTACAGATCAGATTTTTTACAGCAACCATTTAGCGATATCAATCAGTAGCAACAGCTGCTTGCAATCACTAACAAAGCCACATTTCAATTATGAAGGCACGTCCTCAGCTGAGCTTTCAAAATCTGCGGAACAATAATGTCTCACTATGAATAAATCTCTGGCCACAGTACTATCTAGACTAGACATACAGAGACAAACAAGTAATTGGTCCAAAAATATACAGCCTTTTATCGGTCAAAAAGAGGACAGGCCATTTTCACTAATGCTTTTTTAATACATTGTAACGAAACCTACATTGTATTTGTCAAATGTAGGCTTTTAATTGGAACCTTATTTTTAGCATTTTAGCTTTGAAATACTATCAGGTAAAGTATAATACTGTATGGATTAATACTCCTTATACTAAATCTATAGAAATTTGAGTTTTATCAATATGAAAAAATCTTTGACTTTTTTGCAAATTTCTGAAAAGATCAACTATTAGTCTTATACATTTACAATTATGAATGCAACAATAAAGTCTAGTCTCATTAATACAAATAATAATAAAAATAATATTTGTGTAATAAATTCCGGATCAGTATCATTCGGAGTTCACTGATACGAACAGTATTTTATTTATAATCACATTGGGGACTGTAAATCATGTTATATGTGAAATAAACGAATCCATAAAACGTATGTAAATGTTTGGTGTTTTACTTTTTTATCAAATTCTGTGTATAATTCTGTTATGTTTCGGAATAAAAGTGAATTGGGTTTATATCGAGTTAGTAAAAATAAGAATTAAAAAAAGGGGATTTGAACAAAATAAATCCTTTTCATGATTCCTATATGCGAATTTAATAATACCTATCTTTATTTTCAGAACATAAATGAATACCTAGTACTCGGCAAAGTTGAATTGTCCCTCATTTCAAGCAAGACGCAAGCAGCGCGTGTAATATTAAAATACCCCGGATTATATTGTTGAACAACTTTGCGTCCCTGCATCTAACAAATTCTTAGAAGGTTTTAATTAAATCTCTTTGTAAGGTTCTGTTCCTGTAAAGATACGGGTACACATCGCGAATAATTAGGAAGCCTTGTGTGATCTTTTGGAACTTTTAAAATTGCATTTACTTCAAATGTAATTTCATTAAAAGTTCAAAGTCATTCCTGGTCAAATAATTGTGTAGTCTCCTCTTGACGTGGTCATACCAGCGCGCGGAGTCATTAACATTTGAACTAACAAAAAGATAATATGTACTTCTACAACAGAAAAAAAAACCTATACTCCCTTACCTAAAATTGTAACCACTTTTAGAGGTTTAAGTGGATGTTATCCCTCCTTTATCTTTAGTTCTTTACTATGGAGTTTTCTTTTTTTTTATAAACAGGGATACTGAAAATAAGAATAGCAATAAGAAAAACAATATACATTTACTGTACTTATAGCGCATGATAAAAGTGTTTACTTCCTTCATGTTTTTTTTTAATCTATGACGTGCATTTCTGATATCAGGAGTTTAAATGCAATTTTTTTATTTACCATAAATAAACAAAAATAACAACTACATTAGTTCAGCGAATGTTTGGAATAACAATACATACAGAAAACGCAACAAACTAGAATTCTAAATTGCTTACGTTAGAGAGAAACATTTGTTGTGTTAGTTTATTGAAGTTCAATGTACGACTGCAGTAGCAAATAACATAAATAAAATGTAACAACAAGCAATATAAGCAATATTTTGAAAAATTAAATTTTTGGTTCAAGCTTTTGTTTTCGGGGAATATTTTTTTTAGTCCAGCAATTGGACTAGCTAAATAAAATAATTTGAGGCTAAAAAAGTTTTTAATTATTTGGAAAATCTATACTGATTTTCTGATCTGTACCGCAAACACAATAAATATTATTATATTTTTTCTAATTCAACGCATAAAATTGGTCATAGACCGTATTACAGTTTTTTAATCAAAGCACGTTGACTCGACATTGCGACACAACTCGCTAGAGACTGGACAGCTACTATCATTGTGTAACAGTCAAGGCGAGCCGAGCTACTGGCATACGACTAGCCAATGCAAGTAGCTGCGTACTGTCTAGCCAGTAGCTCGCACTGTGTAAACGGCTCATAAGAAACGGGAATGTAAGCGCATATTTATGGAATTTATATATTTACTTTACCTAATAAAAAACATACAATCCAATATAAAAACGAACCATATGAGAAATACAACAGCCATCTATCTTATAATGGAGTCTTGTAAACAAAATCATCACTTATACCTTGACAGGATGCTGCAAAAGATCCGTCAACTGGAAATGTTATGGAAATATTATTTGAGCAAACACGTAGACGATAATAAAAAAAGATGATGCGAAGGTGACGGCGTAGGCTTCAATTGCAAATTGATATGAAAACTGCGTAGGTACTTATTTTAAATAGGTTCATTTAGCATTTGGACCCACCCATATGTAGTTAGTGGGAATACTAGAACTCGCAAATACCATTGGACCCATTCATATTTAGCAGTGAACACTAGTAATGTATACTCACGCGTCTTGTAAGCCGGGACCGCTGACTAGTTTCGACTTCATACGGAAGTCATTTTCAAACAACACACCAACACACACTACACAAGTACACACACACTAATAGATAGTAGGTGGAACCATGTAGTGGAACCTACAGTAAGGTCACTTTGAAGAGCTTCAGGAGCTCTCCGATATTACCACATGATTATCTCCGAATTATAAGTGTAATTATATATTGATTGCAGTGAAATGAATAAATGAGGAGGTCGAGAAGCTTGGCGTAGACAGAGGGAGGCTTATACCCAGCAGTGGGTAGTAGAAAGCTAACGATGATGATGATGATGAATAAATGAGATAATCTATCGTTTATCTTCAGTATGAACTCATATTTGTTAAACATCTGTGTCGCCCACGGCAGAGAATTTTTCTGTACCATTACTGAAGGCTAAAATCTAATAACTCGCGAGCAAGATTAATTTTACAAACAACGAACTTTTTGTACGACCGAATTTGTTTCAGAATTCATTTTTGTCGAGTTCTGACATTGACAAACGGATAACGTGGACAAAGGTAAATAAGGTTAGTCGTTGATAATAGAAGTAATAATTTATTATCTGTTCCCCGAGTCTTCGGTATTTTCTTCGAGATTTTCGGGATAAAAAGCAAGATTATTCTTTTCACGTACTAATCCGCTCTTTACTCCGTATGTAAAGGCCATTTATTCATAATTGTTCTATTATGTAAACAATCTTACCATGTCTTTTTATGATTTTACAACGATATAAATTAAAATAGACTTTTTAGGAAATTACTTTCGCGGTTAATAAATGTTTTACTTTAGGATGTTTAGGTTTGAACTAATATTTGATTTATTTTCAACAAAATTCAACAAAAATATTGTTGAAGGTTGTTTACATAATAGGACAATTATAAATAAATGAACCATAGGAACACATATTTTTAGTAATTTATATTAAAACATCTCAAAAACTAGTGAAGAGTCAGGACAATTTGCAATCATGAAGAATTTATTACTACATTACTAATGTATATTGTTTTGATTTAAAAAATTGTAACATAGCATCACAGTACATAATTACGAGTATCGCTCAAATCTCCAACAATAAGGCAGGCAGAAAATCCGTCATCTTGACAGAAAAATAGCTCCATTCCGCGCCGAGAACCGGAGATAGATAGATCGCGATTGGAACGGCAATCTATCTATATCTATCTATATAGGCTATCTATTCTCAGCTGATCGTATTGGATACTTGTCGTGAAATGTTTTGCTCATTGTATTCGATATTTTTCTATGAAGAATTAAATTAGTACAGACTGAGCTACAGCGCATCAAGGAGTACTCATAACACTGAGGTAAAAACAAATTAATTAAGTTAGACATCTATTTCTTACGCCGTCTTTTAAAAAAAAGTAAAAAGGATCATCCACTACTTGTAAAATGCAAGAATCAATTTTAAATTCATTGAATTGGTTATACCTCTAGACTAATATTTGTTCGTCTAAAATGAAGAAGATAAAATTACATCACTTTTTTTCTCAATCATAATCATACGAGCACCTAATATATTCCCGCGGGACACGGGATAACCAAATGGCTGAAATTTTGAGTACTGGAGTTAAGGTTACTACAGTTTGGAACACAAAAAGATTTTTCATCTAAGCGAAACTCACGCGGGCGAATCCGCGGGCAACAGCTAGTCATAATATAAACTAACTACTTAGTAAATAAATCTTATTTTACGGTATTTTTAGTACAGTATAGTAACAATAAGAAACCAAATTTAGTTGTTACCAGCTTAGTATACACCTGGTTCAGTGTTGGAGAGGCTGGTAATCTGTCATACAGGTTTTCCTAGTACAGACGCCAGTCTCTCACATAGATCATCTTCTCTGTTACTGCATGGTACACCTAAGTTTAGATCTCTAAGTTTATAATATTCAAGTTTCTATGGTATCTATGTGAGAGAGGAAAAAAAAAGATTATGATTATGATTCTATTTGTTCCAAAGCGGAAAATTCCGCAGATATTTCAAACGGTAAAATTAACATAAAAGCACCCTGCAAGCAAGTATGCTGAAATTCGATGTACTTTTTATGGGTGTCGTGAATCGCGCTGCGTTTCCTCTATAGGCCGATTTGGATGACAACGAGCGAAGTCAGAACATCCAAATGTGAATAATACCCTTAGGAGGGTATTCAATTTACTTAAGCATTTTATTTTATATCTACCTAAGAGAGAAAAAAACTTATTTTGTTAGGTAACATAATATCTCGAAGGCTGTTATGCAAATAATATATTACTTTTCTCTTTTCAGCTCTACCGACAAAACCAACAACCAGCAATTTTAAGTAAGAGAAGAAGATATATTACGAAGCAAATACTTTGTTAGAATACTAACAGGAATTTTGGAAAAATTCTCCCCTACACTCTGCTGTCTAAGATACCTACTGTCAAATTTCAACTTCCTACGCCTATTAGTTTTGTCATGGTTTTATCTGTGCATTGTCTGTCAGTAACAGGCGAATTTTATAAATATTGATTCACATTATTATTTTCTACGGAATAGTATTTTTGTTCTTTAATAACTTTTTTTTTTTTGTTCATACATACTAATATTATAAATGCGAAAGTTTGGATGTGAGTTTGTGAGTTTGTGAGTTTGTGAATTTGTGAGTTTGTGAGTTTGTGAGGATGTTTGTTACTCAATCACGCAAAATCTACTGGACGGATTTCGATGAAATTTGGTACAGAGGTAGATAATGACCTGGAATAGCACATAGGCTACTTTTTATCCCGGGAAAAAGCACTGTTCCCGTGGGAAATTCACGCGGGCGAAGCCGCGGGCAAAAAGCTAGTATAACATACTAATATAAGTATGTTAAAATTATTACAATCTAGCATAGTTACAAGCTAATAAGTAATTTTACTTTAACCTAGTTTTATAATGAAATTTTATAAGAATGTGTCCATCGGCACTAATTTTCTTAATGTCTCTATTAAGGAGAAGTCACTTTGTTGTTGTGTCTTTATTCGCACTTTTATATACTATGTTATATACATATAGTATATATATGTTATATATATACTATGTTATTCTTAATATTCACTTAATCACTACACTAATTCGAACGGTTTAGTTCTTTTGAGTCTTCGCACTATGTCCGTGTTGTCGAGGAGCTGGATTGCCTCAACGTTTACATGGTAAAGCAGTCTATTCTCATGCGCTTCTGCAAATTTTTGTATGACTTTATCGACGAACTGTATATTCAGGTCCCGATGCAGGTCGTCATTTCTTATATACCAGGGCGCGTTCACAATAGCCCGTAATACCTTGTTTTGAAATCGTTGGATAATTTCTATGTTAGTCTTTTTGGTACAGCCCCACAGCTGTATGCCATAAGTCCATACTGGCACGAGGACTTGCTTATATATGAGTAGTTTATTGTGGACTGATAGCACGGAATTTAATAACATTGAAGAATACTTATACCTAAATAATTCCAAGAAAGTAGGTAATTCACAACTAAAGTCGAGGCGAGACGTCTAGTTTAACCCTACGTAAAAACTTTTTCCATTTCTCCTTTCGAAGATCAGATAAAAACTTTAGTGGTTGCAATTAAAAACAAAAAATCAGGTCAAATTTCAGAAACATTTTCATCTTCCAAACTGCTTGTGAATTATATTTTTAGAAAGAGTCATTAAATTGAAAATTTTTATTTATCACACCTGTTTTTTTGTGGGAGTAAACAGAGGCTACGGACTTGCACTTACTACTGTCCTGACTTATCATTTCAGTGTTAATGAAGTAATATTAGTGTGTTATATATTGGACTTGATAGTGATAAAGAAACAACAAATCTTATTATTGTTAAACAACAAACAAGTTAATTATTTAAAAATAAAAAGCACGATTGACAACTCACATAGCCTATGTCACTCGGAGTAATGCAAAGGAATCTACAAATACCTCTCACATTAAAATCTTTTAAGCCACTAAGGACTTATGGCGGAATAAAGAAACTTACATACATACATACTAACATGAACCACTGAAAACACAACAATCCATTTTGGGTCAGTCGTGTAAAAAAGAAGTCAAGCGAACCGTCCATTAGATTGCGTCGTCTCGCTCTTTTTAGTTCCATATGCATCTTTCGGTCTCTTTTGTGTATGGCATTTCATTTATCATTCACGATATGCACGTACCATAGCACGTCAGACATGGCGACACAAATCTACGCTCTCACGTGTTCCCGTTTAACGTTTCAGAGCCTACGCGCCGTGCTGTGAATAATTATAACATTGCCACCGTTGACTATATCAAATACTTTTATCTTATTGTGTGCTTTATGGTGTCTTTTAAATCAATTTAGGATTTAGGCGTCACAATTACCAAATGTTTCTAAAATGGCAAGGACAGGTAACGTAGGAGTTTCATTAAATATGTAGATGGTTGGACGACATTGCCAAAATTGAAGTAAGATACTCGACGTAGACTGCTTTCAATCAGCGAAATCTATTACAGATCTAATATGTCCAGCAGTGCACTTTTTTTGAGCAATAACGAGCGGAATTTTGCCCTTCCCGGAGTACAAGCAAGAATGCTCGGGGAGGGATTCTCCTGTACGTAACCGGTACGTTATATCCTCCTGGGGTACTTTACCATTTAATTCCTTTGCTATACTTCATGTAGTTAATATATTGTAGATAAAAAAACAGCTATACCTACTTACAATCGCCTCATAATAAGTTAGACCACGATACATAAATTTAATCCACATGGTCAACGCTTGCCACACGTCCGAACAATTTAAGATGTCTAAGGACATCGCAAATGGCCACAGTTTTCCTGTCCCATAAAATAAATCTCTGTCTTTGGTCCATTTTTTGGCCCAACAGTGACATGTCGCTTTTCCGACATTTACGACGTCTCACACTGAGTAAATTTGTTGACCAACTATCAGAATAGACTTCACAAGAAAACTACATTCATGTTCTTTTTTCCTACTAATATTTTTAATGCGAAAAGACAATGCAACTCTTCTTTTGACTGCCTCAAAAAAATGAAACATTTTGTGCATAATTGATCATGCCAAACGCTAGTCCTAATCATTCATAAGAACTATTACTTTGGGGCCAAACAAATCTACCCTGGGAAAAAAAATAGGGTAACAAAGTTTTGAAAAAATGTGGATTTAGTGGTTTTGAAAAGTGTGGAGTGAGCATTTGTAAGGTACACACTGCTTTATATTTAGGTATTCATCGCAGTATCGGAAATATTATCTATCAAAGTATGGACGACAATTTTAATCTTAACTTTCCTATTTTGTCTATTTTGATGTATATCCGTGTCAGATTCAGTAAGTATAGCAATCTGCTAAGGGGTCGCATTAACGTTTTTGTATGGGGAAACGTGATGGAATTTTCACTTAAGTATTTTTTCTATTTGCACTACCAAAACAAGGAGAAAAGGTTTGAAATTTTGTACCTAGTAATTGCTAATCTTTAGTTCGAATAAATACGTAATTCTAGACCAGTAATATAACATTAAATAAAGAATAATTAAGTTTACCTTTACAAACTTTGGCGGGATGTTTTGAAGAAATTCTGTTACCTGTAAAAAATAAATTAAACAATATTATAACTATCCCATTAAGGCTAAAGAAACATTCAACAATTCAAAATTTTATTTTCAAATGGTTTGTGAAAAAATGATTTAAGTCCTTTTTGCTTTGATTTTCACTAATAATGACGATGTATAATTTGAACACTTTTTTCGTTTGTAAGAACGCAATTCTTTCAATTTCTCTCCGACAATATAACGTGCGATAAAGACGGACGATTATTCCAGGGAATGAGTCAGCATTTCGCCGGCGTTTTCCACACTCTATTCCATTTATCTCAATCGTTTTTATGCGATGGAATTTAAAACAATGTGTCTTGATGGCTGTTCTTATAACGAGCATGTTTTTGCCAGTTTTAGTAAGTACTTAAAACCTTTTTCAAGAAGATTACGTATTTTTCTGCTTATATTCTTTCTAGCAGGGCGTCGAGGCTTCACTTCCGATCAAATTTCGGGATAAAAATACCTTATAAGGTAATCTATTAAAAAGTTTTATTCATATTCGTCAAGTAGCTTTGGCGTGGAGGAGTAATAGTCAAAATATCCTTGCAAATTTTATAGTAATAGTGGAAACAAGGTATTTTTGTGAGGGATCGATTGATCCATGTCAAAGAATCCAAGCTTTTGTACAGTACAAGAATATTACTGACATGGAGCCAAGTTATATACCTAGTCATAAAAATATAGTCATAAGCAAATGAACCTAAGCAAAGTTATTGAGTCTTTATTGCATCCTGATTAAGGTCTATACAAAGTAACTTGACATGCAATTGGTTGTTCAAGTGTACATAAATAAATAAAAAAATATTTTTTTTGCCTAAGAAAACTTTCAACAAAGAAATTCATTTAAAATATAAAATTCAAAAGGAAATACGAGTATTTCAATCACTTCACGACATTAGTTATCTAGTTTCTCCATTTTGATATATTTGCATTTAATTAAACAACCAATACCAATCCAATTACGACACAATTGGTCTGCTAAATCCTAAAAGCGCTTCACATCTTGTAAATTGAATCCTTACGTTTGAATCAATCGTCGTCCTTTAATTACGTTCTAGATTTAGAATTCGTCCCAAGTTTGTGGCTTATTGGCTGGAACGACTTTAATTACTGGAAAAATCGATTCCAAGTTGTATCGGTTTAAAGAATACTAGTTCGTGACCGAGGCTTTCCCAATTTCCCACGGGAACAGTGCTTTTTTCCGGGATGAAAAGTACCTTATATGTCCTTCTCAGTACTTCTACCTAAGTGTATAGAAAATTTCAGAAAGATTGGTTCAGTATATAAAGCGTGAAGAGGTAATATAGAAACTCACTTTCGCATTTATAATATTAGTTTAGTTGGGATTACGAGTGCATTAGAAATTCGATTTGAAATAAGTAAATGAGCAAAAAAAATCGTCGTAAAGTTGCTCAAATACAAAAATGTTGTGTGAATAAAATAGTAAGTAATTAAAAGTACTGTCATTAAAATTAGATTGAAAGGTAAATTTAACGTGTTAGTCCAAAAGATACAACAATCAATTTGCCACCTCCTTTTTTGAAGTTGGTTATACGTTTTCTTTGCATCTGATATTTTTTTATACCAAAAAAATAAAACTCCCTGAAATACAATGAGGGTTGCGAATTTATTTTACCCTTTGGTGCAATGTTTTACATTCGTTGACTCAATTGCGATTGTCATAATTCTTTTTGGATAAAGTTGTGTTATAGGTATATCTGTAATGTAAATATATGTACCTGAATTACCGTAGTGTATTCAACGTTTTAAAAAAATCCGATTCAATTATTAAATTATGATCATTACTTGGATCGTAAGCTTAGTTACGATGATATAAAATGTATATTTCTTTATTTAATTGTATTATGAGTCTAGAGATGTATTAAACATAGATTTTATGTAAGTACCTAAAATAGTAGCAGATTTTTGTACGGTGGGCCAAATAGAAAAGTATACTTACCATGTTTTATAGTGTACTAGCTTTCGACCGCGGCTTCGCCTGCATGAATTTTCCACGGGAACAGTGCCCTTTCCCGGGATGGAATGTACTCTATGTCCTTCTCAGTACTTATATGCGAAATTTCAGGAAGATTGGTTCAGTAGATAAAGAGCGAAAAGGTAACAAACAAACAAATTCACTTTCGAATTTATAATATTAGTTAGGAGGATAATATTTCGTGTGGTATACTTTTCTATGTAGCCTACTATATTTACGTATCTTAAATACCTTTACATACGTTATTTGAAATCAGTATCAGCTGCAGATTGTAAATAAATAGCATCGAAACTTACTAGATCCCTTCGAAACCTCGAAATGATGTTACGGCCCCAAAAGTAAAAGATTTCGGTACACCGACAACGCTGGCCTCGTTGTAGGCCTTTAATCTTTTGCCCTATCGTTTCTAATTGAAAAAGTTTTCAAGGGTTATTTGGGGATATTTAAGGCGTAGTAAATAAACTGACCCGGATGAGGATTTTGGGCTCAGATCATAAAATATAAAATGTACAGAATGATGCATGAAACATGGGTTTCGATTTTGTTTTATTTTTTCAATCTACGAGCTATGTTCTTATCGGTAATATTTTGTGAAATTTAACATATGTAACGACTTTCTTGGCAGTGTAAATAGAGTGGTTTTGCAATTTTTAAAAATATTCATATCAAAATATTTGCTAAAGCTAGATTAGTATATTTATTTCCAACTAGCTTGTGCCCGCGAACTTCGTTCGCACATTATCTCCTGTTTAAAGCGGCCTATCAAGATGAACCTACGCTTAAGATTTTAAGTTAGACCTTCAACAATACTACTGCGAAAACCGCATCATCCAGTAGTTTTACGTGACGCGCGTACAAACATAAAGATACACAGACAGAAAGACAGACGAAAAATTAAATAAAAATCGTTATGGAATCTATTGACCATATCCATACTATATATACTTATACTATATATACTTATACTATATATACTATATACTATACTTACTATATATAATATTATAAATGCGAATGTTTGGATGTGAGTTTGTGAGGATGTTTGTTACTCAATCACGCAAAATCTACTGGACGGATTTCGATGAAATTTGGTACAGAGGTAGATAATGACCTGGAATAGCACATAGGCTACTTTTTATCCCGGGAAAAAGCACTGTTCCCGTGGGAAATTCACGCTAAATTCAAAGCTAGTTTATATATAAAGACTCACTCATATTTATTCTAAATATCTCTTATTATAAGTTCAGACAAGACCAGTTACAGTTTTTTGACATTTGTCAATATGAAAATGCGTGTCACTGGAGTAACACGCTAAAATACCTACCTAATAGGTCTCATTTTTAATTCATTCTGTACATTCATTATTTTATCTCGCTTGACTTTTTTGATCAGCAGACCTCACCATCATTCTCAAAGAGGAACAGTAGGAAAGTTTTTATTACTTTGTAGGCAAGAGTTTTTATTGGCAAACAAATTCATAATTGTATAGAGAGAGAAGGCAGAGTCTTCATACGGCTTATTATTGTTTGCGTATTCGCGACAATGTGAAGTAATTGTTTTGTTTTATTATGCGATCATTGTTTTATAATGTGATCATTGCATGAATAAGAGACAAAACTAAGTGAAATACGTCGATTAGCCGCAAATACACATACAGCAAAAAGTCCAAATTTTGAGTTAAACATTATTATAATGGATCTAGTTCTTGTTCAGGGCATGGAACGAAAAAACTTCATTAATGGTTACAAAAAGCTACCTCTTTCCACTCTCTAAGCTAACTTCATAATACCTTGGACATTATTTATGAAAATTCAAAAATGCTAACCACAAAATGTACCAACAAAACTGTGTCTTTGAAACAAGTAGCATACTTAATGACAACGTAAAATCCCAGGTCTCTATGTAAAATCGCAGGTCTTCCACCTGTTTACCTATTCTGTGTGTTACTAAATAAAGTACTGAATTGCCCTCTTAAGGAAAATTTAACAATTTTCCCGACTTTAACGTCGGAAGATTTGACAACGATTTAACATTTAGGTAAGTACATAATGTCTAAGTTAGTAAATTATTTGTTTAGGAAACAAGCTTCATCTCTGGGCAGAGCTCCTCTGGAAGGAAGGCTGGTAAGTATATTTCTCATGAATATGGTACGAAGCAAACTTGGAGAAAGAAATATTGAAAAATACTGGCCATTTAAAAAAAACGTAATTTTATCGTTTTCCTCAAAATCGAACAGATTGAAACCATAAATTTATTACCCTGTTACTGAAATAGAATGTTCATTCAATTCATTTGGAACAAGAGTGCATTCTGCATCGGCTGTCTACTGCAGTCATTCTATTTCCCACCTGTCAGTACTGTGAAAATGGGCGAGATTGTTTTCGCAATATACAATTATTGATTGTTTTGTAAATGGATGCTAATAAATGATGTAATGATGGATGAATGTAATGTTTGTGACTGAGCTTGTTACTGGCAGTTACCGGTATCTAATTTTCATCTATAGCTTCGGAAAGAACCGGTACTTTTGTATGGAGAAATTTGATACCGGTAACAAAACCCTGGAACTTTCTTGTATGTATTGAATTGATACATAGATAGGTATCAATATTCAAATTTCGATTCAAAATTCTTTATTTTTCTCCACAATCTAAATTTAAGAAACAAGGTAGTTACTAAATTGTCTTATTTAAGATTGTGAGAGATTGGTGTCTGAACTAAGCAGAGCTTGTATCTCAGTACACCAGCCTCTCCCTACGAGATGAAACAGCGTTAACATAATTATAATAAATGTCTGCATATGCATATAATAAGTATGGAAAAGCTTCCCATTAACAGAAAACAGGGTCTGTATAAATAACAAAAAAATAAAAATTACGACAGAATGGAAATAACTTCTCCATTAGGAGAATATATAGTAAGTACTATAAAAACCGCGTCTGTTTGTCTTTACTGTGTTTCTTTATTTATTTCTTTATTCATGAATCCAACAGCGCTTTTACAATAAACAACCTATGAAAGTTATTCTAAAAGTAAAGCCATTACAAACTTTTAAATAAACAAACATGCATTTGTATAGAGTTATTTTTACATTTGTTAAAATGGTCACATTATATCACATGTTTATCATCATCATCAACCATTTTACTATTATTTTACTGCTGGGGAACTTCTTCTTGTCGAGTCGGAATGACCATTCAAATCAATTTAGACCAGTATTTGCTAAAGAACTGACCTTCCTTAACACTTTCCTTATTACCAAACAAAAATAAAATTAAAAAAAAAAAAATTTCTGACTAAAAAGTACCTTCCAATAAAAATCAACTAGAAGTAAAATCGATGCGTTTCCCGTATTAAATACCTATAAAAGGGAATGTCCTTTACCGGGAGGGTCAAATTCTAATTCTTTTTGATAGCTCTTTTAACAGGCGGCAGTAAAACGGAATGACTGTTTTCATGAAAGTCCTTTCAAAAGCATAAGTACGCATGTTGTATTTTCCCCTTTTAGTATAAATTTTATGATGTAACTGTGACATTTTATATACCTACGGATAATAGCAAAAAAAAGTCTAATGTGCAATCGTAGGTACTAATTTATTCAATGCTTTCGGATTTCAAACCCACATATTATGCCAATTTGAAGAAATAAAAAAAGTAGGTACTGAAATAGGACTGCAATTTTCTGTAATTTATTTAATACATAAATGCGTTCCTCACAGTCGCACTCTAAAACACGTTTTCATATAATACTTATTTAATTTAAAAAATCCTTATAAAATTGCAATATTGGGATTTTGAGTTTGTGTGAATAAGCTCCTTGTGCATACAATGGCGAAGTCTTCCTCCTTTGTCGCAATCCTCATAACTGAGAATCGTGGTCTTTATATGGAAAGAAACACACACAACGACTATCTTGACAATGTTAATAGAGTGGTTTTGCCATTGCTTTCTCCATTTCACACACTATCTGTTAATCATACACCAGAAGCAAATGGTGGTTGATGAAAACTAATACAAATGAATCAGATTGGTGCACGTGCAGGATTTGAACCTGAGACCTTTGATGCCACAGGCGGGCGCATTACCTCTCGGCCACCACCGCTAGTCGGTGTCTTAACAGAACTGTATCATGATATACAAATGTAAACTATATTCAAAGAAAACTTCTCCAAATACCATTCCCATCCTTGTTCCATTTTAATTGGTGCTCAAGGATCCTGCAGACGTGTTGGCGGTAAATATGTTTACCTCCATCTAATTAAACAATATTCAAATGGCACGTTTGAAACAATACCCTTGATTGGAGGCAAATACAACCAAACAGGGCGAAATTAAACGCAAATGTACAATTAAGCTCAGAATTGACTACCTACATCGAGTTCGACTGTTTCATGGGCGGTTTTCACCAGAGAGAAGAGGTGATGTGTAACAGCCAATAGAGTTTTGTTATTTAAATTGGATTTAAATTCAAATTTCGTTAGTGGAATTTTTTTATATACTTATTTTTTAAGTATTATATAATAACACATATTTTCTGGGTTTTGGTGGAGATAGACCTTAATTTTCTACTACAGTGTTCTATTTCAATTCTACAATGATAATTTTTACATCAAATTGGATCTAAATTATAGAAAGTTGTATTATATATCACTACTTGTACTGAATTGGCTTCAATAATAAAACAAAGTAATAATTTTGTGGCTTTAATAATTAAAAAGTAATAATTTTGTTAAGTAAATCCTACGACATCATAATTTTATTAATTATTTCAAGAAGAGTAGGCAGTTTCTAGGATTGAGGCAAAAATACCACAACAACAATATTCATAATATACTAATAGGTACGTAAAAGCAAAAATTGTGTATAACGCAAGCAAAAGTTAACACTTTAATAACATTACACTTCAATAAGATTTCAAACTAATTTTAATCTTACTACGAGTATTCATGCAATATCAGTACCTAATTTATAAAAAAAAAGGTACCTGGTATGCTTTGATTATTTACTCTGGTATGTTCAAAATTCAAACTACACCATCCAGTGTTCACACACAAGAATATCAAATATTTACACACAGAGATTTCCAAACAAATTCTAAACTTCAAAATCCACTATCGAATTCGTATTCCATTTTCATACTTCAATTTTAAAACCCGGCTATGCGTTGGGAATTTGAATTCTCGCGAAGGCGGGATATCCGCGCCGCGGCCGCCGAGCGACTAACGCTGTCATCGCTCTCTACTGGATCACAATGGAAGAGCTAGTACTACAGGTAAGTGAGCAGTAGAACTAGGTTAGTGGTCAAGTAAGATGGAAAGCCTAGTATGACTTGTTGACGGACGTAATTCTAGATGGACTGAAATTTGGATCTGATATTGGAGTAGGGGTGAATCTGTCTGAGAATAATATTGACATTTTAATGACGAGCATTTTACGAAAAAGGGTTATTGATAAATGTTTGATTTTGCATTGAAAAAAGTGTTTAGCTGACCCCCTACCCATAAATATCTAGCATACCAATATATGAAGCCTGAAAATTTCAATTAGTCGGTAAGTAAATTTCTCGACATATCTTTACGTAATTTATAGCTGGGTCACTATCCGATGTCATATCATCCATCTCCCTCTCATCTGATTGTTTTCCCGGTTGCATCTTCAGCATACGCGTCTGAGCCCAGGTTCCGCTTCCCTACTTCTTCTTCTCCACTTCGCACTATCTTCGGCATCCTTAGTTATGACACAATTGGTATGCACGTCATTTCATCCATCGAAAGTATCGAATCGAAAAAACAGCAACACCTGTTTCTCATCAGAACTTTCTTCCTTTTGCACAACCGCAAATGGAATTTCAATGCAAAATTTCAATTTGAATTACTTATTGGAATTGGTTCTGTACAATAGCAGAGTTGTCAGTAAGATTTATGGTCCTCTAAAGACAATGGACCCCGTGGGGACGAAATGATCAGCGCCAAGAACAAAAGCTTGCAATTTCAGAATGGCCTCTTTCTTTGATGGGATAACGTCATTGTAAAATTTTGTAATGAGTCGGATAATAGTCTTGAGATGAAGTTCATTTGTACATCTTATTGGACATATTCTGGGAATTAAGCGATGTTATTGTACCAAATTATTACCATTTTATTGCAAAAAGGGATATAGAAAAGGGTACTTTGATACATATAAGAAATATACATTTTCGAGTGATTATATTAATTTTGAGCAAAGAACAGAGCTTTTGCATACATAAAAAACTCCATGAAAAAGTTGTTATATTTTATTTGTCAAAATCAATTAAGGGCAGGGAAACAGACATTTTTTCACGTCAAAATTATATACGTATTATATAATGTAATGAATCTAAAAGATACAAACTGAAGAAAAGACCACTGCAAAACGTTGATTTTACCGTTTCGACTACATTCATAACAACATATAACGTATTCATTACAAACATTTCAAACTGTCAGACATTCTGTTAGTGAAATTCTCGTTAAAAGAGCTTTGGTCGGATACATTCTAAATTTCCCAAACATACCTGGCTTTTCATACATTTCCACTTCTCGGAAAAAATAACTGAAATATTGTTAGAGACTGAAACTACATACCTATTAAAATATTCCTGTTATGTGACATGTAATTGCAAACTCTGTTTTGTTTTAAACGTATAAATTGTATAGAACATGATTCCTTTGTTTAAAATAGGTAGTTTTTGAAAAATAATAAGTACGATTTTAATATTTTCCTCTGCCTGCGGGGATACCCGCGGGAAAATGACATGTATGTATACATCTCTCTCTCTCTCAGCCGAAAGACGTCCACTGCTGGACAAAGGCCTCCCCCAAGGATTTCCATAACGACCGGTCCTGCGCTGCCCGCATCCATGCGCATCCCGCGACCTTCACCAGGTCGTCCGGTCCACCGAAGTGGGAGGCCTGCCAACACTACGTTTTCCGGTTCGTGGTCGCCACTCGAGAACTTTTCTGCCCCAACGGCTATCTGTTCTACGAGCTATGTGCCCCGCCCACTGCCACTTAAGTTTCGCGATTCTGCGGGCTATGTCGGTTACTTTAGTTCTCCTACGGATCTCCTCATTTCTGATTCGATCACGCAGAGAAACTCCGAGCATAGCGCGCTCCATCGCCCTTTGGGTGACCTTGAGCCTTCTTATGAGGCCCATAGTATGTATACATACCTACTGATATTTTCAACAATATAATGTTAAAATCAAATAGCAAAGACTTAAAAAAAATAGATATTTGTAGTATAAAACTCCTAACAAATATTATAAATGCAAGAGTAAGTTTGTATATTTATTTGTTACCTATCTCAAAAGCGTGAACTTTATCTACTAAACCAACCTTCTTGAGAATTTAGCATACACATAGTTAGAAGTACTGAGGGACACATGGTACCTTTCATCCCAGGAAACAGTTCCCGCTGGGAAATTTACGCGGGCGAAGCTGCGGGCAAAAAGCTAGTCACTAATACAGCCACGGAAATATGAATAAGAGTGGAAGTGTTACTTGATAAAATTAGTAAGTGAACCGTGGTCGCCAAACTCACACATTTAAGTTATAAATCATACACTACATTACAGATGAACAATGAGCTTTATTGGTCATTTTTATTTTATCAAAGTGTATTAAGTCAATGCGACTATATCGGACAAACAAGTACCTTAAGTCTTCGACATATGGCTTAATTTGTACTGTACATGAACGTACATAAGACGTTTTAAAGTCCAACGTCGACTGAAGAAAAAATTCCGCCACTCGACAATAGATGGCGTTTCAAAACTTTTTGAGCAACTATGACCCATAAATCAAAGAGAATAGGGTTTAAATTAGCGTCAAATGAAAGTATTCCTAGTGCTACTCGATTAGTGCAGTAGCGGATTGATTATTGCAACACAATATCGATATCGATAGATCAAATTTTCATACAAACTCAGAATAATAAAATAGATTTTCTTTCTTCTATATTGTTTCGCGGATTTATAGTGTTATTATTTTAATCAAAAATTAACGTAATATTTTGTTATAAAAAAAAAGTGTGTCGAAATCAAAGAAATTATTTTCCTCGAAATGCTCGGAACATATAGTACTAAATTAGTTGTCATCCAAACAACTCTGCCAGTTGCATCTATCCATTTTTCTTTAAAATCAGGATCTTTGGGAAACCTTAAAATTAATATTTCATACAATGTAAACAAAATATATCGATAAAATCCAAAACATTACCTTACTAGGTACATCACTAATCGAGTAGCATAGACGTTTCCGGGAAGAACAGAGGAGCACGCGTTAATGACAAAATCGACCTTATATAAATGAAATTAAGGTAACTTTTAACAAATAATATTTTAAAGTTTTTATTATCATTATTGAACTTTTATTTTAAAGAAAACAAACGAAATATTACTCACCTGTGGTACGAAACACCTCCATTTTTAAGATTAATTTTGCTACTGTTATTTTTGCACTCTAAAATAGAACAAAATGGCATTTTGACGAGGGAATTTCGACGAGAATTCAATGTCACGAACAAACTACTCAGCGCGAAGTCAGAACACAACTAGAATGACGAGCCGTGTTTGTTAGCAATGCATTGCTTACTTGTGGCGACCGCGCCACGCCTACTTAACACTTCCACTCTTATTCATATTTCCGTGAATACAGCTAATTACAGAATAGGTATACTCGAATAAACGTTTATGACTTTAGGCACATAATCTTAACTGATTAACGCTTCACACAATACATTCTCATGCCTAGTACTGTGATTCGTTATGCAATGCATTGTCAGTGCCTAGTCTGTATGCAGTAGTGCATGCAAAATGTATGAAAGTGAATCAGCTTCAGAGATACATAGCGCTCTGTGTTGCTTTGTTGACTGTTATGCAATTACAATAATGTAAAGTGGTTTACTTTTGAATCATTGTTAAAAATAAACCAACGAACTTTACAGTACGTAGTCGCTTATACATAGGTGAGATTAGATTAGACAATTAATGTAGCTCGTACTTCCTCTTCATTCATTCATTTAAATTAAAGAACATTGGTCTTGTCGGTGGAGTTTTTTCCATGTCTCCCTATCCTCAGCCATCGTTTTGACCTCCTCGTACTTCCTCTATTTAAGCTTTATTTAAAACACCTTGATTTAAAAAGGTAAATCGATTTGACCTTTTATTTTTGCAATAAATAGAAAGTGTATAAAAAAGTTGGTCACCACGGGTCGCCCGGCAGATGTGAAACATCTGAGGACCGTGGCACGACAGCGTCATGCTGTTTTTGTCACGCCTTTCGAGTCTAATTTACTGCCAAGTCGTCCCTTGTTTTACATCGAAAACAAAAAAAATCTCTGTTTTCAAATAGTAAGTTTTCAATTTGAAAGTATTTGTTATTATTTAAATTAATAATATCGAATTTGTATAATTTCTGCTCATTGAAGGACTAAAACTGTCAGAACAGAAAATTCTGTTTAAATTCGCGCACAGTGTGAACAGAAAACGCCAGGAAACGAATATATGAATACAGAATTAGTTTAAAACAGACTTTTATTATTCAGAACAGGTGAGATGCAGTTATGAGAATGTCTTTTAATGGCCTGAAATAATCCCGTCTCATAATCCGTATTTTTCACAAGTTTAAATGAAATAGTAAGGAATAGACTTTATCTCCTCAGTGAAATGTGATTTCAAATAATGTTTTTATGGTTTTATCCATAGGTATTTTATTTCAACACGGACATAGCTCTGCTTAGTTTTATTTGCAATATTAAATATACAATTAATTTGTTATAATATACAATTTAAACTAACAATTGCACACCATTTCCATTACAAGGGTAACTAAAATGCCTATAAATATTTCACAGATGCCTCAATAATGCCTCTAAAAGGTTCAGAGATACTACTTCTATAACCTCACAAAAATAAGAAAAATACTTAAATAAACTGCGCAATAAATTGGGCTATAACCTTTAGTGGCTATTACGTCACACGTCATAACAAAATCCCATTTTGGAAATTACATTTTCCCATTGGGTCCTGGAGAAATATGGATCTCTGAATCAGTTTTCCTTTATCCATCTCGCTCTTTTTTATAAGGTAAGTAGAAGAAAGCATGATGAAGGAAAATATACGAGCCTATGAAATGTAATCGGAATAGATGCGGTGGAGTTGTTCATTAATTGATTAGCAGAAACACAAATTAATTTATATCGATAGATTAAGTAACGAAAAAGTATTATTTACTATTTACAGAAATGATAAATCTATCTTCTTTATAAATACCTAACATTGGACCCTGACTGATTTATTGAAGACGAAATAGCTGAACGTAGAAACTTAAAATTTTGCAGAGAGATTTATCGTAAGGCGTAAACGTGAGCACTAAGAAAGGAGTTTTGGAAATTCTATCTCTAAGGGGGTAAAATAGGTGAAAAATTAAATATGCACGGGTGAAGCCAAGGATGACAGCTTGTTCAGAATAATTTTGGTTTATCTTACATCAAAATTAATCAATAAAGAGGCCTTCCGAACGTAAGTCGAGCCTAGCCGACTGACGACAATTAAGCCACCACCATCGCCTCAATAATAGGCGACCTTTTATGATAGAATACATATAATTGAACACATTTTGCGACTTTTCAGCACGAGTTTATTCTCCAGAGCTAATTTATTGGATTTCAAACTTTTAGGGAAAGTCCATTTTCTACGCGTGACGCATATGAATGTCCGTTTAGTTAGGGGCGTTTTGGTATCGTCCAAACATCGCTTAAAAATGTGAATTGTTTTTTGCTATATCTTGGGAAATACTTTGGTTATGGAGGTGATTCTTTTACGGATAATTCTGTTATTGTGAGAAATTTCAAAGAAGCGTCAAAAAAAGTTGTCCGGTCCCCTATTGATCAGTTCTGTTCTTTCTAAAAGTATTATAAAGCTCAAAAGAAAATCAGTCGTCTAACCGCTTTTGTGTATCCACAATAGAACCCGTAGCTCATGTAAGATACTTATTACTCAGTCTGTGGTCATGTAGTTTAGTACATTAACAATTCACATGATAGTAGTTTGTCGGAGCCCGTATCCTATGCACGGGAAGTTCTCAAATAGCTCTAAATTCTTCGTACTACGTAACTAGCAACTACTGCAACTGAGAATAACAAACTATTTCACTGGAGTAGGTTTCTATGAATACCTATTTAAAGCAGTTTCCTAGACTAGACATATTAGTTTAGGAAACAGCCTTGTTACGCTCTGGACCTTCACTCTAATACATAGAGTTAGAAAAAAAAAATCAATCAGTATGCTATAAACACAGGTAATATATCGTTGTATTCTTAATTTTGGTCTAAAATAATATTAAAAAAATATATGTAAACATTTTCTTTCATATCCAGAAAAGATATCCATATCTTGAATGAAAACTAAAAACGTCCGTTAAAATATTTTTAACGTTATAAATTTATTGGTTTTTAATTTTCAGTACATTGAAAACGTTATCGTTTTTATTCGTTAAACAAATTTCCTTTGTTTCTCCGATTAGAAAATCGGAAAATCGAATGAAGTTACTAAATCCGTTTATAACGTCTCGTCGTAACAAGCCGTCGCCTTGGTAACTATGAATTAATGACAGAAACCAATTTCTTGAACGCTGCCAGTATTAGCGGATGGAATTATTAAACGGCGTTTAGTGATTACTACCAGTCTACAGTAGTTACACTACAGGGACCTTATGCTATGATAATAACAGCGAATTTGCAATGAGCTTTGTTAGATGTGCTGTAGACTGTACCAACTTGTGAGATGAGAACCGCAGTTGACAGGTTATGTAAATACCAGTTGTATAATAATAATATTCAGAAGTTATTCAAACAATGTTTTGATTTGGCAATTCGTTAGTCGTTCACATCACGCTACAACTACTAGACCAAATCTACACATATCGATACTAATATACAAAGCTGAAGGGTTTGAATGATTGAATAAGATAAATTACTTTTTTTTATTAGCACATTCATAATAAAGGCTTTTTTTTATCTGGGATATCGAAATTCCCAAAGGAGCTAAACAGCGGGACACAGCTAACGAGCTAGCATTACATTTTTTTTTTTCTAGTAGCTAGTATTGCATTTTTTAATGAACAATTCTTCGAATAGTCTTCGAATTGTATCTAGAATTGTTTCATATATTATTATATAATAAAACTGAGATGTAAAATCGTCATCCATTTCCATTTGAGGCAGTAAGCTAGGGCAATTAATAAAGGCTGACACGTTGAAAAACCTCCGTCATTAATCATCGCAAATTATTGTTTCGTTTTATCGCTACACGTATCAATTAATTTAAGGGCGCTTTAAAATGTTTCGTATTTAATTACAAATTATATATTTTCCGTGATAATTAATTATGAATAAAAATACTTACTTGACATTTAATAGGTATCTCTAATGCTAAGAAAAGTGTAGATATAGAGCAAAACGTAAATTTCGATTCAGAGATGGGAATAAACGGGCAAAACCGTTTATTCCCGGGCGCAAAAACGGTTTTTTCCCGTTTATTCTCGGGCGTAAACCCATAGAAAAAGAAATATCTAGTTGGATGTAATTGAGTTAGTGTGAGTAAGCTCTTAGAAGGTTAGAATTAGAAAACACTGAATTCTTCAGCTCGTAATGCAAGGGAAAATGTTAACCCAGAAGGAGCAAAACCTCTTGGCTGAAGAATGTAAGAGGCTGGTTGAAATCGAGGACCCGGATGATCTTTCGTGCAATAGCCTCAAAAGTAAGGATAGCCATGATGCTCGCCAATCTTCTATAAGAAGAAGAGTAAGCTCCGAGGATTTCAAGGTCCTTTGCGACTTATGTCACGTCGACAAATTAACGCTATTATGTCCTTTCTACGGTCTTATGTTTATTCCGATTTTTGTGATCTGACATTATAAACATGACTAAAAATAGTTGAATAAATTGGGGTGACCTACACTATTTTAAACTTTTGTCAATTTCCGAGTTCGGGCTGTTTGATGAATGAACTCAAAATGATAACTCAATACAGTTGCCTGTCGCAACTTTTAATGATGAGGGTCAGAACGTGAATAATTCCACAATATCCTTCCAACTTGAGTGAGGTTATAAGTTGGGAGATTTATAAGGGATAGTATTAGAATTTCTATAAGATTAAATTATAGTAAGATATTTATGGGTAAGATTATATAAATGACAAGTTTCAAAAACAAAATAATAATATTCTGTGAATTTTAAAGATTCGAACAGCACTGATCAACTCGTATAATCTTTGGATGCCATCGCCATTGCCGTTTGGACAAAGCTACGGGCAAAGACTAGTAAAAACTATATACCAAATAACATTAAAATATTCAGAAATATGGTATAGATAGAATAATAAAATGGAATCTGCAATCTCGTATTTCCGAAACATCGCCAAAGTTTGCGGAAGTGAGCCGGGTCAGGCTGGGATGACGCATGAATATTGTATAAAATTGGGTCTTTACATGTTAAACGTATGAAAAAGTTAGACAGAAATAGGTTTTTCATTTATTTCATTCATTCATTCGGATACTTGACGATGCCAAAATAGCTTGACTAGGGAATAAAGACTATCTTTTTAGTTTAAAAACTATATTTTTAGTTTCTTTTACTACACGAAACATCTCTATCCATTTAGTAAATTTCTTTAGTAATTCCTAGTATTACCTAGCTGCACCCCGCGAAATTTCTCGGGAAAAGGTTACCCTATTCCAAGTATTCCAATATACGGATGAATTAAAAATTATTGGCATCCTTTCTACTGGTAAAAGTATTCATGAATAAAAGCAACTTTTTCTATAGGACCGACTCTAATATCTCAAAAAAAGTCAGCTGTTCCATACTATTTTACAATATCTACTCGCCCAAAATGTATGCACTGCCAATTTGAAATGCACATCGATCGATACAAAGCATTGAATATACAAAGGCCTTTGCAGCTTTGTCGCATATTCAATTCATTAGCGTCTCCTCTTATGGCACATTGGTCAGCACTGAGCACAGAGAGATCAAATGTGTCCCTTTTGAGCCCACTTCTATTGTCTGGTTAATTGCAATTTCGCAACCCAAACTTTAATCAATCATATCTTTATTTGTTTGCAAATACGTTTAGATCCAATATTGACAGGCTTATTTGTATATTGCGCTCCGGGGCTTCGTTTCCGAAGAAATTTCGGGATAAAATGTGCTCTACGTGCTATTCCCGGTATAATTCTACTCGTGTAACAAATCTCATCAAAATCCGTTTAGTAGATTTTGCGTGATTGAGCAACAAACATACCTATGTTTGTTGCTCAATCACGACGCGAATGCCAAAGTTAGTATGTGAGCGAGTTTGTGAGTACCTCTCACAAACTCGCTCACATACTAATTTTGGCATTCGCGTTCGCATTTTATATGATCTACAATAGAATAAGGCCAAGATCTTATTGAGGTTTAATTTAATATTTCAAAAAATTTCATGCAGCTCAAAAAAATTCCGATTTCTGTAGTCTGAAAATATAGGTCAAATATAACCTCAGATTGTTTAGTGAGCCGAAAATACATGCTATCACTGCAGCTAAAAACAAAACGCTTTTCAGAAATCCAATGTTGAAAGATCACATGATATAATTTGTTCGGAATAACGGTTTTTTGACAAAGTGAGATGAGACTTTTTACACGACTGACCAAAAAAGGAGTGTTATGTTTTCAGGGTTCATGTATGTATGTAAGTATGTATGTAAGTTTCTTTATTCCACCATAAGTCCTGAACGGCTTAACCGATTTTGATGTGAGAGGTATTTTAAGATTCCTTGCATTCCTCCGAGTGACATAGGCTATATGACGTCACCATGAAAACAAAATGGCGGATTATAAAAAATAAAATTTGATCAATCTTATCGAGTGGGGTATCAAATTGAAGGGCTTTAGAAGGCGATTTCAAAAATGTATTTAACTTATATGTTTGTATGTACTTTTTGAGTAAAAACTCGTCAGTCGTGTTTTTTATTTTTAATAATTAGCTTGTTGAGATTACTTTTTTATTGAATACTAGCTTTCGCCCGCGTGAATTTCCCACGGGAACAGTGCTTTTTCCCGGGACGAAAGGTACCCTATGTCCTTCTCAGTACTTCGAACTATGTGTATACGACATTTCAAGAAGATTGGTACAATAGATAAAGCGTGAGGAGGTAACAAACAAACTCACTTTCGCATTTTAATATTATAGTTATTCATGGTGACCTTGTGAAGTAGGTATGAAAAACTTTTAGTAGGTATAAATAAGAAGCTAGGTAGGTAATTAAAAAAAATAGAGAAATTGCCGTTTTAAAAAGAAACATCTGAACTTTACGGCAACTTTGTCTCAAAAACACAATGTTTTGACCAAAGCAGAAAAGTAGTCTTGTTTAAATGTTTGTAGGTCTCTTTAGTCGTATTTCCTCATGACTGAGGGTCGTGGTCATTATATGGAATGAAACACACACATACAACGACTCTTTGGCAATTTTAATGGAGTGGTTTGCCATTGCCTTCTCCATTTCACACACAAGCTGATAATCATCAACCAGAGTGCAGGTTTCCTCACGATGTTTTCCTTCTCCGGAAGCAAGTGATGGTCGATGAAAACTACCATGAGTCAGATTTGAATACAAACTCATGTAGCCCGGACAGGATTCGAACCTGGGATATTGCATCCACAGGCGGGCGCCCTACCACTCGGCCACCACCGCTTCTCGTAGGTACTAGTACAAAATAAAATATTAACCTCACTCACTCACGCATTTCAGAAACTTGACCCCTCTCATTCATCATTCAAATTATTCTCTGCCAAAATTACTTTATTTAACTTTTTCGCTTAACGTGACAAAAACTCATATAACTTTTTTACTTCTCTTTGTTTTATTGAATTTTTGATTGGTATTAATTATTCTTACTCGGGCTTTTTTGACTTTATCCAACAAAGGCCGTGGATTAAGATCAAGCTTCAAATAACGTCAAGTTTGCGTCAGAAATTAATAATAAAAAAGGGAGAGTCTTCATTCCGTTACTCTCTCGCCTTTTTTCAAATCCGAATTAAATATATACATAGTACATTGACAGATAGACATGTACACAATTAGTGATAAGGAAACCTAGCCCATACAGCCTAGTCATGTTTTACGCAAAAAAATGGAGTATAGATTTAGTTTTTTTCGCTCACAACGAAAATGCATTAATATCACAGACTTAAATACTCTCAATATTTAAAAAAAAATCTGTGAATATGCTCGAAGAATGCATTTTTTATAATGAGAAGCAATTGGCTGTGTGACAAGTTACATAAGTAATGTGACTTTGACAGATGACAGATGAATTAAAAAGTTTTGAGCATCGGCCAGGAATGAATTTTCATACAAATTTCCCGGTCTAGGACAGGAAAGTAATGCATGAGCCAGGAATTACAAACTTCCTATCAACTTTTTACAACAATAATGTCTTCATTTCCGAGCATTTTTGAGAAAATTTAACTTACGTCTATGCTGAAAGCATTGTAAGAATTTGTACGTTTAAAGTACCAGCTTTAAAACAACACAACTTGTTCCGTGCGGTTTTTACTATCATTTAGATAATTTTTATAATAAATATCTACTCCTGCGAAACAGGGCCCAGTCGCTAGTCTTACATAAAACGTATAAAACTATCAAGTAAAATCCCCAATCAAAGATTCTTCAATTTTAATAACAGTCACAGAATAGTTCTTGCATTTTTCAGTAACTATTGGAAAAACGAAAGTTTCCGTTATCAGTAGAATTTAACTTATTTTGCGCACGAAATAAAGCTCACAATTGTTCGATTCAATTGTACTGTCACAAATATATTTGACCTACGTACAAAAAATTAAGCTCTATTCCGAGGTGTCAAAGTTGAAATTTAAAATGAACAGTGGATTCACTATTTTATATCTCTAGATTCGGTAACCTGGTTTTAGTCGGATACATGCCTTTTAATTTAATCTATTTATTTGAATCTGTATTTGGGAAGCGCTGGAGGTTTATTCTGATTGATTGATTTTGTTTAAATATAATAGATGTTGAGCGTGCTGTTTCTCATGCCAACTAATTTATACGAACTGCGGTAGAAACCATTCGAACCGTTGTTATTTTTTACACGACTGACCAAAAAAGGAGTGGTATGTTTTCAGGGTTCATGTATGTATGTATGTAATTTCTTTATTCCACCATAAGTCACCGATTTTGATGTAAGAGGTGTTTTTAGATTCCTTGCATTAGCCCGAATGACATAGGCTATGTGAATTGTCAGTTGTGTTTTTTATTTTTTAATAATTAGCTTGTTTACTTATTGTTGGGAATTGGTTTGGGTTTCATTTGTTCGTTCTTGGACATGCTTGGTTACTTTGTGCGCTTACCTAACTATCACTTTCATTTTATCCTAAAGGTTCACAGAGAATGCTTTATACCAGTTTATGTTGGTAATTTTTTTTTTAATAAATAAAAGGTGGGAAAAACAAAGTTTTTATTAATTTACTTTCATTTATTCAATATTTTCTACTTATAAATAGATAATAAAACAAGTAGTTTATGTTTCATTAATTTAATTATAGAGTTTAACTAATTATCTTTAATGTATATTGTATTACATAAATTACACAAAGAATAGATAGTTAGCCTTTGTACAGAGAAGTTCGTTTTAGCACATGCCAAAAATAACGATTTATCCTAGAATATTGAAAATTAGTATTTAAATATATAATGTTAAAGAGAAAGGATAAGTACCTAGTCGTTGTATGTGTTTCATTCCATATAATGACGACGACCCTCTGTCATGAGGAATACGCCTAAACGAGGAGGGAGGAGGAGAGAAAGTATACTAGATCTCTCTCTCTCTCTCTCTCAGCCGAAAGACGTCCACTGCTGGACAAAGGCCTCCCCCAAGAATTTCCATAACGACCGGTCCTGCGCTGCCCGCATCCATGATTATTCACTAGATCTCAAAGGAATATAATTCACAAAACAGATGGTTTGTTCACGAAATCGATCAACCCAGATTATTCGCGAATTTTGTCTTATCCTAATTCTGTATTTTCTATATTTTGCCTTAGAGCTTAATGCTTAGCAGCCTAATGGCCCTAGGTAATCGCTTTGAGCTATCTGTCAGACTAGGCAGAGATAAGAAACCGGTCAAGCGTGAACTGCATTATTGTTCATGGTACAAGTAGCAGATAGCTTATGTAGACGTATAACTTAATTATACCCATTACCTCAGAAATAGGTACAGTCGACCGCACATTAATACATACCCTGAATGGAGATATATACAGAATACTAATTATCAAGTATATGATCAGTGGGATATCGGATTTCCAAAATTGAAAGAAATTTCATGGCAGTACATGATCATTTATCTACCTAGAAAATCATTTTATACAGTAAAACTATTTTGTAAAAATAAAATAAGGAGCCTTTAATTGGAGAATATTATTCTTGTATAATGCTGCATGTATTTGTACAGTACCTATACAAAGTTTCGGTCAATAGACGTACGTAGTTTTATTTTATGTCATCACTCATCTTCATTATAAAAAATAGGATTTGTGTAGTAATGTAATCCATATTTTATCAAAAAAGTACGTAAGGAACTACGGAATGAGCGTTAACTACAACTCACGCTGCGATACGCGTTATAAGCACAGAACATATAAAAAGAGGTTAGAATGGCTATAATGCACCGTTTTCTATGAGAACCAGTGTCGCCTAATCCGCCCCACCTTTCACCGTTACCACACATTTGCCATAATGAGTACGAAGCTTCGCACACTCTTGCAATTTCCAATCTAGCCAATCATAGCGCCACGTCATCACGTAATTTCAAACTGAACCAATCATACGCAAGCACACAATCGATGTACAATTAGTGTGATTGTGTTTGTAAACTACGCTAGTGCTTGACTAAATTTTAAATGACTTAATTATCGATATTGAATTTTGTTATTAAACATTAACATAATTCAAACAACAATACTGTTACGTATACAAAAGTGATATAGTAAAATGGAAAAAAGCACGCTGCAAATTACATTTCCATTACAGGCTATATTATGAGCAGTTCCCCAAAAACAAGATATATATATTAAGAAGTTGTCGCTTGGTTTGTTTTTCTAAAGAATTTTTTAGTAAAAAGTGTAAGCGAATGTTTAAATATTACTCAATAACGACTTTAGTTAGATCCGTTACATGGTTCGATGTTGGGGAATTCACCAAATTGATGAAATGATATATCATCAAACAATGTACTGCCAATAAAATGCCGTAATATTTTCGCGACTAAAATATATTTTTTTAAATCTTTCAATCTATTCGTGTACTGACGTATAACAGTTTCAAAAGATAACTGGTTTTAAAATTCAGTTGCAAGATTCCACCCGGACAAACATACATACATACATATATTGCAAGTTAAATAAAAGCTTGTTATAATAATAATTATTCGCATTACTTAATTTTGTCTTTCCACATTAACATTAATTTATAACACTTATAAATATATGACTTTGAAAGACGATATCGATAAATATCGTCTCTCACTACGCCTAGCACTAGAGCTAATGCCACGTTGTTGCCGCGCACCCACTACGCGGTACGTTTGACGTTGCAAAAATAACGAACGCATGCAGACAGCAATGTATATTTTTTGGAGAAAAAAAAATATTTTAATGACCTTTGAAAGATTTTGACTAAAATATCGTATTTACTAGAGGTATTTTTACTTACCGATGATAAGAAACGCATCCTTTGTTTATATTAAGCTCTTGGCTTCTCGCTCGACAAGTAATTACCGCACATGAAGGCAATTTCGTACAATTTTGTAGCAGCGCTTCGCAATACTTACTCCGCTAGAGTTCGCGAGCGACTAAACGGCGCGGTCACGTGTTTTTGTAAAGATACGAGCGGTCGCTCGTATGCTTGGCGCGCCGGCCCCGCCCACAACTCCTTTCTAACCTCTTTTATATGTTCTGTGGTTATAAGTATAACCTATCCTTGAAAAGCAATAGCCCTCAAATGTGAGGACCATACAGCTATTCTGTCTCCATCGGCACTAAATCACGTCATATGATACTTTCGATTTGCTCCAGCCCATGATAAGGGACGTCCAAAACCGTACAGATTACATTTCTGTTCAATAGAACCCTATATCTGAATGTAGGTCATCAGCTAGAAAATAGAACTTGGGTCGATATGCATGAACTAAAATCAGAATAAATATAACAACCAGAGAAACTTAAAATGCTTATTGTACTCGCACACAAATACAAATATACGGATACGTATTTGATATTTAATATTTGATAAAAAAGCACGCTGCTGAGGTGAATTTGAGGTCTATGTGCGGAGTGCGCTTTTTATACACAGTCTACAGTATAATACAGTCTTCGTACAGTGTACAGGGCAGGTATATAAAGGCAGCACTTTTAATGAAAAATATTATTACTAATATATTTTTTTACTTTTTATTAGACAAAATCTGATCAAATTGTACAATAGTTTATCATGAGAATATGATATAAATCGGCTATAAGTTAAAGTTACCTTTGCAATTATATTTAATAAGCCTCGAAAGTAGGTATATCTTTTCCTTTGATGCCAAGTTTTTTCATACATTTTCCTGTACAATGGCCTTCTGAACCTTTTATTGGCGCTGATAAATCGCGCTGTTATAGTTTCGTATTTCGTTTTAGGCAAGTTATTTGAGAAATCCCTAACTATTCTTTGTTATTACTTGCTGAAGAAGTTAAGCTCTTGAGTAGAACAGCATATGCCTAGTAGTAACTGTAAAAACTTAGCTTCAACAGGAAAAAAATATACTGACATTTTTTTCCCTTTTGATGCCATGTCGTGTCATACATTTTTCTACACAATGCAATACATCCTGAACCTTTGTCGGGCGAACGCACGTACCAGGGAATCGTGACGGTCAAAAGGTAAG
Source organism: Ephestia elutella (assembly GCA_018467065.1). NCBI lineage: Eukaryota > Metazoa > Arthropoda > Insecta > Lepidoptera > Pyralidae > Ephestia > Ephestia elutella. Next base: position 11,860,102 of record CM031566.1, read on the forward strand.
GAAGGTTGCTACTTCTCTTTCGGAATATTTACCCTATTCAACAGGGAATGTTTGGTGGTTAACACGATTTTATATGGACTTTATTATACATATGATTTACTAGCTGCGCTGTTGGGCTCCGCTCCCATGGGAAATCCGGATAAAATGTCTACTCTATTTGCTTTTCTTGGTTTTGTTCTACCCATGTATCAGATTTTATCATAATCTGCCTAATAGTTTTTTTTTGTGAAAGAGTAAAATTTTCATCCAAACATTTTATTAGGATAGGATTATTTCTCTGTATAATATAAAATGTTGTAAAAAATCATCATAAGATGTATGATGATTTTTTCTTCACGCTTTTCAAAAATCTGTGGGACTAATTTCATAAAAAGGTGTAATTTATGTATGTAACTAATGTGTAGGGCGCATGGATGCGGGCAGCGCAGGACCGGTCGTTGCGGAAATCCTTGGGGGAGGCCTTTGTCCAGCAATGGACGTCTTTCGGCTGAGAGAGAGAACTAATGAGCGCGCGTACTAGTAGGTAATATATTATTACTAAGGCAAAGAAAATATACACAAAGACGAGATGTCAGATGATAAGAATAATAGATGATAGGTCACAGAACACACCTGTTAGGTTTAGGACTTCGTTAAAAACCTGACCGAGTACAACAACAACAAGAATTATTTATTGACACACAAGAAATTACATTTTAAGATACATAAAGTAACTTACAACTAAAAAACAAGAAAGGAAGATACGCAAAAGGCGGCCTTATCGCTGAAAGCAATTTCTTCCAGCTACTACGACTACTAGTACTAGCTTATTACGACGAGCAACCTTTTTTTAAATCTTTTTTAAGGCTTTTATTTTAAACATGTCAGCCTTAAACTAGGGGCCTTTCTTCTTATTTAGTTACAACCAATTGTTCCAATTATGGGTTTTATCGCTTTTGTCACGGAACAAGTCTTAGCACTTTAAGCAATGAACGCTTTCGACTCCGTATTTTCCTTATTTCTTCAGTTACTTTAAGTGTTTTTTATTTGAAATAATCTAAATACCGCTACGTACAGTAACATAGATTGACACACATTTATTGCAAAATCTCTCTACCACAGCATAGAGATCCGTGTTGTATAACTTTACATGACTGCCCTGCGGCTACTAAGTAAACGCTGTCAAGTCAATATTGCAGGCTGCAAATACCTGGACGACTTAGCTTTGTTGTGTGTACATTACATAGAGATGAGACCAACTAGATCTATTTTCGTCTACAATAAACATTTTATTCAATTTCATCGAAATCGTTTGAGCCTTTTCCTGAATCTCAAGAGACATTATATATTAAAATTATAAATATGAAAGTTTGTGAGATAACAGTATCACAAAAATTACTGAAAGGATTTCGAAGTTTGGTATGTAAATAACATTGAATTATAAATATATAAATGGGTTGAAAGGAACCTCGAATAACACGTATATACTGTAGTGATAACTACAGAATTATTTTGAACTTCTAACTGGTTAACCTTGCATATCATATTTTGGGTGAAATAGTTGATATATTGGGATATTATTCCTGTGGCGTATTACCTGCATGATAGGCTCTCGACGCATCACAATAGCAGGCATTCAAATCCATTAGTTTCCAGACAAATTGAATTGGAAAGTGAAACACCGGTACACAAATTTCATATGTTGTTTTTACAATACTTGATAGGAAGACAGGGAGACCCGCACATCAAAACGTTCTCTGAGTCACGCCGAAACCATTGGTAGCAATAACTCGACGCGATTTTGTGTACTTACGGAATTATATCGAAAATTAAACATTCATAACAAAACATTCCCATGATTAGACTGTCAACTGAGATCTACAGAGTTGGACGTCTGACATTGACAGCTGGTGACACACGTTCCGTATCAGTTCCTAACCAACCTTTCTTATCATAAACAAATAAGAAATCATGGCTGGATTGTTGTAGAATTTTAATTATTCTCCTTTAATATCGTCGACTTAGATTATTATAATATTCAACGAATAAATACCTTATTTAAACATTAGTTCTTTTAAAGAATGTTTAAAAGTTGGTTTGACGTGCGTCCGAATTATGCGCTCACTTTATTTTTTTTATTTTTTATACACGACAATGGGTCCCTGTTCGGGCGCCATTGTCGTGTATAAAAAATAAAAAAATAAAAAGTGTATATTGGGGGTGTGCGCAGGGGTCACCAACTATTTGAAGCGAAGACGGGCAATATCCCTGCGCAGTGCGATTATACACGAACAATTACTTTAGAGAGAGCCGGATGTAATGCTCAGGATAGAGCCTCGCACTTTTGAAGTACAAGGACCTCTTGTCTAGTAAGCCTTAGGTCCTGGGAGTCATGGGCAGGGTGATATCATTAATACAATATGGTTGGGATAGAATATAGCATTTTATTCCATAAACACACTAGCCGCTGAGGGCGGGCACATGTTATACTAATACCAAAGTCTGATAAGTCTTTGCCGCAATTAAAAGTTAAAATTAACATAAACCAAATATAAGGTACCTGGCCAGGTCCGTACACAAACGTCTGTGCGCACTTAGAACGTTGTCCCGTTCACCGTTTTGTGATCCATTGGGTTCGAGCACTGGTACTGGTCGCGTCCTCAAAGCGACGCGGCGCTCCTGCACGCTCCGTTGTATGCGAGATAGTAGACGCTGGCTGGACCTTCCGAGGTTTGCGCTGAACCACTACAGGGACATCGGATCGAAGGCGGCGGTGCGGCCTTTGGAAATAGGGTTAGGATCCGTGTGTTGCACTGGGGTCGCCGACGACGGGGCCTGCGCCGTGGCATGCGGTACACCCTCAGGAAACGTCAACTCATATGGCCGGACGGGCACGTGGACCTCAACAGCTCATGTTCCCGGCAACTTCATGGCGGCGAATATCCCCTGTGTCCTTGCGCGTATCGCGGATTTAAAAACTAAAGGTTAAACTATATACCCATGGCGGGGAACCGGGGGCGGCGAAAGCGAAAAAACCCCAAAAAAATTAATAATTGCTCAAGACATGTTACATGTCGTCGTGGCCACCCAGGAAGAGAAAGATCCCTCCACTTGATTTGACATTCCGCCTCGTCGCGTTCCATTTCGCCCAATTCGGACGCACGTCAAACCAACTTTTAAACATTCTTTAAAAGAACTAATGTTTAAATAAGGTATTTATTCGTTGAATATTATAATAATCTAAGTCGACGATATTAAAGGAGAATAATTAAAATTCTACAACAATCCAGCCATGATTTCTTATTTGTTTATGATAAGAAAGGTTGGTTAGGAACTGATACGGAACGTGTGTCACCAGCTGTCAATGTCAGACGTCCAACTCTGTAGATCTCAGTTGACAGTCTAATCTAATCATGGGAATGTTTTGTTATGAATGTTTAATTTTCGATATAAGTCCGTAAGTACACAAAATCGCGTCGAGTTATTGCTACCAATGGTTTCGGCGTGACTCAGAGAACGTTTTGATGTGCGGGTCTCCCTGTCTTCCTATCAAGTATTGTAAAAACAACATATGAAATTTGTGTACCGGTGTTTCACTTTCCAATTCAATTTGTCTGGAAACTAATGGATTTGAATGCCTGCTATTGTGATGCGTCGAGAGCCTATCATGCAGGTAATACGCCACAGGAATAATATCCCAATATATCAACTATTTCACCCAAAAATATGATATGCAAGGTTAACCAGTTAGAAGTTCAAAATAATTCTGTAGTTATCACTACAATACTTTTATCCCGAAATTCTCTCTGGAGCGGAGCTCCGGGGCGGAGCAGCCAGTAACTTGTATACGATATTGTTCGTTTAATAATATGGAATTTAGTAGTTCCCATTTGGCTCACACCACAATACATTCCGCTGTTGTACAGTAAACCGCATATTATTTTACGGTCCACCGTATAAAGCAGCCTTAGTACGGTGATAGTAATGAATTTGAATAGGTTGATTTGCAGTTAAATGTACGTTATAAACGCAAGTATTACGCATTGCAGCGGCGTTTAACACATAGGCATATAATTCCGATGTTTTTATAGCATACGAGTATGTAGGCTTTTTGAACACTAGCCAAATTTTCGCAGCAGGTTTGTGTCGTGAAACTGAGGGATCTCTGAGATTTTTTGTTAGGGTTCCGTAGTCCGACAAGGAACCCTTACGTTCAGTCAGTCTGATTGAAAATGCTTCTATAATAAGAAAAATGTTCGTAGTCAGTGTCATTTAGGTATTTCTTCCACTTGACCCAGGCCCTCTGTTTCTTTTTAAATAATTTAATAAGCGAGGGTGTAAACCAAATTGGGAACTTATTTGACTTAGGGTAGGACAAAGGAGTGTACTTCTTTATAATACCATTAACACGATTGTAAAAAAAGTCTACGGATTCAGCTATGGTAAGACCGCTTAGTTCGCCATCCCAACTGATATTAGAAATTTCCCTATTTATTGCATCATAGTCAGCTTTATAGAAGTTATATTTCGGGCTAGGATTTTTCAAACAAGGCACGTTCAGGCACTGACGCAGCTACATAAGTTACAAAAGGAGGGTGGTTCGTATTTGGTCCAACCAATGAGTTAGGCTGAGCCTGAATCAGACAACGCACATTACTTACTACCAAATCCAAAATTCGACCATTTGCGTTTGAGCAGGTGGTTGTACTGAGCACATTCAAGGGCCGACATGCATCTATTCAATTGAATCCCACCAGAGGAAGTACTATCATGAGTGAGGCCGCCTTCCGGTGTAGTGTGATTGGAGTGAGTCCAGACCAGCTCAGGTAAGTTGTAATCTCCAATTATGAAAATTTTGTCTATATTGCTAACACTGGTAAAGGTTTCAAGAAGGTAGTCGAAATGGCCTTCGTAGGCTCCAACTCTCGCCCATGGTGGTATATAAGCAGCGCTAATAATATGCCTTGTGTTCGGCTCACTGCCGGGAATTTCTACAAAAACCTGCTCTATGCAGGAGGGCTGTACAACATCACAGGGTATATGAGATAAATCTAGTTCAACAGGACATAAACTCCCTCAAAATCGCCACCAAAACCCCTCCGCCGTCATCCTTATTTGTCGCTTTTCTATCCCGGTCCCGCCTGAAAACAACATATCTCTCATCTATGAACTCATTATTATGGATTTCAGGTGTTAACCAAGTCTCGGTAAGTACAATAACATCGTAGGTAGAAGAAAGAATATTCATATAAAGTGTCTGGAGTTTCGTTCTAATGCCGCCGCAATTTTGGTAATAAATAGACAGCTTACTATCCATAAACAAAGATGAGTAATCTATGTTCGTGTTGACAGTGACGTATTGTGTCAAGTGTGTTTGTAAACAAAGTGTTATAGGAATTAAGTAGGAAAAGTTTGTTATTGCTAAAAATGCACAACCAATGACAAGTTATGTATGTTATGTACGCGATATAGATGCACATACAAAATAGGTAAGACTCCAATGACATTTTAAAAAGTGATTTAGGAATATTGTGTAGTACGGTTGAGAGGTTAGGTATACGCAGAAAAGTACAGACAAAACAACAAAAAACAGTTATTAAAACACAATTCAAAATAAAGAGACAATATATCCGAATCAGAATACTATTAACTATACATAATATAATTGAGCGATGAAGCTTATGTAAAAAAGTACCAAACACAAACAAGTAAACAGTTACCATAAAACATTCAAAACAAATAGGAATATGTAGTGCACTCCTGAGTACTGACAGGAGGGCTCCATCACCTATCAGCGGAAACGATCTTTTCCAGGTCTTTTTCCTGACCTGATGACAAAAGCTGGGGAATCATCTCGTTCACGTACAAGGATAGAGGAGTTCTTGACCCAAACATATCTAAAGTTGTTCTTCTTGGCGGCTTCGCGACACTGACGAAATAAGTGCTTCTTTTTTAACGTAAGGTGTTCGTTTAAGTATATTTTTACTGGGGAGCCAGGCACTCCTACCTGATCTGACTTCAGGCCCTTTGCCCTCCTGTAGGCACTAAGAACGTTATTTCGTAAAATGCGAGTGGTAAATTTGACTATTATATTTTTAGGCCTTTTGCTATCTCCCTGAGCGTGGGGGGACTCTATGCACAGACACGATGCTGGTAGGGGTATTGGAATCTTCAGCGCAGAACTCATGGCATCGATGATTGCAGGTAACATTTCATTACGTCTTTCAGGCACATTGCAGATCTCCAAGTTGCACTGACGTGCCTGCAGCTCGAGCGAATCGACCTTTTGCTCTAGGCTGGTAATAATGGGGCTGACGTCACTGCTGCAGTTAGAGACATCAGCTAAGCGTTTCTTGAGGTCCTCATGTTCAGCACAACAGAACTCTCACGGAGGTCTTGAGAGTAGTTACATCCTGAGTTAGTGAGGACACATTAGTATTAATTTTACTTTGCTCAGCCCTGAGATGTATAATTTCACTCCTAATCTCTGACAAGGACGCTTTTAATTCCGCACGAATTCCATCCACATCTTTCTTCATTTCAATTTGCCAAACTTGCAGCTTGTCGAACAGTTCACGAGAGAATGAGCCGAGGTCAACTGTATTTTCTGGCCTCAGGCTGCTCCTGGCAGGGGAGTCCTGGTTGGCGAAGGACACATCCATGATGTCCATTGAAGTGTCGTTAAGTGGTACCTGTGTGCTGCGTACAGGAGTATTCAAATTAGACCCAGCACGCCTTGTAATATTGGAACAGGGAGGACATCTCCAGCAAGAAATGAAGTCTTCGGTAAGTGCTGAGAAACAATCCTTTTTTATGTTCAGGCAGTCGCAGTGATAAACGACATTGCAGGAGCGACATTTTAAGTAATAGTATGTATCAGATGTTATCTGATCTCTGCAAGCACCACAAACCGATGTGTTGTTGTCTGTTTTTTGTGGCAGCGACATCTCTTGGGGTGAGGCACAACCAATTCGGATCCAGTTAGCACACAAAAGCGCAAGATGAAGAGAATTAAGCGCACACGCAGGGAAGGTAATTAGTGTGGAGCAAGGACAATAGATGGCGTTGTGACGAAAAAAGTTTGAATTAAATGATGTTGCAAAATCGATCATAAACAAAGAAATATGCGTAGGGATAAATTATCCCAGAACTTTAGTAATTGCACTAATTAGTCACACAATACACTTCATAGGGGCACAGAGGGGAAAAATAGATAGCAGGAACACTGAATATATACGACACAATCCCGTAGCAGAAGGGCACCAATTTTAGGGATGCAGCCGACCAGGACGAAACAGGAACGTTCTTCTTCCAGGAAAACAACAAACTTCACTTGTATAACTTTCAATTAAATCAACTTTTAAAGTGCAATATCAAGGATTTCTATTTTTAAATAATAAAACTAAGCGGACCGAAATAAACAGTGTATAGTTGAAGGGCGCCCTCTAGCGGCATGAATATGTATACGGCACTATACTTCACATATAGATCTCATTTTTAAAAATACAAATGATTAAAATTACCCCTTTTAAGGGTACCTCCCATACATGTTTTTATCAGCTTTACCATTTGCGAGATATAGCTCCGCCAAAGTCGTTTACACGGAGTCCCCCCCCCCTGTAATTTCTAAAGTCTTGGACCTATAAACTTCAAATCACTCAAGTAAAGAAACAGGCGCGGAAACTCTTATTTAAAATTGTTTCGGGTATTCTGTGATAAATACTTTTGAAATTATAAATAAAATAATTTCAAAAGTAAAAATATATACTTTTTTCCAAAAGAACAGGTTTAGGTAGCCGACCCCGTGAGATACGGGAAAAGGCTAGGGAGATGATGATGATGCAAGAAAATGACTACGGAACCCTACTTTATGCGTGGTCCGACACGCACTTGGCCGGTTTTTTTTTCGTTTGTATTGTTTGGGAAGCAATACAAACTAAAACAATAAATCTCTAAAAAGTAGTCTTACCCGCTGCAAAATTAAGAAAAATTTTTTTTACTAACTAGTCAACAACAGATATAGAAAAAAAAGTCGGGAAAAAATGTTTTTTTTTTGCTTGTAACTTTATGCCAGTAACATAATTCTTACTTATTGAAATGTGTCTCACTCGTGGGTGTCAAAGACCATCCCATTTACATTTTTTGTACTTGATACGACCCTTAGAACAGCCATTGGAGTTAATGGCAGCTCATTTGGAAGTGTGTGTCCCACGCTCTCACAGCGACGTGAAGTCACAAGGATTTTGCTTTTATATTCTTTCATTCAGTATATACTATATATTCATACTACTTATAATCTGTAAAACGAGAAAAAATGTTTTTCATAGGAACATATTAGTAGGTCGTCGTACATACAAAGTATTGTATGTAATGACGGCTCTTTCCCGCGGGTAGACAGAGACTATTAATTCTCTAGGGATCAGATCTTGATAAGAATAAATGGTCGGAAATTAGCTATCAGATACCAATACTGAAATAAAAAAAATATTTTCATACTCGGAAAGAAGTATTTGATCCAAGTATCGGGTTGAACATGCTTCTTCCCTCACGCGGGAGAGAATGTTTCATACAAATTCATTCGTACCCTAGGGAGGGAATGAATTTTAAAAAAATAGAACATGATAAATTCCTTTAGGAATCGGCTACTGTCATAAATTTAGAAAAAAATAACTATGGAATGATTTTTTTTTCTGTCTATGGCAAAGTTCTAGGTTCTACACAGAAAAAATACCGAGTTTGAAAAAGCTCAAAAGAATGGAATGAATTTTTTTTTCTGTCTTTGAATACTACATGTATTAGCATTGAAAAAAAATCATTCTTTATAAAAGAAAAATTTTGCTGTATTTAGACTTGTACGCTGTATTTTCTACGTTTTTATCCATATTTTTCTTAATAAGTTTAATTAGATATTAGTATATTTACATACTTAAGTATGATATTGTTAAAAAGAAGAAGATACATGGACATTGTGATTGTCTAATCAGCCATTAAGAATTTAAAAAATCCTAGAACGTGGAAGCGGCAGCAATGACTCGCTCCAGGCGCCTAGTGATTCCATGTTCAAAATTTAAAAAAGACAAAATTATTCATAAGCTGTATCGAATAGACTATTTTATAGTGTTTTATGTTTACTTTCCTTATATTCGAAATGAAAAGTAGAGTGCTTACTATGGGTGATTGACATCAATTTATACTCGGATTATAGCCGCCCTTGCTGCGCTCGGGCGTCTAAACACCTCGTATGATATAGATGTCACCCGACCCTAGTAAAGCAATCTAATATTCTAGACTAGAATTGGTGTTATGTAATAGATGGGTAATTGTATCAATCTTTCACGCAAGAACTAGTAGAATTACTTTTTTTTTTCAAATTTAGATATTTGGTGAGTGGGTAGACAAATCAACAGTTATTTACTGTTTAACCCATAATTGCATGATTAGAATTTCTCTTAGAAAAGGCCAGATTCCAAATATTCCTACTCAAGTTTAAATATTCCTACTCAAGTTAATCTATTATAGTTTATGAAACATTTAGGGGATATTTTCGTATTTCCGACCCGACACGAGAGTGACTGAGGCGAAATTGAACAAATATCAGAGTCAAGTGAACTGTCAATATCAAGCCTGCGAACGGTTCAAAATGTTTCACGCTACGACGACGCTTTCAGACTGTATGCATTAGGTAGCAGGTTTTTCATAAAATTTATTTTTTGATCAAACACCTAGGCTCTTGATTAAGAACCGAAACAAGACAAAACTATTAGGTGGATTTATTTTTAACGTGATTAAATCCTTTGGTCAAAAACCTTAAACTGGGTTACTTTTTTTGGTTAAGTTTTAACTATTGCTCAGAAAAAGAGTAGGTATTATCAGACAGATGGGCAGACAAACAAATGGACGTCAAAGTTATCCTTTATGGGTTCCTTTTTTACCTTTTGCGATAGGGAACCCTAAAAAAATACACTGATACCCACTGTACTTATTGCCACTTACAAAATTTTAGATCCGTTCAAAACCTATGAGATATGAAAAATGTGAAAACTTGAACGCCATTTATCAGAAGAAAGTTATTCCGCGAATTGATCGGAGATCTGGAAAAATATCTGTGGAAGTGGGTCAAGCGTGAAACGACGGTTCAGTGTTGCCATTTACGTCATTATTTTATATTGCACTGTTAAGCCTGATTGATGAGTTTATTCAACAATTGTTTTTGAAAAATTGTGGTTAAAAAAATACTGTAATCCAAATTCATAATTTTGCACAAAAAACATATTTGCTACTTCACGCTAAAAGAATTTCGGAATATAAGTAAACTAAAAACTACTGTTAAATAAATTAAAAAATATAGAGGTGGAGTCTTCGCATAACTACTGAACGTAGTGCTCTACTATTTTAATATAAAAATTACACTTATGTCTAAGCAGATTTTAAGAGGCTATTCTATAATCAATAAAACTTTTTTTCCAAAAAAATGAACCGACTTCCATAATAAAACTTAAAATCATTAAATAACAATAAAGAAAAATGTATTGGCATGCTACCTACTGAATGAGGTGAAGTCGGTGCCAAGTGCAGGACTATGTAATTGTTTAGCTAGGCATTTTGTGTACCTACATGATTCTAATGTTAATTTATATTATTTAATTCAATTTGGCACCGACTTCACCTCATTCAGTAGGTAGCATGCTAATACATTTTTCTTTATTGTTATTTAATGATTTTAAGTTTTATTATGGAAGTCGGTTCACTTTTTTGGAAAAAAGTTTTATTTTATCATTTTTAGTGCTTCTACACCTTTTCATTTTCTTTAATAAAAACTTAAACTTTTCTTTCACTGGTGGCCGAAAATAAAGAATTAAGAATTCGAAACTTTTTATGTCAGTTTGATTTGAAATGTCAGAACATGTCAAATTGTCTATTATTTTTGGCACATAAATAGACCGTGAGCACGCGACGACCAAACCTTCCTTATTTTAAAAATGCTGAATATTTCTCTGCGTGGTATATACGAGTAAAAAATATTAGCGACTAGGTATGAAGTTTGGATCTTAGTTGCTTATGCAGGTAATATGGATAGCAAGGATGATTTTTATAGGTATAAAAAGCACCCTTGGGGCCTTCCAAAGTAATACATATTAAATTCAGCTTTTATAATAAAACAAAAATTCAGCTTTTATAAATAACAAATTCAGCTTTTATAATAAAACAAATAATTTAGTAAAGTTACAATGTCTAGCAGGGGTTTATATCTGCACCAATTTCCTGGTAATGGATGGCGTGATTTCTTATATTATTAGGAATAAAATCTTTAAAAATCTTTACTTTAAGGAAATTGAGTTACCACTTTAAATGTTATTGCTACAAATAATCTGCCTAAGTAATCATGATCCAACTTTATAGTCACTAAATGTTTGGAACATACACAGAAAATCTTTAGTTTTAATAAAATAAGGAAGGGCATGCTATCGCGGGCTTTTGCTCTATAATGCAATGTTGGTATTTTTATATTTTGTTAGGTATTTTTAAAATTACCGAACAGATTCTTACGTGGTTAAAATGGGACCAACTTGGGTATATATCATTACGAATAAAAAAACAATTTCGGAAATCAGTCCACTGTAGGCGGAGAAATCGGCGAACATACATAAAAAAAAAACATACATACATCGAAACATATAACCTCCTCCTTTTTTGGGAAGTCGGTTGAAAATAGGAAAGGAAATGTTAAATACAAGAATAAATGCATAATGCGATAAAAACGTTAACATAATTCTTACTTTCCAATGTCAAGCTATCAATGTCTATCGTATGGTCTGAGCAGTGGGCAAAATAAACCAACTCTCTCTCAGCCAAAAGACGTCCACTGCTGGACAAAGGCTTGGAGGAGCAAGGATTTCCACAACGACCGGTCCTGCGCTGCCCGCATCCATGCGCAAACTAACTATTGGGCATCAAATGGCCATAGAGGTAGGTCAAAGAGGAGGTGGTGAGATGACCTCAACAAAGAAAAGAAACGACGGGACATTCAATTGGCTAGAGACAGGTGGCCTTTGCCTAACAGTGAGACACAACATCAACAGTCTAAAAGCAATAAGCTAAGTCTGTGACCTACTTGTGACCTCAGGTAGACAGCAATAAACCTAGAACTCCCGAAGCAAGGAGACAACTGAATTATAGTAGTTTGCAATTATAATTTGAAACAACAGCTGCCAGCAGCTTTGTCCTATCTGCAAAGTGCAAACAACAAGTTGTCAAACCTATGCAAAACATAAATCTAGTTCGTAAAATAACTGAAACTATCTGTGAATGAATTTTGTGTCACACAACTCTCGACTCACTCATGCAGTCACAAAAATTCGACGTATCAGAGAACTGGTTTGAAGAGCGATCTGTTGAAAAGTGTGTAGTGTTTTTTATGTTTATTTACATGATAATAAATTAATAACCGAAGAATAATACGTTTATCTTTGGATCAGAATTTAAGTGTAACTGATTAATAAGTGCTTTTTATCGAATAAATTGGTGCAATGAAAACAAGTAGGTACTACAAAACGATTGATCTGGATATTAAACGTATCTCTTACTTTATAGACTACTAGCTTTTGCCCGCGGCTTCGCCCGCGTAAATTTCCCACGGAAACAGTGCTTTTTCCCGGGATGAAAGGTACCCTATGTCCTTCTCCGTACTTCTAACTTTGCGTATGCAAAATTTTAGGAAGATTAGTTTAGCAGATGAAGCGTCAAGAGGTATCAAACAAATATACAAACAAACAAACTCACTTTCGCATTTATAATATTAGTTAGGATTGATTTTTAGCCAACATGATCAGGAAATAAATATTCTTTTTCTTCTTAGCGTGTCGACTCGGATTGAAGTCTCTCTACATACAGATAAACAATTGTTGATATTCTGATCGAATAGGTTAGGTGAAGATCAACAGACGGCAGACCCTTATACGCTGAGGTCGTCGATATACAATACATAATATATTATTGTATATCGACGACGGCTGAGGTCAATGTTTTTAAACTGCTTCACTGCCTCTAGGATTGTTTATTAGATGATATCGGCTGGAAAATGTGGCGTAACCTTCCGTGGCCCAGGGGGACACATCTTTCTTATTGAAGTGTTTCTAAAAAAAATGAATTCTATTGTTGTTACTTTTCATTTAGCAGGAATATAAAATTCACAAATTAACCTGAAAAATCAGTCATTCAATAAATTTTGCGAAAAGTCGTAATTAAAATACACAATACACGTTAAAATGGTTTTCCAAAACATATTTCCTACAAACCCCGCTGTGGTTTGCTTTTACAGCGCACGCGGCGTCACCTAGCTAAACTATTTTCTGATATTTCGATGCACTCTATGACCGGAGGCTACATTTCGTTGCGCAATTTTGTGACGTTATTATATTACTAGATGTACCTCGAGATTCGGAGCTATTGGATAAAATCTAACTATAACGAAATTATTATCATATGATCTGCGATGAAATGTATACTTTTTTATTAGATATATTTTTAGATTACTATTAGATATATTTTTTATTTAATTTACAGGAGAACCAACTGCTGTTACAGGTTTCCACGATAGAGGTAAAAAATAGTTACTAGTTATATCGTTTATAAATTCACGTCGAAACCCTCATTTTTGCGCTTCTATCCTCCTAATGTTAAATCATAATCAATGGTTTAAAAAGCAATATTTTTGTACTTTTTAAGCACTGCTTTTGGAAATCTATTGAAACAGTAAAAAGTAACAGAATCTTCTCCCTGTATTCTAGATTTAGTTCAGAAATAGTAACTAATAAAATTAAAATTGATTTAAACTAGAACTAAAATTAAACTAAACTAAAAAGCAAATTAGATGCCGGACAGTCCCTGATTCTGTTTTAAAAGTCGCGCTGCAAAACTGCAATCAATTTTCTGATGACCCAGCAAATAGGAATATTGTCCACACGACCACAGTACTACATAATGTGGCCTGAACACTAGTGACTTGGTTACCCAATTTGGTTTCAATTTGGCACGTCAGGCTTGTTCTGACTTGTTTCGTACTGGGCTTTGAGCTTGCAAAGTTACGCTCTATTAAGCCAGGCTTAAACTTAAACACCTAATAAATTCCATTATTAACTTCGATTTTTCTTGCAATGTTTTCTGTATTATGATGCAGTTATTTATTGCAAGAGTTAGATTAATGTTGTTGTCAAAGATACTAATATTGATTGATTTATTTTAAAACAATTTTAACACGAATAGCCAGTTTTTACACGACTGACCAAAAAAGGAGTGTTATGTTGTCAGGGTTCATGTAGGTATGTATGTTTGTATGTAAGTTTCTTTATTCTACCATAAGTTCTGATGTGAGAATTATTTTTAGATCCCTTTGTATTCCTCCGAGTTGAATGAGGTGAAGTCGGTGCCAAATTAAAAAATCAAATAATCTAAATTTACATTAGAATCATGTAAGTACAACAAATACAAACATCTAAATTCAAAAAACATGTAATTGTAGTCTTTGTCGACTACAGTAAAGCGTTTGACACTCTTAGACACGCCACACTGATACAAAGTCTGCGCGATACAGGTATTAATGGAAAGCTTCTTGAATGGTGTAGAGATTATTTAAGAGATAGAAAATATTTAGTGAAGGTGGGAGATGAGGTAAGCGATATAGTAAGTACAACAGAGGGCACTGCCCAGGGTTCAGTATTAGGGCCCTGCACTACCTAGCATACGTTAACAGTCTTCCGAATGTTATAAAAAATACAGAAATATACCAATTTGCAGACGATACGTGTTTGATGGCAGTAGGAAGTGATATAAAGGAGGCTATGGATAAAATGCAAAAAGATTTCGATAAATTGTCACAATGGTCTCACGACAATGGCCTTGTTCTTAATGCTACTAAAACTAAATTATTGTACATAAGTTCTAGCCATAATAGGCTCCAAGAAAATCCCAGGCTTATCGCACATTCTCATGATTGCATGCACAACCAAAACAAAAATATATCTTGTACTGGTATCTGCGAAGAAATAGAGGTAGTAGAAAAGCATACGTATTTAGGGCTTATTTTTGATAACCGAGCGAACTGGAAAGAACACGTGAAACATGTTTGTAATAAATTGAGAAGTATCTTAGCCAAATTTTCTGTAATAAAATATCGAATACCTTTCCAAACCCTCATAATGCTGTACAAATCGTTAGCTGAATCTCAGATTGCCTATGGATTGTCAAGTTACGGCAGAACTTGCAAAACTAATATTGATAAAATATATGCACTACAAATACGACTATTAAAAAAAATTGTACCAGTCAAAATTAAAAATAAAATGTAATGGCGATTATTTTAAATTATTTTTCTCTCCTTAAAATTATACCGATTCAAGAAAAATTAAATTAACATTATTGAAAGAAGAATACTTTAAAGAAGAATTAAAGAAGGTACCAACTATGACAATAGGCAGAATAAATACAAGAAATAGATCTAAGTTAAATAATAAGCTTATACTGCCCAAATATACTAATTTATACGGAAAAAGAACACTACAATATATAATACCTGATCTAATAAACCATTTGCCGGATCATTTAAAAGCACAACTTACAACGAAAAATATTAAATACAAACTAAAAAAATTTTTCGTACAAAATATCCCAGATTAAAAATTTCCATATTTTACCAACACAACTTTTACAGCAAGTTAAAAAAAAAAACAAAATAAAAATTTACTTACCTACTGAACTCTTAGCTGTTATAATAAATTCCTACACATGTGTCACTAACTAAACACTTAACCGTAACAAAAGTATCACCCCGTATCTGAGACGCGCACGAGTTTAATCTGAACCGGTTCTAGCGTCGTCGTTGGCGCCTGATGGAGGCAAGGTAGGTATCTTAATACTTGCTTTGAATGCATCGGGCGGGTTGTCGCGGTTCACTATTTAGCGCGTTCCGATTGCGGCCCTACGATTTATTTGTATTTAATTTATATTAGATTATTAATTTTTTTTTTTTGATGTGTTTTTGATGACAACTTCCGAGGCCCGGAAAATCTCGGAAGAGATTATGTGGCATCGTAAATAAAGGAAAATTGTTATATTTTTATACTGTATTAAATAAATAAATAAATAAAAAAAAAAAAAAAAGTAAGTATAAATAAAATGCCTAACTAAACAATTTACATAATTTCCTTACTCCTGCCATTGGCACCGACTTCACCTCACTCTAGGTAGCATGCCAATACATTTTTCTTTTTGATTAATATGCTTATTAAGTTATTTCATGATTTTAATTTTTATAATGGAAGTCAGTTCCTTTTTTTGGAAAAAAAAATAGGTATTAATTATCTTTTTCCTTTTTTTATTTGAATAACCAAATCATAACAACAGCTGATGCTAAAATAATAGCAAATTCTTTTTCTTTTATCAGGGAATAACAAAATAAAAGTACTGTGCTCGTATCGTAGTTACCTGCATAACTGAGTTAGCCAATTCCACTAAAATTTGGCATGCCAAAGCTCGGACCAGCGGGTTGTTCCCAAAGTACTCCATTCTTTTGTTCTAAAAAGATAAGAATCTCATACGTGTGTTCCCAAGTTACTCCACGAAATTATTATTATTTAAAAATACTTATTATTTTGTTCTCATTCTACTCCATAGGTATTTTAATTTATTCTCAATGTACTCCGCAGATTATTTGATATCAAATCTCAAACTTCTCCATCTAAATAATTATAAAATATTTCACTATGTACAGTCAGTCACAAAATCGTTCAAACAATTTCGTGATGATTAAAGTTCTGAATAAGATTCTAAATTAAGAAGAAAAAGTTGACAGCAAGTTTGAATTGAAAATGTGTCTTACATGTTAGATTGTTAAAATGGATACACAACGAATATGAGCCGCAACCTGTAATGTTAATATCTTTTAAGTTTTTTCAAAAATAATAATTATAGTTATACAATAATTTTATCAGTTACTTCTTGAGTTTCCCTCAAGCCGAATTCCTACATTTACATAATAATTATGAATCTCTTTGGTGGAGAATATGTAAAAAAAAGCTCATTTATGAATATGTTTTAAATTGTTAATTTTTGAACATGTTTAATGAGCGATTTTTTCTGACAGCTAAATTAAGAAAAAAAAATCAGTATAAAAAAGTCTCAACAGATAGCGTTTTATGAAAGCCGAGTCGTAATAATGGCTGAACCTATATGGTGCGCTTTTTCTTGTCAACCAGAGGCAGAAAAAAAATTCACATAACAGTTTGACAGTTGCACAAATCACAATATAGATACTTTTTAGTTGTTTTTTTTTACTAAGTTTTATTTTTTTAAATGCCAATCCCGTGAACTTTTTGCTTTTTGTATGGAACTTTTTCTCTCGCCTTTTACTAAGCGCCATCTATGAAGTCATCTGGAACTATTTCTTTTTTTAATTTGTGTCACGGAAAATCCCTCATTGTAGAATTATAGGGAATATATAAATGTTGATTATTGAATTGTAAAGTTTTTTATTTAAAATTGTCTTTATACATAAAAATATTGTAAGCTTTTTGAGCCTGACTGTACTATACGTCAGCTACACTTTTTATAGAATAAAAAGTGATGTACAATATTAATGTTTTTTAATATCAAAATCGCGTGGAGTACTTTGAGAACATTTTAATATTACCGCGGAGTAGAATGAAACTTAATTTAAAATATTATTTTTTTTATGGAGTAGTTTGGGAACATTTTTTGGAGTACTTTGGGAATAACCCTGACCAGCGAGTTACGCATTGGGCTTTCGCGGCAAAGTTGTGCTTTATACCGGCTTCTGTTCTGGACTAACTTTATTTAATGGGATTCCGTATCAAGAGGAAAAACATTTTTTTTTAAAGACTGTTGATGTTGAGCTCCACTGCTGGGCAAAGGTGAAAAAAGGGGGAGGCCTCTTACATTTTTATTTCATTATTTATTTATTACTTTATACATTCGGATGACCAACAGCTAAATTAATATAGGTACCTTTAAAAAAATAATTTGATAGATATTGAAATTTGATAGGTATTATTAATATAACAAGCAGAAAAAGTTGACTACTTAGGATTTTGCATTTTATATCATTACTATGGGCCTCATAAGAAGGCTCAAGGTCACCCAAAGGGCGATGGAGCGCGCTATGCTCGGAGTTTCTCTGCGTGATCGAATCAGAAATGAGGAGATCCGTAGGAGAACTAAAGTAACCGACATAGCCCGCAGAATCGCGAAACTTAAGTGGCAGTGGGCGGGACACATAGCTCGTAGAACAGATAGCCGTTGGGGCAGAAAAGTTCTCGAGTGGCGACCACGAACCGGAAAACGTAGTGTTGGCAGGCCTCCCACTCGGTGGACCGACGACCTGGTGAAGGTCGCGGATGCGGCATGGATGCGGGCAGCGCAGGACCGGTCGTTATGGAAATCCTTGGGGGAGGCCTTTGTCCAGCAGTGGACGTCTTTCGGCTGAGAGAGACTTAGGATTTTGCATACCTAGTAATTTAGAAAAATAAGTGCAAATTTATAGTATTTTCATAACAATTTATGAACACATTTTCATGATGCATGGCTTCACCAACCTCATATAAAGCGAGAAGCGGCAAAAATAATGGGTGTAAAAATATTTTAAAATATTTATATTCTTACATAGGTACCTACTTAAACTACTCTATATCTTTGTACAAACTGTTAGACATTCAACAGTTTATTTTTCCAAAACTTTTGGGGTGAAAAGTTTTCCCTGGGACTGGATATAAACCATAGACATGAACAAACATAGGTACATTTATTATTTCAAATAGTTAAGCCTTTTTATGGCTTTCGTAGGATAAAAAAATAGGCTTACATATATTTTTGATCCTATGACAGCCATAAAGGCTGAGACATTTCGACATTCAAACCCTTTCAAGGGTTATTAAAAGATCGCTGACCTGCAGTGTTAACGGCCCTCACGTTTGATCTCCTACCATCTATTATGCACTCTATTAGCATTAACTTAAAGATTAATTTGCAATTCGCTTTGCCAGAGGGCGGGTCGAAAGGTTTTAATATCTGGTGCCTTTCGGATCCGTTTAGAATGCGCGGTATGCTAATATGAATAGTTAATTTAGAAATCTTTCAGCCATTACTAATTCTTCGTAAATTATTAAAATGTAAAATCTTTGTTGGTTTCAGCCTGCAACTTTTCCTTTTAACGATTTAGCTCAGAAATAAGTAGTAGGTATTGTAACGAATGAATTTTGTAATTGTTGTTGTGCTATGATCCTTTTGCATTTTTTATGAAAGTAAGTACTTTTCGTATCTCTCTCTCAGCCGAAAGACGTCCACTGCTGGACAAAGGCCTCCCCAAGGATTTCCACAACGACCGGTCCTACGCTTTTCGTTGCTACTTTTCGTATAGGTAGTACTTTTATTTTATCTAAACTCTACATATAATAAAACAGTAAAAATATTTTTGTCTGTACATTTAGTATTTTTGACTGAAATGGATAGAGGGACACTTAAAAAGAATAATAGAAAGCAAAAATATTTTTTGGAATTTCTTGTCTGTCTGTCTGTCTGTCTGTATGTATGATCACGCTAATCTCCGAAAGTACTGAACCGATTTGAATGAAACTTTTTTTGTTGTATAGCTATTAAGCCTGGGCAACATATGGGCTTTTGATTTTGAAAACTGGAACACCTGATGAAGAACCATAACAGAACTGCTAAACTATAAGAAATATGGAAATGGTGCCTTAACAAAAGTAGTTCAACCTGATGAGCATTTTCTGCTGACGTATAAAAATTGAAGATCTGGAACATCTGATGAAAAGCTCCAAGAGACCAGCTATACTATAACATATATGGAAATGGCGCCTTAGCAAAAATCGTTCAACCTGATGAGCATTTTCTGCTGACGTATAAAAATTGAAGATCTGAAACATCTGATGAAAAGCTCCAAGAGACCAGCTACACTATAACATATACGAAAATGGCGCTTTAGCAAAACTTGATTAATTTGATGAGCATTTTCTGTAGACGTATAAAAATCGAAGATCCGAAACATCTGAAACAATTTAACACAAAAAGACTTTTCATCTAAGCCAAAGTCACGCGGGCGAAGCCGCGGGCGACAGTTAGTTTACTATATGGGGACGCCAGTGCGAGCACCAGACGGGTGATCAGTCCACTTATGCTGGGACCATTTCACCCAAGTTAAAAGTCGTATAGTAACATCAAGTTTCATACACGGGTTGTCTACCAAATTTCATCAAAATTTGATGTCGTTCATAATTTCTGAAAGTTACAAGTTTATTGAAAATGTAACAAAAATAAAGGCGAAACAGACAAATCACCAAACCATCCAATCAACTAGAGTACAAATGATAAATTCCGCCAATAACTGAGGAATACTGGTGGATTATAAAACTGCTATACCGCGAAGATTGGCTGTAAAAACATCTCATTTCACACTTTTACTCGCGTTGTTTTCGTTACACTTGCCTTTTACGAGCGGTCGTATCTTTATGACATTTACGTGATGCAGACGACACGAAGTATTTATTTTCATCGCGGAATGCCTTTTGTCTTGGGGTCCACGTCGTTATTTGACCTCTAACAACCATATCCTACTAGGGTACTAAGTTCGTAAGTTAACGAGGATCTTCTGAACCCCAAAACAAAAACAATTTGCGTTAAAACCAAACCAATGTATATAATATATCTTACATAATTTAGGAGGATTGTCCGCGGTGGCTAATGTATGGATGAATGTTACTCCTTGCAATAACGGATTTCAATAAAATTGAACACGAGTAGAATAGCACACGACTGCTTAGTCGTTCTTAAACTTCTTCTTATCGAGTGTGTTTTACTAACACTAGTGTCAGATTTTATTCAGGTCTTTTACGATTAGCACTTAAAACACAAAACTATGATAATAACGAGACTAATCACGAACCTTATTTTATTTATTTATGGCGGCTTACGTTTTGGGAATATTGCAGACTCTCGTACACGTCTGTCTGCGACTACATGAGTCTGCAAGGTTCCCGAAACGACAGCCGCTATAAAAAAATAAGGTTCGTGCTTAGTCCCGTTAATATCATAGTTAAGCACATAAGTAGGTAACTACTTTTATCCCGAATTAATAAAGGTACTTATACTAGCAAAGTTTTATCCCGCCCACGGGTGTATTCAACTATATTTTTACTGAAGCGTTAAAAGCTACGTTTTATATTCAACTAGGGTGTCTCAGAGACACGAGCTGAAATAAATTGACATGAATAAAAATTACGATCTTCCTACGGGCTTGCGGATAACGAGGCACGTGCTAGCACTTTACCTGCGGCAATGTATGCCTTTCAAGATAGTAACGAATAATGGTACATTGCAATTTTATGGATACTACAGTGTATAAAGGATTCTCTTATAACTTTGACAACCTCCGTGGCCCAACGGTCATCACGCCGGACTGCCATACCGGATTCGGTTCGATCCCCGGTCGGGTCAAAATGGAAAATGATCTTTTTCAAATTGGCCTCGGTCTAGGATTTTTATCTATATATGTATTTGTTATAAAATATAGTATCGTTGAGTTAGTATCCCGTAATACAAGTTTCGAATTTACTTTGAGGCTTACTCAATCTGTGTGACTTGTCCCCATATATTTATTTATTTATTATTTTGTATCTGGGAATGGGATTAGAATACAGAATCAGCACATTTCCAAGGTTGTAAAAAGACGTATTGACGTTAAGACGTACGTGTTGTATGTTTTGAAGGTTGTTGTAGTCTCTGCCTACCCGCACGGGAAAAAGGCGTGATAATATGTATGTATGTATGTAAAGAGACGGTCAAAGCATTTCCTTGATGAGCCCTTTGGCTAGTATCAAATTCATATCTAACTGCCCTGCATTCTTCACATTTTTATTCAACCTCAAGCTGCAACACTGAATGTTCTAGAAGTCTATATATTTCATTCCAATGTGTTTTAGCTTTGAATTCATAAAAGGATATTAAAATGAATGCAAATTCAGAAAGAGTTTTGAAATAATAAAAGTACATTATTATTGAACAAGGTTTTTATTTTATTTTCCCCTATTCTACATGTTCCCACTGGTAGTGTAAGAGCAGCATAAGATATTTATAAGAGGTATAATGAATTAAATAAAAGAATCTACAACCAACATTCGTCTCATTCAGTCATTCCATCCTGGCAAGGTCGCCATGTGCGGATGGGATGACTGACGACTACTCCTACACTACACACAGGTGACACAGGCACAGGGCGGGCGTTTCATAGAACGGCGCGTCAAATATACCTACTACTACTACAAAAGTAACTGTATATCCGTGAACGCGTCAGATGTCAGTGTGCGTTTTCATAGTCGAACGTCCCACAACCACACAAGAACGGGGGAGAAGTGCGGTAGGTGCGGGGGGTGCTATATTGCGGGAGGAGCAGGGAGTTTCCTTTCTGTACTTAGTACTTATATTAATTCTGTGACACAGGTAAGAATTGTATCATGAAATTGGTTTTACATATCAAGGCATTGAAATGTGGAAGCTCAAAATAGATCTCTACCAGAGGAGTCAAAACTCAATTTTTTGCCATGCTTGCCGATATTGGTAAGTGCTACATACAAACACTTATATCGAGCACTTTTCAAAATATTTATTATATTTTTTTTAGTATAACACCAACATCAGAATACCCAATCGGGTCGCCACTTCAGCAACAACGAGGAAACAAATTAGGCCAAAGGTACATTCAGGTGGAAATGGCGAGCATCCTTGGTCGTGAACTCTGTAAATATGTAAACAAGCAACGACCTGAAAGGACGTCGACTTGATGTCAGATTTGTTACCTTTTTAACACGCATATATTAGCTTCAGATGTAGCTAATGTTGAAGCAGAGAGTCGAATACCATTTTATTCATTTTTTATTAACCAAAGGTACAAAGGGTAGACGAAATATTAAAAAGAGTAACTGTATTAGTTATCCAGACATTATGGAAATTTTTGAAATATTAGCTACTTAGGATTTCAACGATGAAGTACCAATACCACCTATATCATTAAACAAAAACAAGGAGATAGAAGGTACATCGTCGATTTGATCTATTTATTAGATTTTTATACTTTTCTAATGATAAATATTTTTATAGTGTTTCATTGAGACTATGAGTTATAGTGATATTATCTACATTTCGGCGAATAGATCACTACATCTTATTGAAAACGCTAGCTATGTAATTAAACAGCGAGTTAGTAATATTATTTCAACCAATTGGCTGAAACATATCGAATGCCAACCCAGACATGAGATTTCGTAACGTTTATTGCACTGTCAGCAGCAGAAATTTATTATTTAGCTGTGAATTCGATTTAGGTTACAGTACAAAATAATGTAAATATAGAACTGAGACATGTGCTTTGACTAACGTGTGCTTTAAGTTGCACTAACTTAGAAAAAAAATCTATTACTCACTTTATTTTTAACCTGCCTCGTCTCACTACTAGGCAAAAATCTCCCCAATTTCCTTCTAAACTTGTCTATCCATTGCGAATTCTATAAAGGGCATGTTGCATAGCAGGCAATATCATGAGCAGTTCCCCTTAAAATCAGAAATAATATCAAAAACCGATTAAGACCATCATATATTTGTTTTTTCGTGATCTTGTTATGGTACAAAAATACATTTAATATCGTACAATGACGATACTGACATAGCGCCGCCCGTACGTATGTTCAGAAATTATGATACAAAAAATCAGATAGAATGCTCGATATTTTCATTATATTTTAGAAAAATAATTAAAGTAAATGTTCCTAACACATGTTACATGCAATATCACAAAAATATATGTTTATTTCACATAAATAGATGAATAATAAATAAAATAAACAATTTTTTCCCGCGGGCACGTATGTAATAAAAGTACATTTTTGAACGTACCGGAAATCGGAACTGTCAAATGAAGCGCGTCAACGTCAAATCATAATGGGTGTCAGCCATTTTGGCAGAACTCGCCTAGCCTTCATTATGATTTTGTTGGCTGAATGTACCATAGAAAGGCTACGAATTTATGGGATTTACTTATGAGGCATCGATACTGACCCAAAAATGAAAAGTTCAGATAGGTGCTCATGATATAGCCGGCTCCCCATACATTTGTGCAACAACCCCTTTCTCTTCAAAACAAGCCCTCTTATACACCTGCCCACTTACATATAAAAAACTAACAAATATCATGTTATATTTCTGGACTATTTATATTTTATGCCGCCGCCAACGACATAAAGCGCTGTAGCTAGATCGATTTGGTGTTTGTGTAGTTCCATCTATATACATCTCGCTAATTGGTCCCAATCGAAACTGATTTGAATCTGTTGGGGTAGATCGTAGATAACATATATCATATAAAATAGAATGCTAGTGTATGAATAGTGTCTTCGAAATCTTGAACTTCTCGCTCCTCTAACAAATATCATGATATATTTCTGGACTATTTATATTTTATTCCACCGCCAACGACGTTGATAAAGCGCTGTAGCTAGATCGATTTGGTGTTTGTGTAGTTCCATCTAATAATACATCTCGCTGAATTGGTCCCAATCGAAACTGATTTGAATCTGTTGGGTAAACAAAGCAATCACTCAAGTGGGATTAAAGATGGTAGTTAAGTACATTGACATGTAGTTATTGTAAAAGCATATATAGAGTTTGTATGTTTGTTTGAATGCGATAATCTCTGGAACTATCGATCTGATTTGAAATATTATTTCCGTTTTTAATAGCCACAGGTGAAAAAACAAGCCAACATGAGGAAGACTATAGGTTATCCGCAATCTCAAAATTACCATGAGAGCGAAGCCGAGTCGCATAACTAGTTATAATACTTCAAAAGGTTTATGATTACATTTAAATAAATATCGCTAATTCAATATCTCTAGCGACAGTATGACAAAGAGATCCGCTACTTTTTTTTTATCGATGTGAAAATGCCTTCACATGCCGCTTCACTACCGCGCTAATAAAAATTGTGTTTTAAGCGATAGTTTTATACTCATCATGGACATCTTTGGAATTCATATAGGTACCTAGTAGATTAGGAATAAGACCATAGAGCTAGAAAAAAATGATATTTTTTTTCTATGTCTATGGATAAGACCAGGTTCCAGAAGCCTTCTGTACAAATTCTCTTTTCCGTCCTTTAGGCACAGCTTTAGGCATGTTATTGACATAACACATTGTCCTATTTTATTAAAAGGGGCAAGACGACGTTCGACATTCACTCCATCGCCATTCTATATCCTTATATATTAAGCAAAAAAACACCAAATTAAGGTAAACTGTTTGTTCACAGTAGATCAAGTTATCCTTTTTAGGAAAGTGTAGTGTTCATGTCAAAGTGACGTTAAGTCAAAGTGACGTTACGTCAAAGTGACGTTACGTCAAAGTGACGTTACGTCAAAGTGACGTTACGTCAAAGTGACGTTACGTCAAAGTGACGTTATTTCAGCCTCCCCACTACTTCCATATAAAATGGGCCGTTGCACCGGCAGTATGCTCGGATACGTCGAGGTGTGCGGACCGCTGCTGAGTGACAAACTTCTATCTATTATGTGTGTGTAAAGGTTAGTTAATGTTTACGATGGAACATCAGTGAATTGGTTGTGATATACATTGCGTGCGGAGGCGGGGCGCGCAACATAGCCGTATGAGGTACACTACAGAGAGAACATTTTTATATCTTTGTACTAGCAGCGCCCCAGGGCTTCGCTTCCGTAAGATTTTCGGGATAAAAAGTACCCTATGTGCTATTCCCGGGATTTTTCTACCAGTATACCAAATTTGATTGAATTCCATCTAGTAAATTTTGCGTGATTGCGTAACAAACATCCTCACAAACTCACATCCTTTCGCATTATAATATTAGTAGGAGTAGGATTAAAAAACATAATACATCTTCAGAAAAGTCGGTGAAATTTGCATGCGGTTTACTGTCACGTATCCAACCGTCATCCCGCCTTAAGAGGGCCATTAGGGATGTCCCACTAATGTCTCACATTATCTAAATGCATCTTATAATGCAAAAGTTTTGTAACAACTGCAGCGTCGCTTTTAATAAGCCTTATTTAAGCGCGTTTTACCTACTTACTTTATTTATGTGGAGATTTGGGCGGCGGCCAAAACTATAAAAGGAAGTTACTGTTAAAAAAAATCCTTTATTATTGTGGTTATTTATTTAGTATTTTCCTGATTACATTATATATCAGCGCAAACGTGACCTGATGTAGTAAATCTAATGGTAATACTTTGCGAGTCCGTCCCCCTCTTTCTTTCATTCAAATAACGTAAAAAATTTCATTAAAAAGTAAGTATTCTATTTAACTGGTTAGCAACTAAGCTATAACGATATTTTTCCAAAAACTTAGTGAAAGGTATCGTGACACGGCAAGAAAGTTAATTCAAAGTCTCAAATTAACACCAGCCCAAGATGAGCTCGAGTTGTCGAGAGCCAGTAAGAATATCTACAGATAATGAACTTAATGAATTCCATAACCTTTGGAATTTAATTCTAACTTATATTTTCGAAGGAAATACTGACAAAAGAGTAATGATATTTCAAAGAAAAATGTAAAGTTCTCTGTGTTAAAATCGCTGTGGTTTATACACTTTTATTTTAGATTTCTATGATATAACCGATACTGTATTATGAAGTTCATTCAGCGTGTTTTGTCAGTAGAAATCATACCAAATACGAGCAAGGCATATTAATAATAACTCTAATTCCTTTGGTTATAAATGGTACTTGATTACAGATTTGCTGACTGCGCAACAATCGGCTGCTTTCGTAATATAATTCACTCAGAATTAATATATCGATTTTTTATCCTTAATTTAGATAAGTTGCACAAACCTTTATAGCCGCCTACATTTACAAGACATAATATTAGTTATTTAAATTTAATCTATAATATTAAATGCTATAAATGATTTAAGTGTATATGAGATATACACAATCAATCAAAATTAATCACAAATCGACTAAGGACACAAAAACTGATCTCTTAAGAATAAAATTTATTTTCAACGTTCAGACCTCTGAATGCTAAGTATGTATGTTTGTTTAAATTGGATACTTTTGTCTTGATCTCAGCCCATTAAGCTAGCTTAAGAGATCTCAAATACCGACGATCTTGAGTATTTTCGAGCCATTCATTGAGGGATCCTACTTTATCCTTACAAATGGATATGCCTAATCTTTTAGGAGGTGAACCAATTTATTTATAAAGGCTATTCAAAAAATTAAATTTGCTAAAGAAAATTTATAAAAAATATTTTAGGTAGCTATTCTAGCTACTTCAAACTGACACTGTTATCGAGATTTATCTAAACAAAAATATTTTTGTCTGTTCAGTCAACTTTATTGTGCAAGCATACTTAGGTAGGTACATTGCCATGAACGCAATTATTCAAAAAATTGGATAAAAGTTTGCTATATTTGCCACTGTAATCTAAAAGCCAAATTTCTTTCAATATAATCGATCCTACTTAACAATAGGTTTAATATTTTTTTTAATAGCATACAAAAAAATATTCGTTCAAATACAAAGTTCAGCAATCTAGGAATATTCCAGAAAAGCGGTAACAAAATGTTGAAGAGAGATCAAATTCCGCTGTTGAACGCTGGAGGCTGTGTATCTTGATGCGGTGTTCAGTTACTATTGGTTCTTGTTTCCTTTACAGCCCCTCGAATATTTCTCGTAATTTTTTTATACGCTTTTACCTAATTATTATGTGTACCAATGTAAATAAATAAATAATTTCATAATCATGTATTCTTAAAATCATTTATTCTTCACTTTTGTAAATTACAGTTTGAACTTATGCTAAACAGTATGTGAGTAGGTTGATATTAACTTTACAATTCAACTAGTTTTAAACACTAAAGAATTATTAATTACATATGGGTTAAGTTCAGCACATTAGTATCCGAACTAAGCCTAGCCTGTATCTCAGATACCAGGTAATTCAACCGATATCCATAAAAAAATTTTACTACCTACACAAAATGTGAGTTTAATCCATACTATGTGTGTATTATGGATACATACTATTAAAATTTACATACTATTATTCTTAAATTTAATAAAAGAAACAAACGCGCAGATAAACAATTGATAAATTAGTTACATAGTTATATTTAGTAATACATTGTTCTGATCGTACTATCTAAAGAGTGTGAACTAGTTGAATTCTATTCTACTCTGTTCTATTAAATTTTATTTATCGTTATCGCTTTTCTTATTGAATATTAATGAATGAATAAATATTACTATTTTTTAAAATCCAATTTAATATGAATTTATTTTGAAATATTGTACGTCCGAAATGGACAAACTGTTGTGTCTATATAAAACTTGTAACATCTTTCTATGTACATAGTTGACAATAAATTATTATCTTATCTTCACAATAAATCATTACAATGTATGGTAAGAACAATTTTTCTGATTACGTTCAAATAAATTTCGCAATTTGTGTTATTCTATTTACTTTCCATTCGGCTTTAATTTTTCACAAGCCCCTTAAACCGGAAATAAAAAGGAATAAGGGCGAATTTGCTCCTCTGTTATATCAGACATCAACGTGATTTTATTTATCCTCAGCCTCGATTAAGGAAATTGTCGATTAGAAAATAAAATTTAATAAATTTTGCTGTCGTTAACTTGGAAATGAAAAATATTATACCTATCCGTGTTTTACAGACACAACAGATTTTTAGAGTGAAAATCTATCGACGGATCATCGCATACTATTACTAGATGTAATTAGTATGTAGACAGCTAGTCTGGTGTCTACATTCCGTAGAGCCATCTACGGATTCGTAGCAATTCGTTCTGCAGTCCGCTACGAAAACCTAGTGAATGTCATTTTCGTGCAAATACTTTATCTCCAGTATTTTTTTGACGATCTCCATGGCCTAACGATCTTCACGCAGGAACTCCCAAGTTCAATCCCCGAAGACGAAAAATGATCTTTTTCAGATTGATTGTTATAAAATTTTGTATCGTTAAGTTAGTATCCCTTAACACAAGTCTCGAACTTACTTTGGGGCTAACTCAATTTGTGTGATTAGCATAGAGTATTTTTTTTCTAGCTCTGTGGTGATTAGTCCATAATTATATATTTATTTATTTTATTATATTCATATTACAGAAAAATATCATACTCTAAATAGCACTAGTGCTTAGAGGCAGATCGTCGCAAACTAGTACTAGGTGGAGCCGTGTCTACATTCCGTAGAGCCGTCTACGAACATCGTAGCATTTTGTTATGTGCTACGAAAACCTCGCAAATGACATTTTTAGTTGGAACTAGCTTTTGCCCGCGGCTTCGCCCGCGTGAATTTTCCACGGGAACAGTGCTTTTTCCCGGGATAAAAAGTAGCCTATGTGCTATTCCAGGTCATTATCTACCTCTGTACCAAATTTCATCGAAATCCGTCCAGTAGATTTTGCGTGATTGAGTAACAAACATCCTCACAACCTCACAAATTCACAAACTCACAAACTCACATCCAAACATTCGCATTTATAATATTAGTATGGATACCTAACTTGAGTATTTTATTATATTTATATTATACCTAGGAATATCACATAGTACGAGTACACTTAGAGGCGGATCATCGCAAACTACTAAGCACATCGCATAGTACTCAGTGTAGCATTCCGTAAAGCCACCTAAGGTTTCGTAGCAATTCGTTCTGCAGTCTGCTACGAAAACGTGAATGAAATGACTTTTATGGTACCAATATTTTACGTACAGAATTCATTATATTAATATATACTAGTGATATACTAGGATATAGGTGAATATGAAAAGATTTTTTTTTTTTTTTAAAGTTGGTAAAGAGATTTTGAGAGATTTTTAGAACTTCAAAACAGAACAAAAGTCAGCAACATGCCGCTATATTCGATAAGTTCTCAACATACCAAAGGCCTCTAATTTTAATACCCTAATCTTCCAGTGAAAAATATAAACCTGAAATATATTGTAATTGTAATTATGCAAGTCGGTGTTAGTATAAACGAGTTCTTCGAATCCCTTATTATCTTTTATATTTAATCAGGTAAACTTCTAATGGCAACTGACAAAGGCTTTTCAATAATAAATGATTCAAACGTAGAAAGTTATATTATTTGGGAATTATCACTATTATACTCAGTACAAAAGACTGTAAACGAATCAACTTTTTTTCATAACTTTTCTTTTTATTATTTTTTTTTTGTAAGCTGAGTTGAAACAAAAATCCACGTATATTTTTTGAAAGCCAAAAAATATTTCACGCTCTCTTGTTAGTTTAATAAATATTCGTTCAATTTTGTAGCCGGCAGCAGTTTAATAAAGATATTTCGTTTATTCAAATATATCGCCAGAATTTTAAATTGCTCCCGATACATGCTACCACCTGCAAGCCTGTAGTTATAAGCAATGTTTGCATTTTCGGTTTTATAAATATGGAATTTATAAACAAATATCATAATTTTATAATGGTCTTTTGACGCAACGAATTACATATAATTGGACAGTCATAGAAATTGCTCGTCTTACTCTATGAGGTTTCATTTCAATTACCAAATTGTCAAATTGTAGGGTTTTTCCTATTTATTCTACAAAAATACCTTCCTATCTCCTTCTATTCTTCTCTGCCCTATTTTAATATTTATCATAAGGTCTATAGTAATAATATACCGACCGTAATCAATTCCGGATATATTTGCCAATTCCCAAAATAGCTTTCCGCAATCAATATTAATGTTATCTCGGATAACTAAGTAATAATTAAAGCGTTTTATGACATTACCTACAGAACCCTGTTTAGTAATATTAGGCTGAACATCCACCGTAGAGTAAAGTAAAATAAGCTCGCATAGTTAAGCCAAATTTTCTATGTTAGCTTAGCTGAAATAGTTTATTGTGGTTATGTAAGTACTAGCTTTTTATTAACATTAAAGTTATATGTATAGGGAAAAATAAAAGTCAAAATTCAACGTGGGCGATACACGATTTTCGTCTATCATTACAAGCTAAATGCTATTTAATAAAAAAAATATTTGAAATAATACAGCATTTTCTCCTTTAAGTAAAATGTCTTCAAAGACTAAAAAATAATATGTAATATTTTCTTACCAAAAAATTATAAAAGTTTGTAAAAGAATAAACGTAAATGAAAGAAATTTCTGATGCCAAAATGAAGTGGCCACAGACAAAATCAATAGATGAGATCACAGGACCAAAGACTTTTTGCGGTCCTTTATAAGATATTCGAGGAACTTTCAAAGACAGACAAAAATTTAAAGATGACTTTGTTACTTTTAGTGGGTTCTGATGAAAAAACTTTGAACTGTGGCATTTTCTCCATCCATTTTAACCTTTAAACTTGGCAATTTGAATAAAGGGCGCTACTATTTTGCTAAAAATAATATCAATAATACTTTGACTTGAACATTATATAAATTTTCGCAGAGCCATGCCAGTTATGATATGTATAACATTCCTTTAAGAACTTACAGAAAACTAGCTGATATAATTGTACATACATAAATACATAGAATCACGTCTTTATCCCTTACGGGGTAGACAGAGTCAAGAGTCGTCAGACTCGAAGGCCACGCTTAGCTCAATAGTGGGCTCTCTGAAGGAATGGAGATTCAGGTATGGTAGGTTGCTAGCCCATCGCCTATGAGTGGAGGAATCCCCAGTTTAAAGCCATTTCCCTCGATTGGCTTTTACAATCTGCGCGGGAAGAGTCAATATAATTGCAGTCCATTATAATTAAGTTTTTGACGTGGCCAATTTTCAATAAAGTAGATTTTTTTTTCACCCCAAGGCTCCGCCCCCGTGGGTTTTTCAATATAAAAATAACCAGATATCAGAAATTTCTTTATTGAAACTTGGCCTTCAAAGAAGGCTCTTTTTCAGGTCAAAAACTAATTATATAATCATAGTATATTACGTCTCAAAGCTACAAACTACTAGCATTTCGGAACGACCACTGCTGAAAAGAAATGCCGAAAGAAACTCATGAAACAGTCTTGGTCGCCTAACATGCCCCACAGGGGCTATTTATTATCTTTATACGTGCACTAGAGTCAAAAATAAAATATAAGATACAAATATAATATAATAAAATATGTTATGTTTGTGATCGAGTAACCACAATTATTTATTTATTATTATTTATTTATTTATTTTCATATAACAATTTACAATATAAGTGAACAGTGTACAATGTTTCATAAACCAGTTTTGGTTTTTCTGAACATTGGAATCGCCATCTCGATAATATACTTAATCCATACTAATATTATAAATGCGAAAGTTTGGATGTGAGTTTGTGAGTTTGTGAGTTTGTGAGTTTGTGAGTTTGTGAATTTGTGAGTTTGTGAGTTTGTGAGGATGTTTGTTACTCAATCACGCAAAATCTACTGGACGGATTTCGATGAAATTTGGTACAGAGGTAGATAATGACCTGGAATAGCACATAGGCTACTTTTTATCCCGGGAAAAAGCACTGTTCCCGTGGGAAATTCACGCGGGCGAAGCCGCGGGCAAAAGCTAGTATAATATAAAATAATCAATTAAAGCCAAGTACTACACAATTTTTAAAAGAAGTAAGTAGTAGGTAGTTTATAAATAGTGCATGCATCATTCGGTCGCATGACGACAGCAGGCCGTAGAATACTTTGAGTGAGAACCGGATTGGAATCTACTCGGTCGCATGCAGTTATACAGCATGATTCAAATAAGTCAGATATGTTCGCGCTTTTTTTATATTTTTAATTGTTTGTATAATATTACGTAAAGTGTATAGATTTTATTATGTTTATTAAGTAGGTAAATTTAAGAAATGTTGTTTTAATTTATTCTTGATATTTTTCTCGTTAATATTTGATTTTAGTGTAATTGGAAGTTCGTTAATAATTTTAGGTATCATATATTTTAGTGTACGCTTTCCATAAAAATTTGTGGTTTTAGGTATTAATAATTTGGGGTTATTTTGGCTACGTGTATTTATTCTGTGGCGTAACACGATTTGTAAGTCTTTATTAAAATAGTTCTCCAGTAGTACATTAAATTTAAATTTTAAATGAATTGGGATAACATTGCAATACTCAAATAGGTCATGATAGTTTTCTCTATAACGTTCTTTTATTTTATATGGTACAATTGTTTTTAATATTCTTAGTTGTATATTATAAATTTTATCTAGGTAAGTTTTAAAAGTTTTAAATGTGCAATGAAATGGTTAAGAACAAAAAATAAAAATCGAATCAGAATCGAGCAGACCGGTCCCCCCTGGCAACACCCGATCACGAGTTGACGCGAACCTATGTGCACTTTCAGTATTTTGATAAATGCGAAACTTTAGATAAGAGTTTGTGAGTTAGTATGTTTGTTTCTCAATCACGCAAAATCAATTGGGCGGATTTTCATGAAATTTGGTTCACGGATAGAAAATGGTAAAATCTCAGTAATAGCACATTGGGTACTTTTTATCCTAAAACTTGCACGTGAAGCCCTGGGGTGCAGCTCAAATATAAACAAAATGTTTCAATATAATAAATATTAGTTTGCGAATCCAATAAACTACAATCGTATATTTTCTGAACAAATCCGCTTATAACAAGCGAACCGAGTGCAATACGTAATAAAAATGGTCCGATGTTATACCGTTTAAATAAAGACGATAACAAAAATATTCGACCATAAATTGAAGGCAGGGAAACCCATAAAATACGGTAGGCGTCCAGAGACCTTCGGAACTACTCCTCAGCAAATGGAAAACGCCTATTTTATTACTCCTATATCCTTCCAGGGGCGCTATTTTTGAAATGTATGATCCACCAAAAACTCGGAAGACCCGATATTTTAAAGTATATTACTTTATTAAAGACGAGAGAGAAGTCTTTGATAAAATAATATACTTTAATATATAAAAAATTCCCGCGGCTTCGCCCGTGGATAAATAGTACCCTATGTCACTCTCCAACACTCTAATTATCTCCATACAAAAAATCACATCAATCCATAGCTCCATTTTGACGTGAAAGTAGGAAAAACAAACACACACACACTTTCACGCTGATTTTCATTCTAAATTAGAGACAAGGACCCTCTGCGATCCTCGCTGGTCGTAGAGCGTGTTCAGCCTGTCTCAGTCACACATCATCAAGTGTTCAAGAAATAGGTGACTCGCCCATAATATTTAGGTACTGAGTAAGTATACTACTACTACTATATTACTACTACTACTACTGTACTACTACTACTACTACTACTACTACTGTATTAGTACTGAGTATTTAGACCGACGACGCACTTAGTCGCGAGATTTATCTCTCGATAGGTACGTACATTTATCGAACGATAATTTCAACAAACTTACATACTTTTCAAAAATAGCACCCTTTTGGGTCCGTACTATAATCTACATATTATGTCCCTACTAACTTACACGGAATAGAATTACCACAATAATTATTCTAGATCCTGTACTATTAAACGAGCAATATTTGTTTATGAATAAATACATACTTGTTATCCCTAAGGCTTCGCTCCTATGGGAATATCGAGATAAACCGTATTTTATTTCTGGGGTTGGACCATTTACTCTCTCTCTCTTTAGTCGTATTTCCTCATGACTGAGGGTCATGGTCATTATATGGAATGAAACATATACAACGACTCTCTTAGCAATTTTTAATGGAGTGGTTTGCCATTGCCTTCTCCATTTCACACACTAGCTGATAATCATCAACTAGAGTGCAGGTTTCCTCACGATGTTTTCCTTCGCCGGAAGCAAGTGGTGGTCGATGAAAACTAACATGAGTCAGATTGGTATACAAACTCATGTAGCCCGGGCAGGATTCGATCCTGGGATTTTGCATCACCGCTTCACTCGGCCACCACCGCTTCATTTACAAATAGTGTGCAAAATTTCATCAAGGTTGGTTCATGTACTGTACAGTCATGGGCAGAAAACTTAGTGAGGTAGAGGTCAGTATTATCCGTCCCCGACTGTATATGTAGAAGATAGAATATATGTTTTGTGATTTTTGATGAAATTTATTTCTATGATGGAGGTTTCTGGGACCATAATATCAATTTAGTTACATTGGTAATTACGGTGATTACTTACATAGATAGATCTAATCTCACACACGATTTAATCATACTTATCTAGTTATTGTGATCCCTTTTTTTAAAAATTAATATTATATTTTTTTGTGTTAATACTATTTGTCAAAGCAAAATCCTAATCCTAACGAATATTATAAATGCGAAAGTGAGTTTGTTTGTTGGTTTGTTTGTTTGTTATCTCTTCACTCTTTATCTACTGAACCAATCTTCCTGAAATTTCGCATGCACGTAGCTGGAAGTACGGAGAAGGACATAGGGTACCTTTCATCCAGGGGAAAAGCACTGCTGCCATGGGAAATTCATGCGGGCGAAGCCGCGGGCGAAAGCTAGTAAAATAAATAAATATAAAGCAATATCTTGTTTGTTAAAGTAAAAAGTAATGTTTTCCCAAGAACAATCCTCGAAAATTAAATTCTGTCTGCTTGGTCAGCAAATAGTCCCAGCCCGAAATAATATTATTAAAAGTCTGGAACAACTCTTCGTATGACCCGATCTTTGCAATTTTCTCTGCTAAAGATTTTGCGGGTTTAACCTTCAAATCTCAACACAATACAGGGATTTTAACCTGGATATTTGGATCTTAACCCCTCGAATTCTACCTTAATAATATATAATTGTAATATAATAGATTTTATTGAACAAAAGTACATGAATAGTGAGACCTATCATAGAACTAACAGCTGACACCAGTTTTATATTTCTACAACGCGTAATAAAAAAGTACATCGCTGGCTGACAACGACAGTTCGGGGCGAAAATCTAAAAAAAAAGGCAGAACAAATGACGAGTTACATTTATTTATGTAAAACTAACACAGAACTAACATTCTAACATATTGATTAATACATAGAACAATGTCAATCGCTAGGTACAGACACAATATCTCATAACACGATTTTGTTTGATAAAATCTATAGATTGGTCAAAAATAAAATATAATAAACAAATATAACATGTTATATATTTAATAGAGTGACTACAATGAAATGGTTAAAAACAAAAAATAAATATAAAATAATATAAATCGCACCGTCCCTTATGTAAGCCGCTTTTTGAAAGGAATTATTTCACTACAAGTAACTACAATACCTTGCGTCCTTTGGCATTTCTTTGTAGTATTAGAGCATATCATACTTTGTAACAAAATTATGACTGAAATCAACATGAACCAGAGAGCCATTGAAAGCAATGACCACTTGAAGCAAAGTGTTGCAGTATAAAAGTGTTGGAGGCATCTCAAAGGCTTTCATTCCACTCAGTTACGGCTTTAATCAAGTTAGGAAGTTTCATCTGCACAGAAACCAGGGTTATTAAAAAGATTTTCCTTTTTGTGATGAAAATATGATGAGTTCAAACCGCTAATTAAAACTTGAAACATGTATTTTAAGATAGAAAAAAAAGCAAAATGAAAAAGTCGTATGCTTTTTTTTTTAAATTAATTAATTACACAAAAATTGTACAATTACTTTTCACATATTCTGCCAAACTGTGAAACAGATTGTCGATTTGCGATCCAACGTTTAATAAGTAATACATATATCGATTGAAATTAAGTTCCTAGATATTTTACTACAAAATAGTTATTCAACTGATCTACTTATTTCCGACACACCAAATTTATTTGCATTTTAATATGAATGTAAATAAATTTGGTGTGTCGAAATGGCAAACTCCCAGCGGTCCAAAAATCCTTTGATCTCAAAAAATGCCGCCCATACAACACTACTCCCAGTCGGGTCCACGGCAATAAAAAATTAGTTTCAACGGGTCCACGAGTTTTAAAAGTACAGTCGCCTACAGTTATTGTTTGTATTTTAATTAATTCTATAAAAGATAATCTGTATATAAAAAATTGCTTGCTGACTTATTGGTATATCAACGCAGAGACGAAACCGCTGAACGTAGAAACTTGAAATTTCGCACAGAGGTTCGTTATATAGTCTAAGTGAGCACTAATAAATGAATTTAGGGTGGAAATTCCAAGATTCCATTCTTAGTGTCAGGGGTGAAATTTACGCTCCTATATCACTATCTCACTCCTTCAAAGTTGAACAATCGGCTTATATTATAAACCATTCTTAACTGTGTACCAAAAAAGCTCTGATCTTTGTAATAATTCACCCTAAGACTGTTAGATTTTTATTGAAATCTTAATACTAATTAAGTACATGACGGATACACAAAAATAACAAATTAATATCAACTTCAATCTGCTGACCACTGTACTCTCTCTCTCTCTCTCACAGCCAAAAGACGTCCACTGCTGGACAAAGGCCTCCCCCAAGGATTTCCACAACGACCGGTCCTGCGCTGCCCGCATCCATGCGCAACCCGCGACCTTCACCAGGTCGTCGGTCCACCGGAGGCCTGCCAACACTACGTTTTCCGGTTCGTGGTCGCCATTTGAGAACTTTTCTGCCCCAACGGCTATCTGTTCTGCGAGCTATGTGCCCCGCCCACTGCCACTTAAGTTTGGCGATTCTGCGGGCTATGTCGGTTACTTTAGTTTTCCTACGGATCTCCTCATTTCTGATTCGATCACGCAGGAAAACTCCGAGCATAGCGCGCTCCATCGCCCTTTGGGTGACCTTGAGCCTTCTTATGAGGCCCATAGTAAGCGATCACGTCTCTGTTCCGTATGTCATTACTGACAACACACACTGGTCAAAGACCTTAGTCTTGAGACACTGCGGTATTTACGCGACCACTGTTTGCTGACCACTGTACTTATCATAATTTCGTGGACCCACCTGAAATCACTTATATGGAATTTAAATATTTGGCGTGGACTCGCTGGTACTAAAATTTTGGACCGCTGGGAGTTTGCCGTCGAAATAAATAAATACGTAATTATACGAAATCGTGAAATAAAAACATTCTAGGAAGTACTTTACCAGTCATTTGTATTTCTCTTTGAAGTTACCTGAAAACAAAATGGAATATTAATTATACAGCTAAATTAACAGTTTAATATTTGCTATAATAGAGATTTGTTTATTTTTTCTGTTTAATTTTAAATCAGTATTTTGATTACCTTTTTATTTATTTATTTATTTTTTAGTCAGTTAAATCAGTATTTTAATTATTTTCTGTTTTTTTTGCAGATGCAACTAATTACAACTTCTAAATGTTATGTTAGCATTTTTCCGGAATTTGTCACCTGATTTCAAAAATAACTGGCCAAGTATACGAACACTGTACTTACTGTACTGTAATTACAAATGCACTTTCGATGTTGTGAGGTAAAGGTACGAGTAGAAATATTTTTATTGTTTATCGGAGTTAATGAACAATCCATACTAATATTATAAATGCGAATGTTTGGATGTGAGTTTGTGAGTTTGTGAATTTGTGAGTTTGTGAATTTGTGAGTTTGTGAATTTGTGAATTTGTGAGTTTGTGAGTTTGTGAGGATGTTTGTTACTCAATCACGCAAAATCTACTGGACGGATTTCGATGAAATTTGGCACAGAGATAGATAATGACCTGGAATAGCACATAGGCTACTTTTTATCCCGGGAAAAAGCACTGTTCCCGTGGGAAATTCACGCAGGCGAAGCCGCGGGCAAAAGCTAGTATCAAATATAAAACAAAATTTTCGTTTGACACCAAAGTCCTCTTACGATCAAAATAATCACCCATTCGGATGATTTGGTCCTACTCTGAATCCACCAATGTAGTAAATGTAAAATAATTTTACACCCATATTAAAATTTCACATTGCGCTTAATTAAACCGAATCAAACCAGTTCGAATAAAGGCGGCAAATGAGCTATTCGAATTTAGTGGTCAATTCGCATTCAATCAATTTAGCAATTGGTTCAATTTGAAAGCACAGTTTGACCTGATTATTTTAAAATTTTATCAAAGCATTAGAGAAGAGCTCATTACCTTGTTAATATGTATGTGCGTTTTTATGTCCTTTGTATGTAGACCAGAAAATTATCTAAGTAGGAAAGCGATTCGTAAGGTAACGAAAATTCGTACTTCCTGCAAATTACATGTAAACCATATAACCCATTGACTTTTAAGCAAACATTTGCATTTGAAGCGTGCAATTTCTCTGAAGACGTCAAGGAACGGTAATCTGTAACAGAATCACATAATTTAATTCAGATGAGTACAGCAAAAACCTTGTGACAGGGTTGCAAGTTTTGACGGCGGTGCCCTACGGCAATTGGCATAATTTTGTTTATAATGGTTTCTCTTCACATATAGGGTCTTTAGGGTTTCATAGTCAAGTCAACAAAGAACCCAAATAGTTTCAACTGCAACTGCCTATCTAGTAAGCCTATATACCCAGGATTTATTTATTTAAAACTTTATTGTTAATCGTAACACTGTAATGACTGCCTACCATGGTCTTGTATCATCAATATTACGTTATGGTATAATATTCTGGGGTAATGTTGGATGATTGAAAACTACTGAAAGAGAAGTCATATTTAAAGCTCAAAAAAGGTGCTTACGAGCAATGTGTGGTCTCAAAACTAGGGACAGCTGTGTTCAATACTTTAAAACCCTAAATATACTAACTGTTCCTTCTCTATATATTTATGAAATGGCTATCTTTGTAAAGAGTAACCTAAAATTGTTTCCGATGTTGTCAGATACACGTAGGCGGAACAGATTGCGAGCACAATATATACATAATGTTGTGACACTTAAATGTAATTTGGCTCAAGTTCGCAAAAGTGTTATCGGAATGGCTCCTAAAATATATAATAAATTGCCAAATGAATATAAAATGCTAAATTTGAAATTGTTTAAACAAAAAACTATATAATTTTCTAGTTGACAAATGTTACTACTGTATTAATGACTTTTTAAATGATACACTTTAATTAATATGTGGGTACTCTGTTGACATTCTAAAATACTTTTTATTTAATTGACTATTTATTTATTCAATTTTGCTATTATAATATTGATTTGATAACCTTCATTTAAAACTGAATTATTCACATGATTAAATTTAATTATTTTATATTTGTACGCTGTATTGTAACGGCAAAACATAGTGGTCCAAGATTTATTTACCTACTACCAAGTGCATGTACTTACCTATGTTTTACAAATAAACGATTCATTCATTCATTTATTTATTGGACCAAAATAATATAATGGTAGGTATACAAGGCGGACTTAACGCTTATAGAATTCTCTACCAGTCAATCTTCGTATAAACAGATATAGGTAAGCAAAGCTACACGGGTTAAAGTC
Organism: Ephestia elutella; assembly: GCA_018467065.1. Lineage (NCBI taxonomy): Eukaryota > Metazoa > Arthropoda > Insecta > Lepidoptera > Pyralidae > Ephestia > Ephestia elutella. The sequence goes on from CM031566.1 coordinate 11,900,536, forward strand.
AATCAACTCAATACATTTCGATTTTAATTGGAAAAAAATCGTAGGAAGAAAGAAATAGGAATTTGATGAAACAAATAAGATTTATTTACCTTCTAACCGAAATATGTAGCAGCATTCAAGCAGATTATAACTAATCTTAAATTAAAATCGATTCCAAACTGGACCAAGTAATTCCGTGTTCAATCTAACTTAGCCAAAGCTTAGCATTATTAGATGCCAATCTGGATCTGAAACTAAGACCGTTTCTGGCTTGAATCTAGCTCATAGATATAGAATATACTATATGGCACTGAAGACACAGACTAGACATTAATAAAAATGGTATCTTCGGACAAGTTCGGTCGTAAACTTAGGCGTAAAATGCGGAGAGTCAAAAAGAAAAGCTATTCCAGCGTCGGGCCATATCTATAATTATAATAATTAAAGCAAATGACCTCACGTGTTATATTGCGCCGACTAGTTTGAATAAAATATAACTTGGAATATAGTATACTAGCTGCCCCCTGGAGCTCCGCTCCCGTAGGAATTTTGAAATAAAAAGTGCCATATATCCTTCTCAGTACTCCTAACTATTGTGTATGTAAAATTTTTATAAGATTGGTTATGTAAATAAAACGTGAAGAGCCAACAAACAAACAAATATACTTTCGCATTTATAATATTATTTGGGATGAGATAGGGTACTTTTTTTCCCACGGAAGCCGATCTCCCATAGTTTATAGTAGGTAGGTACCCAATATTTTTAAGTAAAATTCTTCTTCTTCTTCGTATGCTTTGGCAGAGCAGTCGTGGTCAGGCATGCTGCTTGGAGACGCGCAGTACTGTGGCTCTCCATTTCTCCCGAACTGATGCCTGATGGGCGTTCTCATTTAGAGATGCATTGGTGATGGCTTTTATTTGGTCGGTCCAACGCATCGGGGACTTCCCCCGAGACCTCACTCCATCCACTCTGCCCTGCACCACCACCCCAGGCGCTCCATGACATCCCCGCGGCGTGTCACATGGCCAATGTATCGAAGGATCCTGCTGTTGACTACTAAGTTACTTTTTACTTATTTTTCTTGTTGTTGTTACTTTTATTATCTATTTTCAGCCTATATTAGTCCACTGGACATATTTCTCTCTTTTTACACGCCACTTACTATGGTCCTGTACTTTTTATTATACTAAAGCGTTATTTCTCTAAGTTAGTTGACCGCAAGTTGAACCACCCTGTGTAATCTCAGCCGTTACTCCGTCGCGTCACTGGGAGTTCCAAGCAGCTTAAATCCTTACTTATTGTCAGGGAACAATTCAGAAGCAGTAGCGGGAAATGGAAATAATTCGTAATCATGATTTTAACTGAAGTCAATTTAATTCATGTATTCCGTCTTACTATGACAGTAACAGTAACTTTAACCCATAAACTATTGCTTTAACCGAACCTTAACCGTACCAGTTAGGCAAAAATAACTTGCGCCAGTTACGGAAATGTCGTTACGATTCTTTAAAAAAAAAATGCTTTTTACAGGAAAAGGTTCTAAATGACTACAATTGTCATGCTAAACTGTGATATTAGATTAGAAGTTGGATGAGAAGCACAATCTGTATTTACTTAACATACAAACATACATACATATTATCACGCCTTTTTCCCGTGGGGTAGGCTAGCGATTTCCACTTGCTACGATCTTTACAGATCTCTCTTGCTTCCTCTACACTCATCACTCTCTTCATACATGCTCTCCGGTTATGGGTTCCGCAATCTGGTCGGAGTGCGTTCTACGAGGTCGACCCTGACCAACTCTTTCATACACCTCTGCTTTATAAATACCTTTCGTCAATCTCTTTTCATCCATCCTCTCAACATGCCCAAACCATCTTAATATTCCTTTTTCAATTTTGGTCACTACATCCTCTTTCATTCCACACATCTCTCTGACATCAATATTTCTAATTCGATCTTTCAAACTTACACCACACATGCTTCTTAATGCTCTCATTTCAACCGCATTCACTCTACTTTCATTATGTTTCTGCCATACCCAACTTTCACTACCATACATAAGAGTAGGCATTAACACTCCCTGATGAACAGCCCGACGAGCATTCTTGGACACTTTTCTGCTGTTCATAAAGGAATGTAATGCTCCATTCACTCGGTTTCCAGCAGCCACTCTTCTTTCAATGTCACCCTCGTGCTTGCCATCTCTTGTGAACATACAACCTAAATATACGAATTCATTAACTTGTTCTACATTCTCTCCATTTATACCAATTTCGCATTTTGTAACACTCTCGTGTCTTTCAAAAACCATTACTTTCGTTTTGCTTACATTCATTTTCATACCCTTAGATTCAAATGAGTCATTCATAACTGTCACCATCTTCTGTAATTCCTCTTCTGACGACGCAAGCAATACTTGGTCGTCGGCATATAAGAGGCATTTTATGCGTAACTCATTCATTCTTAATCCACATTCAACATCTTTCAATTCATTCAAACAGTTGTCCATGAATAAATTAAACAGCCAAGGTGATGCTACACATCCTTGTCTAACACCTTTTTGGATATCAAACCAGTCTGTATAGTTCCCATTTATTCTGACACATGCACTGGAATTTCTGTAAAGAGATTTCAGTGCCTGTATGAGATGGCTGCTCAACCCATACATAGACAATGTAGACCACAACACATTTCTTTTTACTTTATCATAGGCCTTCTCCAGATCCACGAAAGCGCAATACACTTTTTGACCTTTAGCCAAAAATTTCTCGAGAATGCATCGCAAGGAAAAGACCTGATCCGTACATCCCATCCCCTTTCTGAATCCTGCTTATACATCCCAAATCTTATCTTCCGTCCCTTTTACAACCCTTTCAATCAGAACCTTTGCATACAGTTTGCCGACAACGCTAAGAAGGCTAATGCCTCGGTAATTTTTACCTAACGCTTCGCGCATATACTTTGGACCGAATCAAAAAGTAACAGTCAAGTTAAAGTCTTAATTTCTTTCAATTTGTTAACACCGCCAAATTGTTTTTCTTCGTTTTGTTTTTGTTAAATCTTTTATTTTTCTGGTTGTTCTCGTAAAATAAGTCACATGAGTTATTTTACTTGGCAACATAGGATTTGCGGAGCTGGGTGCGGCCATAAAAAGCTAGATATGTGAGTGGTAGGTGTTCGAGTTTATACAATCGAACAGTTTTTTGCCGATCAGCACTTTTAGTTCGCAGTTTACATCTAACCATCGGCTGATCGACTTCCTATTTATATTAACATGATTTTAACTATTTCTATATACTATTTTAATAACCAGTATTGTAGGTAGTGATTATCTTAGTTTTGTGTTTTTACCATAGAGCTAGGTACGTCCTGTTAGTAGGTCTATGGTTTTTACCAATGAACCTCATTTTTGCCACTAAATATATTCCTGAACTCTATTCGATAACTTCCAAACCTTTCTTAAGAAGGTGAACACAACGTTAAGGCAAGTCGTTACAGAGGAAATCTTGAAAGATGTTCAGCTGTAGCGACTTTTCAACCGACTTCAAAAACCAAAAAGAGGATCGATTTGGAGTGTAGTATTGAAGGCGGTTAAATTTTTTTGGAAAAATATTTTCAACCGAAGCGACGACGCTTTTTTCTCAGGAACACCCGGCAGCGATCAAAATATCATTTTTTTTTTTAAACTTTACCTAAACATACAGTTTATCAAGATTTGTCCGTTTAACTTAAATCTTGGAGTATTCTTAAAATAAATCACAAATGTTTGTGCGAAATGCGATAAATAAGTTTAAGAAATATATTACTTCAGCCGGAGAACGTGATTGGCAGTTTTGTTGCCTAATCCATCTGAAGTGGCGAATGAATTGTGGATTGTTAGCTACGAGGGTTCCCAACCTTGGCAGTCGTTTATTTAGGACGTAAGATTGAAGGATCTGTGTATTGGAAACTCACCTTAATTGTGCACAAGCTAGTTACGTCTTCGGCTTCGCTGCCGTGGTAATTTAAGGATAAAAATAGGTAAGTACAATTTTCTAAAAATAAATAAGATTGTAGTGGTAGTATTGTCAAAATCAGAAACAAAAATCTTTTTTCCGAAATTGTTTTTCCATGTCTATGACGCGACCTGTTGTGATTAGATTAATCTATGATCTGTAATTTTCATCGACCAATAACAGCATCCAACTTCAGATGAAACTTGCACACTGGATCCGGCTACCACTAGATAGCGATGTTCGTCAACGCATATCAGATGACTTGAAAAAATCTGCCAAAATATTTATCTTAACATACACGAAAATAATAGGTCTTTGGTCGTTTCAAACTACAAGCGATTCAAACCGCGGTCCAAATCACCCAAGAGCCCTCTTTCACACCGCTGTGGATGGAGCGGTGAACCCATTCAGAAAGAGCTTATGGGCGATTCGCACCGCTGCTGTTCGAATCGCGTATGGTGCGAAACAACCAAAGACCCGTAAGAATATTAGTTTAATCTCTAATTTTATGTCCATGGTCGAGATATATTAAACACGGCAAATATTGTATCCAGTCTAGAATTAAACAAACAAATTTGAGTTGCCATCCAAGCTGAATGCTCCAGATTCATGTGACCTACATTAGATTTTGCTGGTCGGAACTAGGAATAACAAAACGCTTAATATTCGTTTTGGTTGGTTCAGTTTTCAAAGGAAAAATTTTAAAATACTATTATTTTTTTAATATATTTTTAAATCAGTAATTGTCATAACGTCGTTTAAGTATATGAAATTTCTCATTTGAGCGAATCCTGGGGAAAGGTATGACTACGGGATGTAGTTATTAAAATGCTCGTTGACTATCTGGTACAGGGTTCGATTCGCACTAAATGAGTTTATGATAATTTATATTGGACACTAGTAAAATACCTAAGGAAATTTAATATCGCAAACTTTATTTATAGCTTATGCATCAAGTTAAAAGCTCCGATACAGACTATAAAATTAGTTGGCAATATTATCCGATATCCAGTTTCCATGAACAGCCACTGAAACTATTTCCTTACTTTAATTATATATTCCAGAGCATTTCCACAGCAAAATAAAGAAGCGACAGAAAAATTACTGGCATATATTTAGAAATAAGTACTATTTGAGTCATGGAAAAAATAAAATGTCTTTATTAAGATTTATCACTATGAAAACACAAACTCATTGAAAATTAGTTTCTTTATAGTATATGTAGATCCTACCTAACTAATAATTGAGTGAGTTTGATTATTTGTTTGTTACCTCTTCACGCTTTATCTACTGAACCAATCTTTCTGAAATTTCGAATACACACAATTTAGAGGACATAGGGTACCATTCATCCAGGGAAAAATCACTGTTCCTGTGGGAAATTCACGCGGGCAAAGCCGCGGGCAAAAGCTAGTATTTCATAAGACGCAGATCCTATATGCATAAAATTAGTGATGCAATCAAAATATTCTGATTTGAATTCAGAAATAAGTGGTATCTTTGTCTTTTGTTTTACTATATATTTTAGGTTTCCTTTATTTGTTTATGTTGTGTACATATACAAAATTAATAAATAAATAAATTTAAAAATGCAAACTCGTAAAACATTATATTTGATGATCAAGTTCTGTAGTCTTTTTATTTTGTTACTAGCTCATTTATTATGTAAACGTATCCTGAACTGATGAATTGTTTGCTAATTTAAATAGATGCGCGTATCGTAACCGTATGTTTTAGAAAGATAACATTACCTATGATACTTTAGGGCCTGGCACTTTGTTCCCATGGGAATTTCGGAAAATCCTCTCTTAGTGCTCCTTTGCACTCCCTAAGGAACCTACAAGCCAAATTTCAGCTTCCTACGCCCAGTAGTTTTTTGGCTGTGCGTTGTCTGTCAGTCACACAGTCGTGACGAAATATTTGATACAAATGAATAAGATGATTTTCTTCGCTCTAAGTTTTTCTCTTTTTTAACACAGTGATGTCACGAAAAATGCCTCTTATTATAACTAAAATTTCGAATCACCTCATCATTAAGATTTCCCCAAGTTATGGCACTCCCACCTCGTCTATACACATTTACTTAACTCATTTAATTACGCAGCATTCAAAGTCTCCAATTTTGTATCATACTTAAATGTTTGCTCATTAAAATTCAAGTAAATAATTACATTTGACACAACAACGGAATCCAAAGACAAATTATCTTCAAATTGCGACGCTTTACGTGAGTGGCTGATATTGTAGCTCTTTGGGAGACAATTCCCTTTTGTTTTCTACGTAAATTTATAAAAACCAGTCAACTTTTTTCATGTTTTCTCTTTGTGTCGCGCAATTTGTGATAGAAGTTACTTTTTCTGTATTTTCTGCTGTGAATGTTTCTTTGATCTCGCATTAGGGGTAGTTTTTCAGCGCCTACAACAATAAATTCTTTAAAAGAGGAGGCTTTTTCCCAGCCGAGGGACACCTCAATAGGCTAGGTAAAAAAAGAAAAGCTATCTACTTGAACTTGGATTGCTGAGCCAACATTATGGAAATGACAGCCAATCATTGAACTGGACCGATCAATATAGATCTGTCTGGCTAGATCGATCGATGGCTCTTTAGTCGATTAATCCTACTCCAGATTGATCCTGTGATCAATTTACTAAAGGAATATTGTTATGTTTCTTAAAAAAATCTGTCGAGGGGAGCAAATTATTACAGGTCCCGCCAGAAGACCATAGAAAATAAGTAGATACATGGTTTTCATGCATGTTGTAAACGTTTATTAATTTTATACATTCAATAAGAATTTCGTATCGTTCTTTCTTGGTACCTGCCTACACTTATAGAAGTACCTAATAAGTACATCCTAAATCTCCCTTAAGTAGCCACCAGGAAGGCGTAGAAGTTAAGTTTATGATGTACCTACTTATATTCTACGGATTTCATTTGAAAACAAATAAGAAATCATCTATTATAAAGACCAATATGAAAACATGAAGTATATTTGATGGTATAATTATTTCAATACGATGAAAAACTCTGCACGACATCCAATCAGAAGCCATATTAGTGTCTCTTTCAGATAGAATCTAATAAGGAAATAAAGTTTGAACATTTTTAGATAATATTCGTCTTATTTTTACAAATTGTGAAGAGATGTCAAGTAAATTCAATATTTGTCTGCTGTCGGATACGAGCACATCTTTTATCTTATTTATCTACTGACTTCTTTGAAGCCTTTTTCAGGCACCAGCTTCTCACAAAATGCTTATTTAGTTACTAGCTTTTGTCTGCGGCTTCGCCCGCGTGAAATTTCCACGGGAACAGTGCTTTTTCCCGGGATAAAAGGTACCCTATGTCCTTCTCAGTACTTCTAACTATGTGTATGCGAAATTTCAGGAAGATTGGTTCAGTAGATAAAGCGTGAAGAGGTAACAAACGAACAAACAAACAAACCAACAAATAAACAAACTCACTTTCGCATTTAAAATATTAGTTAGGATTTTACTTGTAAGTATTGTTAAATTGTATACTTTTTGAAAAAAATGTGAAAGAAAAATGAACATTCATAAAATAAATAAACATTTATATCTAGTATATATTAAATAATCTATCGGTATGAGATTTAAGTTCTACTGTAAGATAGTATAGGTATTTAACCTCCTACTGATTATGAATAACAAATGATAGAATAGGAAAACAAAGAAGCATTATTAAAACTATTGAAAGCAGAAGAGGGAAAATGTTAGGGCACCTGATACGACACGATGACTTCATTAGAAACATTATAGAAGGAAATGTAAAAGGAAGAAGGGGCCCAGGAAGGCCAAGACAAGGCTACATGAGGCAAATAAAGGAAAAAGTGAGCGTCGGGTCGTATCAAGAAGTAAACAGTTGGCAATGGAGAGAAAAAAATGGAAGAAACTCCACCGACAAGAGCCTCGCTCTTAAATTTGATGATGATGATGATTATGGTAAGATGTAAAAATATTTCTTATGTAAAAAAACAACTGACAACAATGTTTTATACTTGCTAGCATCACAATCAATCAATAATCTTTATTGTGGAAACACAGGTACAAAGGTCTTAAGGTTTAGTAAAGTTTCACTGTGTCCTGTCCTTAGCAGAACGTACAATATTTGAATAATATTAACATTAAATTTTAACTAATAATGTAAAATCGTTAAATAATAAAATCATTAAAAATAGAAAATAATTAAAACTAAAACTAAAACAAATACTTATGTCAGAAAAGTATGTCAATTTGAAATTATCATTAATTGGTATCGTTATGTCAAATTATTATAGTTTAAAAAGTCCTTTACTGTATAATAACATTTAGAAATTAGTAAAATAATGCACAAACCAAGTAATGCTTGTTATACTAGGAATATTACGTTATTATAGTTCCTGATAATCTTAAAATTTCAATTTCTGAAACCATTTATCAAAAAATATTTTGACAGGTTTTTCCACGTACAGTTTGTAAGGAATAAGAGATCAACCCACGTTACGTGCATGTCGAGACAGGTTTAGCAAAAAGGTGGATGGACGTACAGTCTGTTTTTCATATTTCTTTATGCATTTTTCTCAAAACCAAATCGGGATCTATTATTTAAATAACTGTGAAAAATCATAAAATAATTAAATTATTAAATTTTATTTTATTTGTAAACTAAAAAAGAATTAAAAGTAAACTAACTTATACATACAACATTGAAATAATTACAAACCATAGAGTACCGGCAAAAATTCGCTCTAGCTTATCCACACTCCTTTCTATTTCTCGTACCTTGTACTAAGTACTTATAATCCTTTAAATCAAAATACAATAATCCTATCTATACATATAATTAAGACAGTAAAAATATATTGTCTGTACATTTTGTATTTTTGACTGAAATGGATAGAGGGGCACTTAAAAAGAATAATAGAAAGCAAAAAAAAACTGTCTGTCTGTCTGTATGTATGTATGATCACGCTAATCTCCGAAAGTACTAAACCGATTTGAATGAAACTTTTTTTTGTTGTATAGCTATTAAGCCTGGGCAACATTTAGGCTATAATTTATTTTGAAAACTGGAACACCTGATGAAGAACCTTAACAGAGCAGTTAAACTATAAGAAATATGGAAATGGTGCCTTAACGAAAGTCGTTCAACCTGATGAGCATTTTCTGCTGACGTATAAAAATTGAAGATTTGAAACATCTGATGAAAAGCTCCAAGAGAGATTTTTCATCTAAGCGAAACTCACGCGGGCGAAGCCGCGGGCGACAGCTAGTAAATAAAAAAAATGTCAATACAACTAAGTTTCTTTCTTTTAAAAGTCACTGTACTGTACATTAATAATTTCTCATAATTTTCTGTAAATACATTAACTTTTTCTTTATTCTTCTCAGCTTATTTAAGTCTACTGTAAAACTAATGTAATTAACTAACACACTATTAACTAACTTTTGCCCACGACTCTGCTCACGTGGACATAAAATCATTTAAAAAGTATACTGTTTAAATTTTTTTCAAAATCGGTTCTACAGTGCAACCGTGAAAATGTAACAGAGAAAATAACCTTCGCTTTATATGGCACTATATGCGGGTAATAACACATTAAAAACACATTACTCAGGACTTTAATGAGCAAGACTGTACGTAATAAATGATACCGGGTGAGGAGTGAGGACGTCATTAAAAGGTGTCCCCGTTACGTCCCAGGGGTTACCGGGATATGCGGGATTTAAACCCACTTAGTAAAATATTAGTTCTATGAATGTCATCTTGATTAATTTCAGGAGATACTTTATTAGGACCTACTGACGAGGCGGTTACGCGGGGTTTTTATTGGATAACAATTTTGCGTAGACTCTTTACTCTTGCGTAAACTTAGTTTGTTTTTTTTTTTGATATTTTTGATATTATTTATTTCCATAAATGTTATATGTGACATATTTTGTAGAGTAAATTTAAGAATTTATATTATAATTGTATTGGTGTATATTTTTGCACGTGAGACTACAGACTGAAGACATTTAACTATTATCTGTATCATCTTTTATACTGTTTTCTGGTAAATAAACATTTCTGATTTCTTATAGATATATTGTATCTTATAATGTAATGGGGGTGGATTGGTTAAGATGCCTGCTTGTGGTAACAATGTCTCAGGTTCAAATCCTACTCATGCCACTTGAGTTTCCATACCAATCTGACTTATGTATGGTAGTTTCATAGACCACCACTTGCTTTCGGTGAAGGAAAACATCGTGAGTTGAGAACTGTTCAGTTTACTAGTGTGTATATGACAACTGCCGCTAGATGGCGATACTTGTCAAGTTATGTCAGATGCCTTTTAGAAAAATCCGACACTGAGTTAATCGAGGGATTCTATAAACTTATATACTATGCTACTACTATATTTAAGTATATGAGGGATTCTTCCACTCATAAGTGATAGGTTAGCAACGTGTCACTCCTGAATCTCCATTCCAACTATAAGCAAACTTTTTAGCTAAGTGTGACCTTCGAGTCTTACGATCCTTGACTCTGTCTACCTCGTAAGGGATAAAGATGTGATTCTGTATCGGTATCTGACACTAGTGTTGTCTACACGGAAAGAAAAGATCTCTTCAAACAAGAATATATTTATTGGTCAAGAATAATATAGTTTCATATATAAGCAAAATATTATTTTCTTAAATTTAGAATTTTATTGTTTTATTTTTCAACAAATTATTATCTCAAATTGAGAGGATATATTCTAGATAGGAGAAAAAAGCAATGTCTCCATTCAACAGTGTCAAGTTTCTTGAATTCAAAACAAACGATTTTCTTGAACAGAAAAAAATTAAATATTCATTGTAGAACTTTTGTTTATTTTAGCCAAGAGTATAATTATTTTGTTAGAGAATGCATTTGTCTTGTTCAGAAATGATATAAGTCTTAGCTCGACAATTCGACCTCTTGGAATAAAAATGTCGCGTGTGCACCAGGGGCATATGCGACATTGGTGCTGTTTACATCTAAGACTTGCATCATTGAACGAAGATTTGTCACTTTGAACCAAGACCGCCGAATCTTAACCGAAGATTTGTTTGAGTTGGTAAAAGAAAAATTTTGGCTTAGTTTTGTTTACGGAAATACTTTTGCTTTCAGTTAAAAAATAAGGCATCTCCTATAAACAATACAACTTCTTCATCGGATTTACATAATATTCTATTTTAAAACTAGATTTATTTTAAGTAGATACTTTCTGAGCGTTCTTTGGAGAGTATAATTTGCTTAACTCAAGAATTTTTAATCTTAAGTAGAGAGTAATGACGTTTTTGATTAGAGAAGCACATTTTTAGGGTAAGTATATAAATATTCTTAATTCAAATAAACAAAGTTTTCTTACTAAAACCAGATTAATCTTAGGTGGATACTTTATGTGCGTTGTGTAGATAATATAATTTGCTTAACTCAAGCATCTTAAAACTTAAGTGGAGAGTAATGATATTTTTCAGTTGAGAAGCACATTTTTAGGGTAAGTATATTTAATATTTTTAATTCAAATGACCAGAGTTTTCATATTAAAACCAGGTTTATCTTAGGTGGATACTTTCTGTGCATTGTGTAGATAATATAATTTGCTTAACTCAAGCATCTTAACTCTTAAGTGGAGAGTAATGATAGCTTTCAGTTGAGAAGCACATTTTTAGGGTAAGTATATTAATATTCTCAATTCAAATAACCAGAGGTTTCATAGTAAAACCAGATTTATCTTAAGTGGATACTTTCCATGCATTGTGTAGATAATATAATTTGCTTAACTCAAGCATTTTAAATCTTAAGTGGAGAGTAATTATAGTTTTCAGTCGAGAAAGAAGATTTTAAATATAAGTATATTAATATTCTCAATTCAAATAACCAGAGGTTTCATACTAAAACAAGATTTATCTTAGGTGAATACTTTCCGTGCGTTGTGTAGATATTATAATTTGCTTAACTCAAGCATCTTAAATCTTAAGTGGAGAGTAATGATAGCTTTCAGTTGAGAAGCACATTTTTAGGGTAAGTATATTAATATTCTCAATTCAAATAACCAGAGGTTTCATAGTAAAACCAGATTTATCTTAAGTGGATACTTTCCATGCGTTGTGTAGATAATATAATTTGCTTAACTCAAGCATTTTAAATCTTAAGTGGAGAGTAATTATAGTTTTCAGTCGAGAAAGAAGATTTTAAATATAAGTATATTAATATTCTCAATTCAAATAACCAGAGGTTTCATACTAAAACAAGATTTATCTTAGGTGAATACTTCCCGTGCGTTGTGTAGATATTATAATTTGCTTAACTCAAGCATCTTAAATCTTAAGTGGAGAGTAATAATAATTTTCAGTTGAGAAGCACATTTTTAGGGTTAGTATAGTAATATTCTTAATTCAAATAACCAGAGGTTTCATACTAAAACCAGATTTATCTTAGGTGAATACTTTCTGTGCGTTGTGTAGATAATATAATTTGCTTAGTTTAAGTATTTATTTTTTGAAGTAAGAATATATGAGATTTAAATTCCACTTCAGTTCAAAATATTATTTTTATTAATTTGAAAATCCGGGAAGCAAAACCATTAGTCGGAAAATGCATGAAAAATTGGGCATTACAAAATCAATCAAAATCGACAAATTTGAACTACGTCAAAATAATTGTCATGCTCATCCGTCTACCGGATTTTCAAATTAAGTAATATATTAGTTTCAACTAAAGTGGAATTCTCAATTTTAATCTCATACATTGTAACTTCAAAAAACAAATACTTGCTAAGCAAATTATCTACACAACGCACAGAAAGTAAACATAAGATAAAGCTGGTTTTAGTACCTATGAAACCTCTGGTTACTTGAATAAAGAATTTTAATATACTTTCCTTAAAAATCTTCTTTCTCAACTTAAAACTACCATTACTGGATTTTTAAATTAAAAAAAATATAGTTTTACCTAAAAAGTGTAATTCTCAAAAAAATCTTGTACACTAAAAATCTTATTATTAAAAACTTGAACTAAGCAAATGATATCCACAAAAAGTACTTAAACTTAACACCGTTATACTATACATGCCGTTTTAGTAAGAAACCACTAGCTATTTAAATTAAGAGTATTAATATACTCACCTTAACAATCTGCTTTCTGGGATGTCCATAATCTGTGAAATTAAACCAAATAATAATTATGTTGACACATAATTTATTAAATTATATCAAAAATTTATGGCCTTGCCAGTGAACACAACTATCACAAAAATAAAAATAATGAAAAGTAGGTTATTTATCTTCTTATTATCTTTCTTAAATCAAAGTCTGGGAGAAATATATTTTCAATTGATATAGTATTTTCCAAATCTTCTAGTTCATCGTGAGTGTCACTCGTTACAGACTTTGTTGTCAGTGTAGAATCGGTGTCAGTCTGAAAAAAAAAAATTCAATTTATGTTTGTCACACTATCATACTTTACACTAATATATTATAGAGGAAAGATTTGTATTTTTCTATTTTTGTATGTTATAAAACGAATAAACTAAAACTACTAGACCAATTTCAAAAATTCTTTCACCATTACAATGCTACATTATCCCTGAGTAACATAGGCTACTTTTTATCTGACTGCTGGGCATAGGTTGTAGTCCACGCGTGGGTGAAATCGCGCGCGGAAAGCTAGTACTAAATAAAACAAATAGGTAAATAACACATGTAATTTGTATGCAACGTTCTAGGCAAAAAAATATTCCTCTTCTACAAATAACCCAAAACCTATTAGTTTATTAGCCTGTAGCCTCGCTAACTGTTTGGTTTACAGATGAAAACACTCCAAAGAATATAAAATTTACATATTTTAATAGTAGGTACTTACTTAAATGTCCAGTATTCATCCTGATTTTATGAGAATTCGGTAGCCTATTACCGGGCAAAGTTCCTTAAGAAGTTTTTCACTTAGGTGGCTTAGTTGATTTGGTTTGATTTCATGTTCTGGAAAAGAGAGGTAATAATATTAATACCTACCTAGTAAATACACTTTAAATTAACTTACAGTAGAAGGTGGCGTACGTAAATAGAAAGTCGGTACCTATTTGCCTTGGAACCGAAGAATTACTGATTCTGGGACCTGCCATGCCTTCAGTAAAGAATCACTTTCGTCCCGATAATGATCTGGGCTAAAACGAGTTTGCACGTGTTCACCGGAGGCGCCGGCGCCTTCATCAAATAGTTCTTCTTTCGTTCATCTAATAACAATCAATATAATGTTTAATTAATTAACATATTTCAATCCAATAAAATAATTTCTTTAATATTACACTCACTCTTGTGTTCCAGTTTCAACGAAATAACTGTAACCAAACCAACCACGTAGCACACGCGTTGCGTTGTAGCCGAGAGTGACCAGACCAACACAACACAAAACAACAAACAACGGTTGGCTGTAGCAGTGTTGCCACCCCATGATTTGGATTTTCCCCGGACTCCTCGTGAATTGGGAGGAAAAGGTGGCATCTTGTCTTTGGTACCTTTCTGCCTCAAACAAACTATCCGAATCTTTTATTTGAAATACTTTTTGTGTTAATACTGACAAATCACTTTTGTGTTAAATGCTAACAAAACAAAACACAATCACAACAAGGTATTTAATATATAACCTAAAACTGTTTGTACGGGATACGGGTACCAACGATTGCGAGCCATCTGTAATTTGCTTTGCCTTTTCTCCCCTAAAATTTTCCCGTTTCAAAACTCATTGTCAAAAAAAAAAAATTATACGCGCAGCAAAATTACATGACCGCATCTACCGTATAGGTATAAAATCGAACACAGAAAAACACACAACGGCAAAGCAAGTTACGTTTGGATACACGCAGCTACTTATTTTTTTTTTATGAAATCCCTCCCATCCCTCTATCCATTTAAGAAACACTACTGCCGTTCCAACCTAATTACTTGGTATTCCTTAAATCTGCGCCCTCACTGCATCGGAATGGGAGCGTACGATGCTGACGGATTTGTCATTTGTATGGATTTGTGTGTGATATAGTTATAGTTATAGCCATAGAAATCTATATAAGCGAAAGATCCGTACGCATCGTTCGCTCCGATTCCGATGTAATGGTCGCGCAGCTTAATACTTAGTCGTCGTTACAAATATTGAAACATCCCCAAAATCGAGGAGTTTTGAGATGGTAACACTCAATGTCAGTCGTTTCTTCCGTTTCCGTATGCTCGGCGTCTAACCAACCAATGACAATCGAACGTCAGTCAAGAAAAGTAATTTTAATCTAAAACTTAAATTCTTGGATAGTAATGTTTAAAAAAAAGTTTTCTTAGATTAAAATTGCATTTCTTGACTAACAGTCAACAAACACAATTTTGATTCAAGAGTTTTCGTTATCTTATACTAAGAATTTGTTTCCTGACAGCATAGGAGAGAACTTTTTTTAGGGTAGGTAGGTATGTACTCTCTCTTAAGAGAGCTAAGTAGGTATTTAAGTACCTACCTTCTTACTTTTACATACCTACTACCTACCACAAATTAGAAATAAGCTAATAAGTACCTAGCTAGCTACTAGCTATTTCAAACATATCATATCATGAGATCGGTTCTAGGTGAACCGCGAACTACTACGGTAAGAACTTTCTAACCTAAGTCCGATCTAGTAAGTATTTAGGTACCTATGCCTATGCGAAGCTAAAACTGCTAGGTACCTACTTATATATAATGTAAAAAGTCTTTTCAAGTCAAATCATCTACAGATCCTTTTATTAAAATTTCATTTTATAATTATGTGTCACGTCAGTTTTTTGTAGTTTTTAGGGTTCCGTACCCAAAGGGTGCAAACGGGACACAGAGACTCCGCTGTCTGTCCGTCTGTCACAGGGCACTATGTTTTGAACCGTAATAGCTATACACTTAAAATTTTCACCGATTATGTATTAATATGGCCGCTATAACAACAAGTACTAAAAATAAGATAAAGTAAAACATTACAGGGGGTCGTCATACAAGAAACGTGTTTCTTCAGCGTTTTAAAACATTGTACGGTGATATATTAGAATAAATATCATTTAATTCTTTGTGTCCATGCTTTCCACATGATTAATTATTTGATCAATTTTTTTATTAGATTCAGAATATTTGCTGTTCTCAAAACAAATGCAAAAGTCGTGTGAAGGTAAAAAACAAATTGACGATTTTATAAAATTAAATCATTTATAAAAAAACAAATTGACCATTTTATAAAATTAAATCATTTATAAAACATTTTTGTATTTTACTTCATTGGGTGAACCCTAAGGTAATCTCATACCAGCTGACGTCATCGCCCGCTGTGCACTTATGGTAACACTCAATGTCAGTCGTTTCTTCCGTTTCCGTTTGCTCGGCGTCTAACCAACCAATGACGATAGAACGTCAGTCAAGTAAAGTAATTTTAATCTAAAACTTAAATTCTTGGATAGTAATGTTTTAAAAAAAAGTTTTCTTAGATTAAAATTGCAATTATTGACTAACAGTCAACAAACACAATTTTGATTCAAGAGTTTTCGTTATCTTATATAAAGAATTTGTTTCTTGACAGCATAGGACAGAACTTTTTTTAGGGTAGGTACTTTTACTTTTTTTTAGGTATTTTTTTGTACTCAGTAATTCAGCATAGGATCATATAGGTATCAAGAACATACGAATGGAATTTTTATGTATAGGTAAGTAGGTATCTCTATTAAGAGAGCTGAGTATGAGTAGGTATTTAAGTACGTATCTACCTTCTTACTTTTAAATACCTACTACCTACTACAAATTAGAAATAAGCTAATAAGTACCTAGCTAGCTACTAGCTATTTTAAACGTATCATATCATGAGATCGGTTCTAGGCGAACCGCGAAGTACTACATGCCTATGCTAAGCTAAAATTGCTAGGTATCTATCTACTTATAATGTAAAAAGTGTAATACGCATATTCAGTGTTCCTACCTACGTAAGTAAAATAGGTACCAAATACGACTCCCACTGTATTAGTTTTTAAAAATTGGTAAAGGCTGAAAATGGTTTCTGTAGCCTGCAAAATCGCCAGAAAATAGGTAGGTATAAGTACGTAGGTTAACGTAGATAACAAACATTATCTTTTTCTTTTATTATTTTAGTATTTCTTGCACATCGGAAGTGCCTTTTTTTCACTCTGTATCGGCATTTAATTTTACTCATTGATGGTTTATAAGTGCTTGCTACTGTGCCGAGGTGGCAGGATACGATACGAACACTTCGCGCACTATTACTTTATGAGAATTGACTACCCCACTAATAAATCCGATTTAATTCGCAGGAGAGTGGAAAAAAAAATAAAAAGGGACAAATCACACAGACTGAGTTAGCCCCAAAGTAAGTTCGAGACTTGTGTTATGGGATATACTATTCTTACGTCAATGATAAGTACGAACTTACACTCAAACATATTTTTAATATTCTATATATATAAAAGAACAAGGGTAAAAGATAAATCAACGCCCAACCTAAACCATAAAAGCTATAAACTTGAAATTTGGACCGAAGTTTTATGTTAATACGTAGTGCTCAGATAAGAAAGGATTTTTCAAAATTAGACCCCTAAGGGGGTTAAAATTGAGGGCAAAGTTTGTATGAAAAAAAATTAAAATCTTCACTGATTTACTTGAAACTTGGCAAGAATACTTCTCAACAAAAATAACCAATGGCGTGTTTCAGCGTTTTTTGAAATTCAACCTCTAAAGGGGTAAAAAGGGGGAAGTAAACTAATTTTATCATCACAAAACCGAAACTATAAAAGCTATAAACGTGAAATTTGGTTAGTGTCTTCATTATACTATATACTGCCCACATAAGAAAGGGTTGTTCACAATTTCAACCCTTACAGTCCAAAAAAAGGGGTGAATTTGCGTACCTATAGACAAATCCCATTTGAAATTTCGCCAGTTATAAACAACGCATGTTGGCTCTGTTGGAAGAGGTCGCGGATCAATTTTTTAAGTAGAGGGTTCGAATCCTGGTAGACATGACTTCTTTTTACTTACTTTTTTTCGTTTTGTATTAGTTTTTTTTTAGAATTCTATATTTTTTTAAATAATTTTAGTAAAGAAATGTTTCAAGAAAGTAGCTGAAAGTAGCTGGAACGAATCCTGCCACAAACAATAATTTTCTGTTTTCGGTTTTATTTGTTTTCTAGAATTATTTTCTTACTTTTTTTTTAATTTTCAAAAGAAACGAATAAATTTCCGGTCATCTACTGATTGTGTCAAGAAAAATATCCAATAGATGGCGTTGATAAAATGAGAATGGCGTCTTTAAAGTGATTGAATTTAACCATTTAATTTATTTATTTTGAAACGCAGTTCCTATGTAAATTTTTGCATATAATCATAAATCGTAATCCACTGAGTCTGCACGAAAAAGAGATGACCATTATGTTTGTATTACGTATTCGATAGCCATCCGTACAATGTAAGCTAAATTATTTCTCATGTTTCCAATAGATGGCGCTGCGCCATTTTAGTGATTTCTGACTTTTTAACAGCATAAAGGGGTCGTGGGTATATAATAAAACAGTAAAAATATTTTGTCTGTAGATTTAGTATTTAGGTGTTCGAGCCTCCGGCTTGACCCACTTGATTACCCTCTTGAACATCAGCGCCATCTAGTAGTTTCTAAAGGGAAACGTCACCGAACGGTGTGAAGGTGGGGGCAGATCGTGGCGTCGCGCCAAAGTTGGCTGCGCTTGATCAGTACGCTTTTGGATTTCAGCGTCGTCAGTAGACTCACATCGCCTACGGACGATTACTTTTTTTCTACAAATCTTACTACACGAATTACAACAAATTACGGGTGAGTTATTTTGCACCTAAATTATATCCTATTTCATGTGAATGTCCTTAGTTTGATAGGGAAACCATTCACATATGATAGTGCCTGTTTCACATGCTGCCTAGCACATGTGTAATAATGGCTGTGGAGTCGTTATGACCGGAGTTGTGATAAAAAACTCGCACTATCCTAGCCTGTTACGGTACCAGGAATCATTGTCGGTTGGCGCGTCGAGTCGCACCAACTAACGCGACCAGTCGTATCATTCGATACGTCGAGTCTTACCACCTGATGCGTCGAGACGTACCAACTGACACGTCGGGTCGTATCGACTCAGGCGTCGAGAAGTATGACCTTATGCGTCTAGACGTATCATTCCATACGTCATGTCGTATCACTGTAGTGAGGCTACGTATATTATCTTGTGTCTTCACACTTCGTTAGGAGACATAGACTAGACAAACCTAAAACAATGTTTTTCTCTGCTCGACAGACCATGGCGCCTACCTCCTTGGGAGATTTATGTGACATACTTCCACCACCGGAAGATAAATCCTTTTTTGAACGAGTAGTTCAAATTATAGAAAAATACTACCCAGAAGGATGGAGAACGTGGGAAGTAGAGAACTACACTACGGAGGAACTTTTCGGGGCATCAATATCTCCGAGAATAGAAGCCAAACTACGGTTTGCAATTCCTACTGAAGATCTGGTTCGAGCCTATTGCCCAGAAGAACCAAGTCTCTCTGAAAAAAGGTTCCGTACGATCAAGAGAAAACTTTTACAGTGGCCGTTAGGACGGGCCTTGCTATATAGCCCTCACAGGACTGTAGAAACGATTCATCCGCGATCGTACGAGGTTTTCATGAGTGCAGTAAAATTTATGAAACCCAAACTTACGTCAAGGAGCTCGACCCCAGGTAGCTCGAAGAGAAGGAGCACGTCACCTATATCTACACGATCAGCTAAATCACCTCGCACCGAGACAAGCGTCGAGGATAACCTTCAAATGAGATTCTTCGAGAATATGATGACTGCACTTTCACACCAAACTAAGGCTATCGAAAACGTAGCAGCACAAGTCGCGACCTTGACGGCATCAAGAGAATCCAAAGAATACTCAAGTGAATCAGATGCCACAGGTTCCATCGGCGAACACGCCTCATCCGACGGGGAGTTCGAAGCACCCCCATTTATTGAAACTCCCGCTCCAAATCTTTCATCGACTAAATCTACAATAGACAACGAAATGGGCGAAATGGCTCCAAATTTCGATTTTGCGCCCTCTACAACAGAGGCGGAATCAAAACTTTCCAAAGCAAATCCCCAACTAGCGGAGCAAGGCAGGAAATGTCAGCGTCTTGGCGAAGACGGATGGAAAAACATTCGATACTCCGAAGTTCAGAAAATGTTCCACGCAACCCCAGTATTTGGCGCTCTCAAAGTAAATAGCCTACTTGCAGCATCAACGCCACGCTCAACTCATGTAGGGTGTTTGGAAAAAACGGACCTTACACTAGGAGCAATAACATATGGCCTTTTCCTCCAGCGTAGAGCTTTTGAAGATGCGTGGAAAAAATTAGACCCTGCGTCTCAAAAAGCTGTGCAAAAAAACTTTCTTTCACCGGACAGTGAATTCAAAAAAATATCAGACAGTCTGGTACAATATACTTGCGGAAGACGTGCCGAGGTAATCCAGTCACGTAGAGAGACATATAAGCCTCCAAATAAAGTCTTGCACGATATACTGCACGACATCCCCCCTTCCGACACGCACCTATTCCTGGAGGACAAATTAACAGAGACGATAAAAAATCAGGGGGGAGTACATAAATTCTTTCCCAGGAAGATCTTTAGCTCCAATAAACCAGGAAAGAAAAGCTCTTCTACCTCTAAGGACCCACGGGGACCTACCAAGAACACTCGCGACTCACACTCGTTCAAAAGCTCGAACAGGAAACAGCCCTTTCGTAACTTTCGCCACACAGAAAGGCAAGACCGTAACGGCAATAAATCAACAAAACCCGCGACAACAACGGGGAAAAACTAACTCTGAGGTATTTCGAGCAGGTCAACTGCAGTACAAAGTTAACCAGTGGGAATCATTGGATGCCCCGCAAACACTCTTAAACGTAATAAAAGGATACAGAATACCTTTTATACGACAACCACCGTCTATGCAATTTAACCATAAAACATGCAAAGCATTTGAGCCCAAAAAATCTAACATTATGTCAGAACAAATCGATGCCCTTTTAGAGTCGGGAGCTATTTCACGAGGTCAATTTAGTAATGGCTTTTTGTCTCCTATCTTCCTTAGGGAAAAAGCCAATGGTTCCCATAGGCTAATAGTCAATTTGAAAAACCTTAACAAATATATACACTACTCAAAATTCAGGCTAGTGAACTTGAGAAAGATATCCCGAATAGTGGAAAAAGATGACTATGCAGTAAAAATCGATATTTCGAATGCCTACTATCACGTTCCAATCGATGATTCACATAAAAGATATCTTTCTTTTGTTTACGATGGGCAAATCTTTAACATGGATTGCCTTCCTTTCGGTCTGACGAGTGCCCCATCTATCTTTAGTAAAATCTCAAACTGGGTAGCTTCATTGCTTCGTAAGAATGGAATCAGAACTGTAGTCTATTTAGACGACTACTTGCTTCTGAATAAAGACCCGATAGCTTTGAAGCAACAAGCCCAATGGACAGTTAGTTTTCTCCGGGAATTAGGGTGGTGGATTAACACCAATAAGTACGAGCTCCAACCGAAAAAACACATTGAATATTTAGGACTTTTATGGAACACTGAGGAAAATTGTATAAGCTTACCTCGCTCTAAAATTCTAAATATCAGGTTAGTCATATCTCGAATCCTGAATAGGGGCAAATGGAATTGGACAGAAGCTAAGCACTTATTGGGCAAACTTAACTTTGCAGCTAATGCAGTACCCTTGGGTTTTCTTCATTGCAGACGCCTACAAATCCAAGCAAAGCAGCTGCCAGAAAAAGAGAAAAACAAGTCCTTTCAACTGCCGGAACCAATAAAAGAAGAACTTCTTTGGTGGCTGCAAAATCTAACAAGATCATCAACATTGAGCCTCGCTCAACCGACCGCCTTCGTAGCCACGGACGCTTCAGACCTCGGATGGGGAGCTATTGTGAACAGCAAAAAGCTCTCAGGGTCCTGGGAAAGCTCACAGACTCACTGGCACAGCAATCAAAAGGAATTGTGGACCTTATTAGAAGTACTGGAAAAAGAAGGTCAGGAACTTCGCGGGCAAACGATGATCTTTCAGTCAGACAACCGCACTACAATAGCTTATATCAGAAAACAAGGAGGAACAAGGTCCAAAAGACTCCTGAATATCACCGAGAAGATTCTAAATCTAGCACAAGAACTCGACATACACCTTATACCAAAATACTTGCCAGGGAAGTACAATGGGATAGCAGACAGCCTATCCAGGTCGAAGACTCGTCAGGAATGGCATCTCAGCAAAGAGATCCAATCGATGATTTTTCAAAGTATGGGGGTTCCCGAAATAGACCTCTTCGCGTCAGCTGCATCGGCAGTAGTCCCGAGGTACGTAACCGAGGATCACAAGGACCAACTCAGCGAATTCACGGATGCTTTCAACAGGCCTTGGATCTACAATCTAGCATGGATTTTCCCACCACCAGCACTCATTCCTCGAATACTTCAGCATCTGCAGGATTCCCGCGGACTCTTCATACTAATAGTGCCAAAATGGGAAAAAGCCTTTTGGAGGCCGGAAATAAAGAAGAGAGCAGTTCGACCACCAGTTCCGATCAAGAACCTCAAAAAACACCTAATCGATCTACAAACGAATCTTCCACCCCGAGCAGTTCAAAACTTATCATTGGAGGCATGGAAAATACGGGCTGGGCCGCTGAGATAAATACTTGGAGTAACAAGGAACAAACCCTACTCCAATCGGCTTGGAGACCGTCAACCCTAAAAACATATAAACCGGCTTGGGAATGCTGGCTGAAGTGGTGCCAGACAAACAACGTGTCCCCTTCGACACCTAGTCCAACCGAAATAGCCAGACACTTGATATACCTGCATGATGATCGTAAATTAGCAACTAGAACCATACTAGTACATAAGTCGGTAATAGTTACATTTTCTAGACCTTCTATTAGTGACGAACTGGCAAACCACCCAATAGTAAAGAAAACCCTAAAAGCTATCATGTTGAGGAACCCTCCCAGTCACAAAACCACAACCTGGAACATTTCCGAATTTTTGGACTGGCTATCTCGGAAGCATATCGACGAATCAAACCTCTTTCAGGTCTCCCAACATGTAGCAACGCTACTGCTCTTGGCATCAGGGAGACGCATTCACGACTTGACATTGTTACACGTAGGTACCGATAACTGTCAACTTGCATCGGATAAGATAGTGCTCTGGCCAGTCTTTGGCTCAAAGACCGACAACACGAGCTGTCGACAATCCGGCTGGTGCCTACTCGAGAATAGCAACAGGGCATTAAACCTCTGCCATTGGATACCTATACTAATTAAGTTATCCAAACAACGACGTGGCGCAGACATTTCTTTAACTAACCTCTTCATAACTACAAGAGGAAAAGTTAAACCGGCCTCAAGATCAATCATCGCAGGCTGGATCAGACTATTACTACGTGATGCTTGCATCAACGACACACCCGGCAGCTTCAGATCAGCTGTCGCCACTAATAACTGGTCAAAACGAAACCTGGATATTGACGAGGTATTGCGCAAAGGAAACTGGCGCAGTGCGAACACTTTCTTCAAACATTACTTTAGAGACGTACCACCGGAACGTTCGAATGTATCTGAGCAATCTTCATTGTCGCAGAACTTCGTCCCCTTATAGGAAAAAATAAAATAAAATAAGAAGTATGCCAAATTACTAACTGAATTATTTTTTGTTACTACGTTCACTGGGAACAGTTTTGGAAATTAATAAATGGTGATTAACACTCTGGGTATTTTCTCTATAAAAACCTTTTGCGAAATTAAGCTCCACACCTAGAGCCATATGTCACAGTACGCTAATCAGCGCCGGCAGATAGTAAACATCTCAAGTGGGTCAAGCCGGAGGCTCGAACACCTAAATAGAAACGTTTTTCCCCCGAAGGGTAAAAAACGTATATTTAGGTTTCAGCCGAAAGGCTTGACCCACAAAATAAACTCTTGCCGGCTTTCGCCTCCTCGCTTCAATTCAAAATCATACTGATCAAGCGCAGCCAACTTTGGCGCGACGCCACGATCTGCCCCCACCTTCACACCGTTCGGTGACGTTTCCCTTTAGAAACTACTAGATGGCGCTGATGTTCAAGAGGGTAATCAAGTGGGTCAAGCCTTTCGGCTGAAACCTAAATATACGTTTTTTACCCTTCGGGGGAAAAACGTTTCTATTTTTGACTGAAATGGATAGAGGATAGAGGGACACTTAAAATTAAAAATAATAATGCAAAAACATTTTTTTGGATTTTTTTGTCTGTCTGTCTGTCCGTCTGTATGTATGTACGCGTTTCACGCAATAACTACTGGACGGATTTGAATTAAACTTTTTTGTTGTATATATGGCTATAATTGATTTTTAAAACTGGAACACCTGATGAAGAACCTTAACAGAACAGCTAAACTATAAGAAATATGGAAATGGTACCTTTGGAAAAGTTTATCAATCTGACGAGCATTTTCTGTTGACGTATAAAAATCGAAGATCAGGATCATCTGATGAAGGGACCAGCTACACTACGAGTATTACAAATATGGAAATTGCGCCTTAGCAAAAGTCGTTTAACCTGATGAGCATTTTCTGTTGACGTATAAAAATTTAAGTTTATGGAACATCTGATGAAGAACTCCAAGAGACCAGCTACTCTATAAAAAATGGAAATGGGGCCTTAGCAAAAGTCGTTCAACCTGATGAGCATGTAAGGACTCATGTGTTGTACACCGTACTTACATAGAGCTGACGCTGCAAATGAATATGTAGCGAGGGGCGAACGGGCAGTCGTTCCCCGCGCGTCATTAGATATAGGCATGCTAATCGCATAAATTTTGTGTAACTTAAACGGTCACGTAAATGTGTGAGTTGTATTTCTTCCCTGTGTTTTTGGACATAATACCCGGACTTTCGTGAACTGCATTCACTAGTTTCATTAGAACATCCTTCATACATATAGAACTCTCAATAGACACGCATATAAACATTCATACATAAAGTACGCTGTTATTACGCGCCCAGTCGTACATTGGTGACACCCTGTGAGTGAAATTAGTGACATTATATCGCAGTGTTCGGACATTCTGTGCGTTACAACGCACAATTAGGGAACGGCTCAACTTAGTCTATATCTGACGTGCATCGGTAGTTACTACCGTTTAATTTTTCGCACTCCGCGGACTGTGAAAGACTTTTCCACGTTATAACGCCCTGTTAAAATGGCAGAGGAAAAAACATCGGACATAGTGCTAATCTCAGTTTCTTCGCGAATTCCCGAGTTTTGGACGGACCAGCCTGGCCTGTGGTTCGTGCAATTTGAGGCAACGGTGGCACCTCAAAAAGCCAGCGACGATGCGCAATATCAACTCTGCGTGGCGAAACTCGGCAAGCAAGTGGTAATGCAGGTGGCAGACCTTTTGACAAGTCCACCACCAAAGGACAAGTATGCGACCTTGAAGAATCGGTTGTTACACATTTATGAAGAATCTGAAAACAAAAGAATACAGAAGTTAATTGGTGAGATGCAGCTGGGAGACCAGAAACCGTCTCAGCTTCTACGACGGATGCAGACTCTGGCTGGACAACGAGTGACCTCGGACACCTTGCTCATCTTGTGGCAGAACCACCTTCCAGCAGCAGTTAGATCAGTGCTAGCAGCAACGGCGATCACGGATGCGGACAAGCTGGCGGAAGTGGCGGATAAGGTCCAGGAAACCAACGCTCCAATGCAAGTGGCGGAAGTTTCACACGGAAGCACTTCCGAAGGATCTCTAGCTGACATCCTGGGCAAGCTGACCATGGAGGTAGCGGAGCTTCGCAAGTCCAGGGGCAATTGGCGTTCAAACAATCGCGGAAGGGCCACAAACCGTACGCGAAGTGCTAGCCGCAGTCGAGGTCGTTCAGCATCACGGGAGCCAGGTTTATGTTTTTACCATAGTCGTTTTCGCGAGAGAGCTGTTAAATGCCGGGATCCATGTACCTGGAAAAAAGAAGACCAGGGAAACTAGATGCCGTGCAGTCTACGACGGGGACTCGCAGCGGAAGTGTACCTAGCCGTCGACTTTGAATTAACGATCGGAAAAGCGGACTCAACTTCCTAGTGGACACTGGTGCGGATGTTTCAGTTTTACCTGTATCTGTAGCTAAGCGATTTATTAATAATAGTCAGGAATGTATAACTTTATTCGCAGCGAATGGGGCGAAAATGCAAACATACGGGACTGTTACTTTGTCACTTGATTTTAAATTGAGGCGAGACTTTCAATGGACATTTGTAGTTACTACTGTCAAACAACCTATATTAGGATCCGATTTCTTAGGCCACTATAAGTTGTTAATAGACATAGACGAAAAAATGCTTATAGACAAAGTTACTAATTTAAAAGTTTTAGCATCCATTGAGTTAAGTACAGAAACGTCAGTCAACTATTAACGAGAATCATCCTTTTCATGATTTACTGAGTTTATTTCCAGACATTTTTAGGCCCATGTCTTTTAAGGAACCTCCACAGCACTCAGTAGTTCATTACATCGAGACGACGGGACCACCAGTGCACGCCAGGGCGAGACCATTACCACCGGAGAGGTATAATAAGGTAAAAAACGAATTTAAGCGCATGCAGGAATTAGGAATTTGCAGGCCATCCAAGAGTCCTTGGGCGAGCGCACTACACGTTGTGCCAAAAAAGGACGGGGACATTCGACCGTGTGGTGACTATAGGCAGCTAAACGCCATCACCAAATCGGACAGGTACCCCATTCCTCGTCTGCACGATTTCACGTACATCCTCTCAGGTAAAAAAATATTTTCATGCGTTGACGTTAATCGTTCTTATCATTATAATCCTATAAATCCAGCGGACGTGGAGAAAACTGCAATAATCACACCTTTCGGATTATTCGAGTTTCCGCGCATGACGTTCGGACTGAAAAATGCAGCACAATCCTTTCAAAGGTTTATGCATCACACAGTTTTGGAAGGTTTGGATTTCCTTTTTTGTTATATCGATGACGTCATCATCGCGAGTGAAAATGAAAATCAGCATAAAGAGCATCTACGACTTCTATTTGAACGATTTAACAGGTATGGTTTAACTATAAATTTATCAAAGTGTCATTTCGGCGTACAGGAGCTTGATTTTGTAGGTTTTAGAGTATCAGCGCAGGGAATACGACCACTGGACGACAAGGTCAAAGCGATCATCGATTATCCCAAGCCTAAAACCGTCAACGAACTTCGAAGATTTTTAGGTATGGTGAATTTTTATCGCAAACATATTCCTCACGCAGTACGAAGTCAAACTTTATTATCGGCGTACTTACACAATGCTAAGAAGAATGATAAAACACCCATTGTGTGGTCACAGGAAGCTGAAGCAGCATTTCGCGAATGTAAGTTGCAATTGGAGAACGCAGTCACGTTATCGCACCCTAGTGCTAATGCGACGCTTGCGCTTATGACGGACGCGTCAGATACCTGCGCAGGGGCAGTTCTACAACAACTAGATAAAGGTTTGTGGAAGCCTCTAGGTTATTTTTCAAAACGTTTGTCTGAAACACAGCAACGTTATAGCACTTACGATCGAGAGTTAGTTGCTATTTATATGGCTATTAAACATTTTCGCAAATTGTTCGAAGGCAGACCGTTAACGATATACACGGATCATAAACCGTTGGTACACGCGTTTACAAAACTAGGTACCGATTCTGAGACGCCGCGAAGGGCTAGGCAGTTGTTATTCATCAGCGAGTTTACAACCGACATTCGTCACATTAGTGGTGATGACAATGTAGTAGCTGATTCCTTATCACGCGTCGCGACGATTTCCTGTCCCACGAGTCTCGACTACGAACAATTTGCTGAAGCGCAGAAACATGATGACGATATCGCGCAATACTTGCGAACAAACGGTCTCAGTAACAAAAACATTGCATTAAAATCTATAACTTTACCATTTTGTAACAGCGAAATTTATTGCGAAATGTCAACTGACATTGCGAGACCCTTTGTACCGAAAGATTTCAGGAAAATAGTTTTTAATATGGTTCATAATATTAGTCATCCTGGGGTTCGTGCATCACGCAAAATGATTGCTCAACGATTTTTTTGGCCCGATATGAATTCAGAAATAGGCCGATGGGCAAAAGCATGCATAAGGTGTCAGAAATCAAAAGTAAGTAGACACAACATTTCGGAATACGCTAGTTTTCAAAACGCAGACCGTTTTGAACACATCCACGTGGACATCATAGGACCTCTTCCAATATCTGAGGACGGATTCAGGTACTGTGTCACTGTTATAGATCGTGGCACACGATGGCCGGAGGCATTTCCAATTCGTGACATCACAGCAGCAACGGTAGCGAAAGTCATATATGAAGGCTGGA
Organism: Ephestia elutella; assembly: GCA_018467065.1. NCBI lineage: Eukaryota > Metazoa > Arthropoda > Insecta > Lepidoptera > Pyralidae > Ephestia > Ephestia elutella. The sequence goes on from CM031566.1 coordinate 11,929,002, forward strand.
TTACACGCTATGGATGTCCGGTCAAGCTTACATCTGACCAAGGTCGGCAGTTCGAGAGCGAGGTTTTCATCGAATTGCTCAGGTATTTAGGAGTTAAGAAAAACAGAACTACTAGTTACCATCCGCAGGCTAACGGCATAGTCGAACGCTGGCATCGTTCGTTGAAGGCAGCGTTGATGGCCCGTCTAAACACCACTTCATGGGTAGACGAGCTACCAACAGTTTTATTTGGTCTTCGTGCCGTAGGGCGTAGCGACAATGGCATTAGCGCCGCTGAGTATACTTACGGTAAGACACTACGAATACCAGGTGAATTTTTCGACAGTACTAAGTTTAAATTTGGTGACGCAAACGATTTATTAAAAAGCATTCATGAAAATATTTCGCAGTTAAAACCTGTGTCAAACACACATCATCGTCCTAACCGAAAATGGTTTATTTTTTCAGACATAAAAACTTGCAGTCATGTATTTGTTAAAGACAACTCGGTACGGAAACCCCTTAAGGCCCCGTACGACGGCCCATACAAGGTTTTAAGGCGAACTGACAAATTCTTCGAATTGCAGTACCCTAACCGACGGGTAAATATATCGGTAGATAGGCTCAAACCCGCTTATTTACTTGACGAAACAAATGATCTTGTTGCTACACCAAATTCAAACGACACACTTTTGCAAGACAGCGTTCGCCCTGATCAAGCAGAAAAAAGAACGAGCAGAGGTCGTGTCATCAAAATGCCGGTAAGATTTATGTAGGTTACAAAATTGCATAAAAAAAAATATTTAAGATATGTTCGGTTCTTAGCTTCACACTTTCTCACGGCGAGTCGCGCAGAACATCTCTTTGTGGTCAGTTATTGTCAGATCATGGGTCAATACAACAGCAAAAATGAAGAAATCATCATCGCCCAAACAGGAGTAAACCAGCAGATAGAGACGCTGAAAAGCACGCTGGGCACCTACAGCATCGCTATGGCAGCGATAGCGGTATGTGTCATATTAATATTACTGTGTTTCTGTTGTAAACGATGCAACGTTTGCGCCAGAAAGTGGGTTCAAGGGCAGCTGCGGGAAGTCGTCGTGCTCCCACAGGCACCAGTGGCCAGCGCAAGGACCGAACAACTTCAATCAACACCTACTAAGGTGATATTTTCCTAGTTTTAGATACTAATTTGTTGTTCACGTAGTTCATTAACAAATTACGTTCCTTAAATTCTTGTTTTTATATTTTGACAGACGTTATTATTATACATATAGGTGTATTCACCTTATCATTTTACCTAATTATTTTACATCATGAAATTTTACGACTAAATGTAAATCATTGTTATATATAAATTTATAGATAGCAAAATATTGGATTTGTATAAATTATTTTTTCGCTAAATTCGAACCTAGTACCATGTATTGACTGTGTAATACTTATAACAACTGAGTCATGTAGCAAGCAGCGTCAAGCACAAATTATATATTTTTTTAAATATTATTTCATTAACATTTCGATTAATATCGATTTCAGATGTATCAGGATCACTATCCTTAACACAAAAAAATATTTTGTTAAATTTCTCCAGCAGTTTTCGAGTAATCAAAGATTGTCAATAAATTGAGAACCTTCTTTTTGTACCCAGTTAAAATAATTAGCTTCATTTTAAATTAAACATCACACTGCCAGTAGGTAACGATATCAGTTGCGTTGCGACATTGTTATTGTATTCGAACTTTTGCTTAGTGGCATATTTGTGTATCGAGTTAGAACCTTGTAACTATTTTTGTATCGCTGTTTAGCATTTGCTTTTACTTATTAAAAATTTGGTTTGTATAAAGTTTTCCCTTACCAAATTTTAGGAGGGGTGTGATGTAAGGACTCATGTGTTGTACACCGTACTTACATAGAGCTGACGCTGCAAATGAATATGTAGCGAGGGGCGAACGGGCAGTCGTTCCCCGCGCGTCATTAGATATAGGCATGCTAATCGCATAAATTTTGTGTAACTTAAACGGTCACGTAAATGTGTGAGTTGTATTTCTTCCCTGTGTTTTTGGACAATATACCCGGACTTTCGTGAACTGCATTCACTAGTTTCATTAGAACATCCTTCATACATATAGAACTCTCAATAGACACGCATATAAACATTCATACATAAAGTACGCTGTTATTACGCGCCCAGTCGTACAAGCATTTTCTTCTGACGTATAAATAGACAGGACACAATAATAAGGATAGGATAAAAAGGGGATCGGGGTGGGAGTGGTGGTAAATTGTAGATAACGAGCAGACGAAGATCGTTTATTGAATTTTGATTAATTTTAACACCGCGACTGTACTACGAGTACCTAATATAATCCCGCGAGACACGGGATAACTAAATAGCTGAAATTTTAAGTACTGGAGTTTGGGTTACTACAGTTTGGAACACAAAAAGATTTTTCATCTAAGCGAAACTCACGCGGGCGAAGCCGCGGGCAACAGCTAGTATGTCTATAAAGTATAATAATAATAATATGTGAAATACTTTTTTTTTATCTAAACTTTACAAATTACTTAGTTGAAACTAAGTATTAATTATTCTCAGAAAACGAGAAGGTATTGTGTTAAAACATTTAACTATTTCAATTCAAATAATTTGAATTCTCAAGATAATGCTGACCGTACTTAACTTTAAACATGTTTTTCTTGATCCATACTTAACAATAACATACTAATAAAAAAAACCATCTTTTATTGATGTTATTAGTTGAACAATATACTAAATTAATTATCAGAAAACCGAAAAAGTCTTGTGTAAAAATAAAAACATTGAACGATTTCAGTAAAAATTATTTGGATTCTTACGCGAATTTACCTTACTTACCCTAAAATATTTTTTTTCTTGGTCCAAACAATTAAACGTATTATGAAGAATCGTTATTCTTTCTTATTTAGAGAAAATAATATTCTTAGTTGCATATCATATTTTGTTCTCACAAAACGAAAACGTCTTGTGTGAAAACATTGAATTATTTAATTTAAAACAATTTGGATTCTCAAGCCAATGCTAATCGTACTTAATCTTGAACACTTTTTTCTTATTGAAAACTTTACAACAACTTATATAAAGAAACATAGTTTTTCTTAATTTTGAAATATCAATATTATTAATTGAACAATATAATTACTTATCAGAAAACGAAAAAGTCTTGTGTAAAAAAATTTAACTATTTCAGTCAAAATAATTTGGATGCTTACGCTAATGCTGACTTTACTTACCCTAAAATATTTTTTTCTTGGCCCTAACAATTAAACGTATAAAGGAAGAATTGTTATTCTTTCTTATTTAGAAAAAAATATATTCTTAATTGCATATCATATTTTGTTCTCACAAAACGAAAACGTCTTGTGTGAAAACATTGAAAGATTTCAGTAAAAATAATTCGGATTCTTACGCGAATGCTAACCTTACTTAATTTAAAATACGTTTTTCTTAATGCAAAACTTTTCAACAACTTATAAAGGAACATCATTTTTCTTAATTTTAAAATATCAATATTCTTAGTTTAATAGTATAATTAATTCTCAGAAAAAGAAAAAGTCTTGTTTGAAAACATTAAATAATTTCAGTCAAAATAATTAGGATTCTTACGCTAATGCTAACCTTACTTACCATAAAATATGTTTTTCTTGGTCTAAACAATTAAACGTATTATGAAGAATCGTTATTCTTTCTTATTTAAAAAAAATAATATTCTTAGTTGCATATCATATTTTGTTCTCACAAAACGAAAACGTCTTGTGTGAAAACATTGAATTATTTCAGTCCAAACAATTTGGATTCTTAATCCAATGCTAATCGTAATTATTCTAAATTACTATTTTCTTAATTCAAACTTTACAACAACTTATAAAGAAACATAATTTTTCTTAATTTTGAAATATTAATATTATTAGTTGAACAATATAATTAATTATCTGAAAACGAAAAAGTCTTATATAAAAACATTGAATAATTTTAGTCTGAATAATTTGGATTTCTTGGCCCAAACAATTAAACGTCTTATGAAGAACCGTTATTCTTTCTTATTTAGAAAAAAATATATTCTTAGTTGCATATCATATTTTGTTCTCACAAAACGAAAACGACTTGTGTGAAAACATTGAATTATTTCAGTACAAAAATTTGGATTCTCAAGCCAATGCTAACCGTACTTAATCTAAAATACTTTTTTCTTAATGCAAACTTTACAACTTATTAAAAAGAAACATCATTTTTCTTAATTTTGAAATATCAATATTATTAGTTGAACAATATAATTTATTCTCAGAAAACGAAAAAGTCTTGTTTGAAAACATTGAACGACTTCAGTCAAAATAATTTGGATTCTTACGCTAATGCTAACCTGACTTACCCTAAAATATTTTTTCTTGATTACAAAAACTAACTTTCTTCAACAAAAAAATGTTTTCTTGTTTGAAAACTTTCCTAATTTTGGGGTAAAAGCAACGTAAATTTATTAAATCAGAGAAAATATAGATTTTAAGAATATATTCTTCAGTTAACAAATTTTGATGTTTAGCTTTAAGTCAACAAGTGCAACTTTTGGTTTAAATCTGTAAGGCTCTTGAACCCAAACAACTGCCCCTCGGATTAAAACATATGAAAATCTTAATTTAAGACTTAATTTAATTTTATTCAGCCAACGCTTTAAAACACTTGAATTAAAAATTATTGTTTTATTTTTAGTAAATTTACTAAGAATAATACTGTTTTTCATGGAGAATATCATATTTGTTGAGCTGAGATATTCTTGTTAACTCAAGCAAACATTTATTTAACTTCAAACAATATTTCTGAGAATAAAAATATTCTTGATGCAAAAATAATTCCGCGAGCTTTTTTTTCCGTGTATACATGCTCGATAAGAAAGATTATAGCCCAAAGAACCCTATTATTTCTCAAAATAAAGAAATATACGTAAACCTATTATTGTGTTTACATCTTGAACTAATTAGACATGAGATAGACGTAAGAAAAAGCAAATATTTACAAAGAAGATCGAAAAAGGGAAAAAGAGGTGCTGGAGAGGCATCTATCATTAAGATCGATAGGTAATTAGACACGTCGTACGAGAAAAGCTGGTGCCAATGAGCAAGAAATAGCAATAGTCCAGGATTGTGATATAAATAGATAATCATGGACCACTTTTGTGAGACATATGTTTAAAAAACTATGAAACTATCGAATAAGTTGTGTTGGACATAAATTTCTTAGTAATTTATTTTTATAAATTTGTATTAAAAAAATGTCACTCACAGCAAAACTTCCTAACAAATTATAATAAAAGTAAATAAAACCTAAACTTTTGAAATTTTGATTTTTGTCCTTGATTTATTTTTGACTAGCTGTCGCCCGCGGCTTCGCCCGCGTGAGTTTCGCTAAGATGAAAAATCTCTCTTGGAGCTTTTCATCAGATGTTTCAGATCTTCAATTTTTATACGTCAGCAGAAAATGCTCATCAGGTTGAACGACTTTTACTAAGGCGCCATTTCCATATATGTTATAGTGTAGCTGGTCTCTTGCAGTTCTTCATCAGATGTTCTAGATCTTCAATTTTTATACGTCATCAGAAAATGCTCATCAGGTTGAACGACTTTTGTTAAGGCACCATTTCCATATTTCTTATAGTTTACCTGTTCTGTTAAGGTTCTTCATCAGGTGTTCCAGTTTTCAAAATAAATTATAGCCTAAATGTTGCCCAGGCTTGATAGCTATACAACAAAAAAAGTTTCATTCAAATCGGTTCAGTACTTTCGGAGATTAGCGTGATCATACATACAGACAGACATACAGACAAGAAATTCCAAAAAAATATATTTTTTTGCGTTCTATTATTCTTTTTAAGTGTCCCTCTATCCATTTCAGTCAAAAATACTAAATGTACAGAAAAAATATTTTTACTGTTTTATTATATGTATAGATTATTGTCGTAGGTTATGTAACTTAATATTTGTTCTCTACTTCGGCATTTGTAGTTTTACAACCTAATAAAATAATTTGTAAAAAATGTGTTTGAAATGTGGTAAAACCACCATTCATAGTTTTGTACGAGGTATAAAACTGAATTGAAATTGAAAGCAATAAAACGTGCAGTTGCAAGAAAGGTTTGACACAGAATATTATCATTCAACTTTAATTGCTTCAACAGAACATAGAAACTTTTAACTTTGCAGATAGGATCTTTATATAGAGTAAATGCGCACTAAGAAAGGAATTTTGGAAATTATGGGTTGCAAGACCAACTTCCTACGACTGCCGACTGCCCAGTTGAATTTAAAAAAACAGGGTATAATACCGTGTACAACTGTAAATGTCAGCTTTGTTTTCCTGAAAAATCCACAGCATTATGGCCAGGGGGTGTGAAATTGATGACGTCATAATTTCCGGGTCGTCGGCCACCCCGCTGGCGAGCGTGAATGATCAGCGGCCCATTACTGGAGCCTTTTTAAAAACTTTGACGCATTGTCCCAGATCGCTCAAGGCTGCTTTTCTACGAGAAATACTTAACTAGGAAAGTTTGAATGTGAGTTTGTATGTTTGTTACTCAATCATGAAAAATCAACTGGACTGATTTTGATAAAGTTTGGTATACGGAAGAAAAATACCGGGAATAGCATATAGGGCACTGTTATACCGAATATCCCACGGTAGCGAAGCCCCTAGGCGCAGCTCGTATGTTACCTAAACAACCAATCTTTTAAATAGCTTATTTTGATGGCTTTACCAAAAAGTTGTTCAAAAAATTGCTCTTTGTTGTGGAAGATATCTTCACACATCGAATGCACATCAAATCAATGCTCGTGACTCTACAGTCATGTATTCAATTTTAGACCTTATCGCATTAACTTAAGGACCGATGTGTTTACATATGAATGCTCTAGACTGTACGTACATATCGTGCTTAAAAAGAGACCTAATAAATCATCCAACTTTGATTGCCCCAACAAAAACTTTAAAATTTTCAGAAAGGATCTTTTTATAGAGTTAATGCGCACTAAGAAAGGAGTCTTGTATTATGAGAGAAGTGTAGTCATATTAGAAGTCTTTCCTTCTTTTTTTCTTTAGGGACTCAAGCTGTATAAGGCTGAAATTTGTCTGTCGCAGAGTCAATTTTACACACAAGACTATATAATGGAATGTTACTTACTTCCTCGGCTAGTGTGGACTTTGCCTTATTCTGACTATCTACCAAGCTTGCTCTTACACCGGTGTAAAGCAGATATGAATTTATAGAGTAAAAATAGAAGCCAAGAGAGTGCGTTAGTACAGTCAGCTGCATAGAAACCTGACCCCCCTGAGATAGATTTATTCCAATCTAATACCACTGGTATTACTTTGAATTTTTGATAATTTTCTATTCCAAACGGATACCACTGTTGAAATCAATACCAAAACAAGTTCAAAGATATAGACAGTAAAAATAATGCTTTGTAAAATGTTGTAATTACACAATATTTTTATTTGCAAAAGAAATCTGTTAGATCAAAATAAACAATTTGATGACTGAGCTGACTGTACCAAATTCAAGTTTTGACATAAAAAAGAGTGGTGTTGGTTCGGAATAGAAAGAAGTTCGTGGTATTGGATTGGAATAAATCCTGAGATAGGATTCGATAGATAGGGGGTCAGGTTCTGTAGCTGACTGTACATAATATCTCGATGCCAAGAGAATAACAATTTGACGGTTTGACATTTTGACCTTCAGTTAGCTTTATTACTCTGGATATCTGACAGTTGGGATTTATTACGTAGACCCAGGACTTCGCAACGGCCTTTCGCCATTTGATATACTACACTAACTTTTGACCACCTGAACTTGAGAAATTAGATGACAGATTTTAAACAATGACCATATCGTCATTGTTTAAAATCTGTCATCTAATTTCTAGTCATCCTTTTATATTTTTTGGGAAGTAAAATCGTCCTATTCAGCTAAGCGTGGCCTTCGAGTCTCACGACTCTTGGCTCTGTCTACCCCGTAAGGGAAAAAGTCATGATTCTATGTATGTATGTATGTAAAATCGTACAAATAACAAACTACGAGAAAATGAATAATCTATACATATAATAAAACAGTAAAAATATTTTGTCTGTACATTTAGTATTTTTGACTGAAATGGATAGAGGGACACTTAAAATGAATAATAGAAAGCAAAAAAAATTTTTTGGAATTTCTTGTCTGTCTGTCTGTCTGTCTGTATGTATGATCACGCTAATCTCCGAAAGCACTGAACCGATTTGAATGAAACTTTTTTTGTTGTATAGCTATTAAGCCTGGGCAACATTTAGGCTATAATTTATTTTGAAAACTGGTACACCTGATGAAGAACCTTAACAGAACAGCTAAACTATAAGAATTATGGAAATGGTTCCTTAACAAAAGTCGTTCAACCTGATGAGCATTTTCTGATGACGTATAAAAATTAAAGATCTGGAACATCTGATGAAGAACTGCAAGAGACCAGCTACACCATAACATATATGGAAATGGCGCCTTATTAAAAGTCGTTCAACCTGATGAGCATTTTCTGATGACGTATAAAAATTGAAGATCTGGAACATTTGATGAAAAGCTCCAAGAAAGATTTTTCATCTAAGCGAAACTCACGCGGCACAGTAGGACGACTGGTACTCAAAAATAAAAATTCGACTTACCCAATATTGTACGAAAAAATATTGGAATGTGTTAAGGACATTCCAAAGCATACTATTCAAACAAATTTTTGTAAATTTACCTTCAACAAAATTATATTGAACGCCTCAAAGCTGCGCAAAGATATTGCTGCACTGATTATCAGATTAATTTATTGTTTGTTTGAATCCAGTTTTGAGAAAAATTATAAACTGTAAGTATTTATTATAAACTGTTAATTTTATTAGCAATGGCAGATGTTAGACAAGGTATGTGCATAAACAGATTGACTTAATTTGTAATATATTTACCTATACACATAATAATTGAAAACCATAATATGTTGACCTAATTTAAAAATTCAATTTGACTTTTAAAAAAATGTGAGCACATTTGAGTTCTGTAAATTACTTTATTATGTAGTCAAACCCCTCTAGATATAGAATCCAAAGAGACATTCTGCCCCAATCTGCCACCTTCATCAATATTGGCTTATTTCAGGTACAGCTCCCTATGTTAAAATAATGGACTTGTTTAAGATATGGTTGAATAGCACTAAGAAAAATAAAATTACTGCAGTGAAGAACCATTTAAAAGAGTGCTTGATGCTACACGACTGTCGTGGCTATATTTTAAGCTGCCTAAAGCAGTGTAAGAATATTGTGTCTTCAGTTTTCGCCACAAATAGCAAGATTCTAGTTATACACGCATTCGAATGTTTAATAAAAACAAAAAATGGCTAGAGGGTAATTTTATCATTCCGCAGCGAGTCAAACAGTACCTATTTGGAGACCCAAAGAACACCACTTGTAAGTTTGTCTTGGCTTGTAGGAAGCCAAATTCTAGAGTTAACACTAATATGAATTTATTGAATGCTTTGTTGATAACGTGAGATCCTTAGTTGGCAACAATAATGTATTATAGCTAAAGAAATGATATCATTTCCTATGTCAAACCTTTTTAAAGGTCCGTGAAAGTATCATACGTATTCTGGATCCACATCAGTACCCTTTGGGTTCTTCAGATAAACAACAAATTAACGTGACTTCAAATTCAGAGTAATTTTAATAAATATTTTATTTACATATTTTTATGTTTAAATATATTACTTTAGGAAAATATGAGCGTGTATATTATTTACACGTGTGCTCATAATCTTCTTGTGAACCTAACCAAATAACGCTCATATAAGGAACATTGGTTGCTAGTGTCTGACAAGAACTTGGCCGGGTTTAATTTGAATTTTCGGGTCATAATTCGTAGAACTACGCATATTCATCAACATATGTAAAAATCATAAACCTATCTTCAATAGTTTAGGTTTTATCATTTTTGAACGTCTTTCCATACTGGTCGTCCTACTGTGCGCGGGCGAAGCCGCGGGCGACAGCTAGTGGAATATATTTTATAGAGGATAAAACTGAAATAACATCAGAAAATATTCTCGCGTCAGCAAAATAACAAGTATGGAATGAAGTGAGCCTTTCTTATATTTTATTCACCAGTTATGCAGAAAAATTGAATGGAGACTCACACCAGCCATATATCCAGCCATGTTAGTAGGTATGTAGACGTTGGCCTAACATTGTTGGCCATTTGGCCAATCGACGTGAATTGCGAAGTTTCCTCCTGTAAAGTAGATTGGTCGCAATATTCGGCCAACGCAACGTGTAGGTATATGTATATGTGCCATTACAAGTGAGCATAGAATTGATATCCCCATTACTTAATATCTTGATAGTGTGGGTATGTCACTTCGCTAAAGTAAGTACATTAATACCTGTGTCAACGCGCAGTTTAAAAATAAGCATTGACTAAACTCCATTTATTCTTACCAGTCCTATCATGTAATAGTACATTGTGATATAAGTGCGGTAAGTTGAAAATTACAGTCGAGGCGATATTTTATTTTTTTAAGAAAGGCAGAGGCTGTAATTTTCAAAGCGCACGTATGTCATACGACGTTTTATAACATATTTGCGAGGAAATATTTAAATAAAACTCGGAAAACGACAATACCAAAGAAAAAGCGCACGGTATAATTTTACTTGTTCACAAATTAGCGATAGGCGCGCATCAGCGCTTTTTTTTAAGGCAAATGCACAAGAAACAGCCAGTATTACTAATTAAGTAAATTAATATTTTTGTGTTTTATTTTACATTTACAGATAAATAATGGTTGTAATTTATTGTCAAAATTAATTTAAAGAATTTAATTTTTTATTTATTTTATCTCCTAAAGTTAATTTTATTGTTAAAATGTTGACCACTTTTCTGACATAAAAACTCTTTGCTAAGATTTAAAAAAGTATCGTTCGTTTTTAGACGGAGCGTGCGTTTTACTTTACAATAACGCACAAGTGCGTAATGAGATACAATACAATATTGAAATTGGTGAAATAAGTGACACTTTACGAGCAAATATGTTATAAACAATCTTACCATGTCTTTTTATGATTTTACAACAATATAAATTAAAATAAACTTTTTAGGAAATTACTTTCGTGGTTAATAAATGTTGTACTTTAGAATGTTTATTAGGTTTGAACTAATATTTGATTTATTTTCAACAAAATTAAAAAAAAAGTACTGTGAAGATTGTTTACATGATAGGACTGGTAAGAATAAATGGAGTTTACATTGGCCGCAATATTGGGCCAACGTGTAGGTATATGTGACATTACGGCAGAGAATTGATATCCCCCATCGTGTTTTGAGTAGGTACGTCACTTCGCATAAGTAAGTAGGTACCTTAATGTGTATCTTATTTATACATTGATCCACTCTATCTTTGAGTTTGAAGCTAGCGACACACAAATATCTCTAAACCTTCAATATTTGCTAAATAAACAAAGCGCATTCTACTTTTTTTATAGAATAGTAGGCAAACGAGCATGCGGGTTGCCTTATGGTAAGAAATCACCGCAGTCCATAGACACCAACGATCTTAAGAAGGTCACTGATGCGTTGCCAACTTTTTTGAGAAAGCGATAGGCTCTTTTCTTGAAGGCCCCAATGTCGAACCTATCCGGAAACACCGCTGTAGGAAGTTTATTCCACATTAAGGGTCAGAAAGCTTGAATAAGAAAGTTAGATTTCACCCCCGACCCCCCTGTAAACTACAAGGGCGCCCCCTCAGAGGAACTAAATAGTAAAATTAGCTCCATCTATCTCATAATCTCTAAACCATCTAACAAACTGTTTTTTTATTTCAACCTTGTTCAACAAATTTGTTCTTGAAATACTTATTTAAAAATGAAAATCAAGAAAACTCAAATTAATGAATGCAAAATTAAGGAAAAGTATACAAAAAATGTGTTTTAGTCAGTGTTTTCGTAAAGCCACTTACGTAGTAAGTAATACATGTATAGTACGTTGAAATATGTAATGTAACATTTCGACAGTGATGTCATATTAGCGTTTGGCCAAACGGTTAAGTTGATGAAGTTAGATCAGGAGAGTGCTAGGTTCAAATCCTTGCTGTTATTTGGGAATTCGGTTTTCTTTTTTTAAACATAATTTTATGGTGAAAGTGATTTTGTTTTTTTGTTAGGTACCTCTTCACGTTTTATGTACCTACTGAACCAATCTTCCTGAAATTTCAAATACACATACCTAGTTAGAAGGATGGAGAAGGAACCTTTCATCCCGGGAAAAAGCACTGTTCCCGATGAAAATTCACGCAGGTGAAGCCGCGGGCAAAAACTAGTGTTATATAACATGGGAAATTTCACATGCATTTCGAACAGGTTGTTAGAATAATGGCTACGTACAGACAGCCCGATCAAAACGAGAAAGACTGTTCAAATCTCCTCCGTGATATTTTTTTTGATTTTTTTAAATTCTAATACATTATTTTATATTTTATTTTACATACAATATTTAATTATATACCGACTACGTCGGCACGTGGGAGATATATAAGAAGAAAAAATATAAACACAGTCTGTCAAGAAATAAATTTAGTCGTGTCGTGGGTAAAAAGTGAACAAACATCCGATACATAAACAGTACAAATTAGAAAAAGAGGCGCCCTCTTGTCGGTCGGCTTTCTTCGACTTCAGAGAAAAATTCGCAGTTTCGATCCTCAGTACAATTTTTTTACTTCATTTATTATTTGGTAATTATTTTTATAAATAATATTGTTGACCATTAATGAGTGTATTAAAAATGCATTTATTCAAGAATAAGCAAGTCTGTTTTTCGTGATTCACGCCGCAAAACAGCATCGTGCTGTTTTATGACTTTTGAGAGCGCCATCTAGTTCTTGATTTGTATAACAACCCTCGTGTTATTATATTTTACGTAAGTAAATTTGCGGAGCAATTTGACATGCGTCTGCCTTGTCTAAATGCCACCGGCAGTCTGAGGACAGAGAGGTCAGACGAGTTGCCATATGAGCGACAAGGAAGGTATGATGTTTCGGCCTCGGACCCTTCTGACCCACAGGTTTTGACCCAGTCTCTAAAAAAGTGCCCGTATGACCCGCTTCTTTTTTTCATGTCCTTTTTGACCCGTTTTTCTAACAGGTACAGTCACTGCTAAAATTAAAGTAATAAGAAAATAATTAAAGATTTACAAAACAAGTTATGTTCTTTGCAGAATGAGTTGCAATCAATATCTACTACTTATTTATTTATTTATTTAATTTATTGTTTCAAAAAAGGGTTGAGTGAATATACCCAAGCTCTCAAATTTGATTCTTATGAATGAGTAGGTAGAGTATTATCAAAGTAGTCAAAAGGGTAGGGTTCTGTTGGTGAAATAAAACCAGATAAGGATTATAAAATATAATATTTATTACGATTTATAATTTTTGTTAAACACTTTGTAATCAATTTTTCTAAACAATGACCAATAGTTATGTCTTTATTGTAAAATTGTTGCAATATGAAATTAATTCTTTTATCTTTTTCAATTTCACTGTTTCTTCGTTTTTTCAAGGATGCCATGGAAGTTTACATGACTCATCACATCACTATCAAATTTATCAGTCCAAATATGCACCACGCCATGCACCGACGACGTTTCACGATTTGCGAATAATAGGCTCGATCTATATACGAGCGCGATTCCATAATCTAGGGTTATTTGTAATGCATTTCTACAATATGAAAGGGTTTGTTGAGAGCAACAATAAAAGCTTTTTTAAAAAGTATTTTTACTATTAATTTTTACAGGTCAAATCCATAGAAGTAGTACATAATAATAAATAAAATGTTTATTTCCTCTCACAAAAAAAAAAAACATACATACATAGAACCACATCTTTATCCCTTACGGGGTAGACATACAAAATATTATCATTCATCATTTAGTAACATAGGTAATTAATAAAATATAGAGGTACTTACCAGAATAATAGATAGATAGATAGATAGATCAACACTTTATTGCACCATTTACAAAAAGAACATACAAAAGAGACAAAATTAAATACAAAAATGAGCGCAAAGGCGGGCTTATCGCAAATGCAATTTCTTCCAGCCAACCTTTGGGTGGAAGGAAATATACATGACAAAAATGTAGGGTGCAGTAAACACTAAAGATAAAGGATAAAAAAATAAAAATAAACTAAACATTGATAAAATAAATATACACATTCATGACACAATCAGGATAATATGGAAATAAATAAAATTAAAGACTCAGATAGTGAGACTTTACCTGCTCTCTGAAGGATGACAAAGTTTGGGCCTTGCGGATATCAACTGGCAATGCATTCCACAAACGAGCAGCCTGGACAGTAAAGGAGTGGGAGAAAAATTTGGATACGTGATCAGGGACAACTAGGTATAAGGAATAGGCAGTACGTATCTCACGATTACTGACCTCACTGAGAAATTTAAAGCGTTCTTTAAGGTAAAAAGGAGTAAAAGGGTTATAGAGAATTGAGTATAGCAATGAGAGGATATGTAGATTACGACGATGTCTAATAGGGAGCCACTTGAGTTGGGTACGAAAGGCTGAGATATGGTCATATTTACGCAAACCGAATATGAAACGTATACAAAAGTTTAGGAGGCGCTCAAGTTTATTAAGTTGCTCTTCAGTGAGATCAAGATAGCAGCAGTCAGCGTAGTCAAGTATAGGGTGGAGTAAGGATTGAGCAAGCGTGATTTTAGTCTCAGTGGGAAGGAAATTTTTGATCCTCCTGATAGAACCAGCAGCAGCGAATAATTTTTTGTTAACCTCAGCAATTTGCGGAGCCCATGACATATTTTTGTCAAATATTATACCTAAGTTCTTTACTTTATCACTGACAGGAATTACGGTATCATTAAAAATTATAGAGGGAAGGGATTGCCAATCGATTCTAGAAATGAGACGAGGGCTTCCAAGAATGATTACTTGTGTTTTTAGAGGATTAACAACAAGTCCATGAGAACTGCTCCACTCCGCTATTCGAGATAAGTCACTATTGATGTCACGTATAGCCTGCGGAAGGTTATCTAGAGAGGAATGACAGTAAATTTGCAGGTCGTCAGCATATAAATGATATGACGAATGTATTTGAAAGTGGATAGAATTAATGAATAAAGCAAATAATAAAGGAGATAGCACGCCACCTTGTGGTACTCCACAAGACGTCGAACACCACGCTGAGAGATTACCCTCAACACGTATACGCTGCTGACGACCATGCAGATACGAACGAAACCAGCCAATAGCAGATGAAGATATGTTCAGAGAGCGTAGCATTCCAATAAGAATATCAAAATCGACGGTATTGAACGCATTACTGAAATCTAAGAGTGAAAGAACTGTAAGTTCCGTTCTGTCCATGGCAGAGCGGATGTCGTCAGAAATTTTTACAAGAGCTGTTTGAGTACTGTGGCCTTTGCGGAAACCAGATTGAAAAGGGCTAAGAATGTTATTTCTGTTGAGAAATGTATTGAGCTGAAGTTGAACCAATTTTTCCAGGATTTTTGAGAGGAATGGAAGGATGGAAATGGGACGATAGTCAGAAAAACAAGAAGGATTTGCCTTTTTTGGCAAAGGGATAATATAAGCATTTTTCCAAGACGATGGAAAGATACCTTGTATTAAGGAATTATTAAGGATTAAGGTTAAAGGGGAAAGGATAATATCGAGAATAGGAAGGAGCATTTTGCGACTTACATCATCAGAGCCAACAGCATTAGAAGATACAGAAAGTACACTCTTCTGAACATCACATTCAGCAATAGAGCTAAAAGAAAAACTGGAATAGACCGGTGTAGGTAAAGATGACAAATGATTAAGTGTTTGGGTTTTGATATTTCCACTAAAGGAAATAGAAGTAGAGAAATGTTTGTTGAGGGAGTTGAAATCAATATTATTGGGAACGCTACTATTACTTCTCCCGACACCCATCGACCTAAGAAACTTCCAGACCTTAGCTGGATCACCATTTTCGACGGATTTATGAATGTGCCGACGCTGTGCGTCTCTGCACATATTGTTACAGGCATTCCTTGCCTTGATAAACCTCTCTCGATAGCGATCCGGATCTGCCTTGTATTTGGATTTAAGGAGGTGTTTCCTGGCAATAGCGGCCTTAATATCCTCAGTTAACCAAGGAGCTGGCAAGTATTTGACGCGCACAGGACGAACAGGAGCATGCTTGTCATACAGTTCAATCAACAATTTATTAAATCCATCCACCTGTTCGTCCACTGATTCAAGATCAGCCAAAGCGAACCAGTTGATACCACGAGCGTCATCCCTAAGCTTATCCACATTAATTGAGTTAAAATCACGCAGCATAAGGATTTTAGGTTTGGGTTTAGGAGGGCGAAGTTTGAATGAGAGATATAGGAGATCATGATAAGAAAACATTTCCGCATTGCATTGACCATAATTTGCAACGAGATCAGGAGATGAGACAATGATGAGGTCCAAAAGTGTAGGAATGCGGTTGGGAAAAAAATGGGTAGGTTGGTTAGAATGGATAAGAGATAAATTGCAGGAATCTACTAACGATGACAGTGATTTAGAACGGTTATCATCCTTCAGCAAGCAGGTATTGAAATCACCCATAATAATTGTGTGATTAACAGTAGGCGTAAGCTCCTCTAGGGTTTTTTCAAGTGCCGAAAAATAATTGATGGAAGAAGAAGGACTATAGTAAACACCCAAAAGAACAGTGGAGTAGGATAGAGTAATTTCGATAAACAAATACTCGGCCTCATGTGAAGTATTAGTGATTTCCGACATACGGACAATTTTGAAGGGAATATGTGCACGGAGGTAAATGGCAACACCACCACCATTACTCTTGCGGTCATTACGTATAAGCTGAAAACCTGGTAATGAGTAGGAAGTGGAAGGATGGCACGGCATAAGCCAGGACTCAGACACAAAAATAGCATCGATGTGCTTACTGCTAAAAGTAGCTAACAGGTCTGGGTAGTGAGCAGGGATACTCTGGGCATTAATATGCACCACATTGAAGTTTTTAGGAAATAGGGAAAAGTTATTATCCAAAGTCTCATTTAATGGAATCGGAATTGAATAGAAACTATCTTCAGACGAAAGGGATTTAAAACTATCTTCGTGTTCATCACTCATTATACCGATTGAGAATGTATATATTTACTTTTACTATAAAAATACTAGTATATCTAATTAAATACTACTTATGAAAAATTAAAATTAATATCGTTTACTAAAACCTAATTTACTTGAACCACCCTCAAGCAGAACATAGAGAGGAAATTTTTTAGGAGAACTAAAGTAAAATAACATTTAAATTAAAAGTATTTCAAAAGAAGTACATGTGTAAAAAAGCATAGGTACATAACAGAAATGGCATTATATTACATTGTCTTGGATAAAGTGACAGAAAAAATAAAATAAAAAATAGACGTCAAACTTCAAGTTAATGACAGATGACAGACACAGATGACATTGACTTGACATGAGTACTTCACACGCACGACAAGGGAATTATATAAAATATAAAGGTACCTATTTGAACAAAATACGGTGAAAATACCCGAATAATTCAGTTATGTAAAGTTGCACAGTTTCGGCGGTATAACTTAAAAGCGAAATAAGGGTAACAGAAATGGACTATGTCGGATGCAAGCTTACTCTAGCGGCGTGCCCGCTTGGGGCGGTCGCTGCTTTTCGCGGCGACAGGAGCATTGCAGCAGGCCGCTGCAGCCTGCTTGGACGAACTTTCCCGTTCCTGGGATGACGAGTCTTGCTGCTGCGGGACTCCCGTAGCCGGGGAATCAAAGAGCTGATCGACTTCGGTGCGAGAGCACACGCGATGTCTGGCACCATCATGCCCGATAACATACACATATCCGTCCCTTGTCCAGCATTTGTTAATGCCAAAGAGGCTACGCGCGTGCAGGAAAGCATCATGACGTACTGTTGTTAGAAATTCAGACATAGTCACGCCAGAGCCCTTCAAATGCGTCTTCGCATTCCAAAACTGCGACTTCATCCCTAGATTGACGAACTCGATAAGCAGAGGTCGAGGCTTATCACCAGAGATGCGACCCAATCGATGACTCCTATAGATGTCAGCAACGGAAAAGTTGCTTACTTCGAGTTTGGTAGCAATATCCACAACCACTGTTGAGGGCACTTCCTTCACACCTTCTGCCACCCCATGAAGCAGGATGATTGCCCGCCGGCTGTGCATCTCTAGTTGGTCTTGCCTTCTGTCTTGCTGCTTCAGTTGTTGGGCCAGCTCAGCCACTTGACGTTGGAGGTTACCGAAGGCAGAGCCAATAAACTCTTGAAAAGTGCTAAATTTTGTAGCCAGTGATGTGACTGTTGGTGTTTGTGCCTTTTCCAAATCTGCCTTAAAGGCAGCCATTGTTGTGTCAAAGTGTGTTGACAATTTCGCCATTGAGTTTTGTAGATTCTCCATGATAAAAAGGAAACTTGAAAGGAGAAGAACTGCTCACAGGTAGATTAAACTATGAACTACTATTATTCATAGGTATTTTTGTAAAACAAGTGAATAAACTTTTTGTTTTAAATAAAATAGAGGAGCTCAAAATTAACCAACTTGTTTGTTTTACTGCTACCCGCCAAAAAAAGAAAAAAAAAAAAAAAAATAATAATAAAGTAGAAAGAAGAATCGGCGTTCAACAAAATTCGCAGATCAAACTCGAGGTCCAGTGTAGCAAAGCCAAGTCACAATTCACAAACAACTATCGGAGTCCAGTTACAAAATTGAGTGTTGCTAATTTCCTAATCTATTATTAGCAAAAACTTCAGAACTGTACAGTTAGTGCAAGCAAAGTAATTTGGTAGGCAAAACGCGAAATTCTGAGCCTTAAAAAAAACTAAAGTAAGAGTGACAGAATGACAAAAAGTGGAACTAAAACACAATTTATATCATTCTTTGTAAAAATAACTTTACTTTTAGAAGGCATTCTTTACTTTTTTTTCCTTTTGCGGTGACATGCTTGATATATTTGTTGGTTTATCCTGTTGAGTGAATATTAATTTAATAGTTCACTGGCCATGAATGAGTTATTCTTTGGTGCAATTATCATTATATTGTGTTGGTTTATTACATACTTTTTTGTAGATTTGTATATTGGCAACAAATCAAAGTACATACATACATTCATACATAGAATCACGTCTTTATCCCTTACGGGGTAGACAGAGCCAAGAGTCGTGAGACTCGACTCGGCCACGCTTAGCTGAATAGTGGCCTCTCTGATGGAATGGATTTAGAATTATTCTTTTATGGTTTTTTTTTTGACAATTTGTCTTTTATATTGTGATTTTATGCTAAAATTCTATCAGGAGCAGATCTGGGTGTGTTGTATAAACTTAAAAATAAACAGTTCAACTTAAAAGTAACAATACAAAGACTCTTAAAGTTCTTATAAGTTGCAAAAATATAACCTGTGGCACGGAAATTAGGTCAACCTCTCCCGACACAATTTTTCCTTTAGGTCTCAGAAATACTGGCTTGACAGAATTTTATGAAATACTTTTCATTTCTTTGAGTAACGGACGAAGATAACGCATGAATGGAACGTTATTGAATCAAATGTGGGAAAAATTGTATGTTTAGTTATTCCAGCATATTATGTCTTGCTTGTGATCAAAGACTGTTTGTAATAAAATCTATGTTGTTTTGTCCGTTCGCCGCCGTAATATTCTAGCGCGTGCGGTAGTTTCATATTAGTAGCGTCGTCGCCCGCTCGGCCGGCGTCGGCAGTCGCGAGCGACCATTTTGAATTCAGTATTGTTTGGACATCGCGCGGGGAGGCCGCGCCGCATGAAATTGCTCGTGCGAATGGCTCGCGGACGGTCGCCATTGCCCTGTGCGATATCGGTTTGATTTTTAATACGCGAGAGGTCCCGCGTCCTTTGATTGTTAATTAGTTTGAGTTATATTTGTGAATTTCCTGTTTGTTAAATAACTATTGAACGTTTGTGTTTGTGAAACCTTTTACTTTGACTGTTTCTTGTGAGATGCGAAACGTGGCTGCCTGGGGACGCCGACATCTGTTGCCGAGCCAACTTCGGGAAGAAATCTATTTATTTGTTCTGGGGAATTGAGATCTCGGGGTAGGTTTGGTGTTTAGGGACCGCATTCCCCCTTTCCGAAGACACTCAAGATTGGATCCGAAGAGCAGAAGATTAAGTTTGGTAAGTGACCCTTGGGTTTGTGGGTGGTTGTAGCTATTAAGTTAGGTTTAATATACAGATCCGGTTCGAGGTGTCTGCTGCCCCCGATAGTCAGGCGGCGTCGTCGTCCCGGGCGCGCAGTCTGTTCCCGCGCTGGGCCCTTACGCGGCTCGACGTGGAGCTGGCGGAGGAGGCGGCCATCGTCGGCCGCTGGAGCCTCCCGCCTCTGGCCGGAATGGGGGTGGACGAAGCGGCTGGCCGTTTCGGCGACGCTTTCACAGCGGTGTGCCAGGCGGCCATGCCTAGCGTAGGCCGAGCGCCCCCCAGGCGGGCGGTCTATTGGTGGTCGGCGGAGATTGCCGCCCTTCGCGTCGCCTGCAACGCGGCCCGGAGGGCGTACGGTCGGAACAGGCGGCGCAGCCCCCGGGACGAGGAGAGGGATGACCAGCTGTATGCGGTGTACGTCGAAAAGCGGACGGAGCTACAGCTGGCCATCAGTCGGGCCAAAGACGAGGCCCTCGAGGAGCTGGTGGAGGGTCTAGAAAGAGACCCGTGGGGCCGCCCGTACAGATGGGCGCGAGACAAATTGCGTCCACAGGCGGCTCCGTTGACGGAAACCCTCCAGCCAGCTCTGCTGGAGGAAATCGTCGGGGACCTGTTCCCCGGCAATCCGCGGGGGTTCTCCCCACCGAGAATGGCCCGACATCCGCCTGACGGAGTGGAGGGAGGTGAGGTGGTGGCCGATCCGCCCCCCGTCACCGACGTCGAAATGGAGGCGGTGCTCGACCGCCTCCGAACAAAGAAGAGGGCACCGGGTCCAGACGGGGTGCACGGGAAAGTGCTCGCGCTGATTCTCGTGCACCTCGGGGAAAGGTTTCGGGAGCTGCTCAACCGCTGCCTGCGGGAGGGGCAGTTCCCGAAGTTATGGAAGGAGGGTCGACTCTGCCTTATTCCGAAGGGGAGCCGGCCCCTGGACTCTGCCTCGGCGGTGCGACCTCTGGTCCTGCTGAGCGAGGCTGCGAAGGCCCTGGAGAGTGTCGCGGCTTCGCGCCTCGTTCGGCATGTGGAGGAGGGTCCGGGACCGCGTCTCTCTGACGCGCAGTACGGGTTCCGGGCCGGGAGGTCCACCATCGACGCTCTTAGGCGTCTGAGGTCGGTGACGGAGGAGGCGGATCGGGATGGAGAGGTGACCCTGGCGACGTCACTTGACATCGCCAACGCCTTCAACAGCATCCCGCACGGTGTAATACGAGAGGCGCTCGAGTATTTCGGAGTGCCCTCGTACCTGCGGAGGCTGTTGGGGGCGTACTTGGAGGAGCGCTTCGTCCTGTATGAGGACAGGGGGGGCCAAATGGTTCGGCGGAGCGTCGGGTGCGGTGTCCCGCAGGGGTCAATTCTCGGCCCTATTCTGTGGGACATCGCGTACGATTGGGTCCTGCGGTGCCGGCTTCCCCCCGGGACGGGTGTCATCTGCTATGCGGATGACACTCTCTTCACGTCCCGGGGTGCGAACTTCGGAGAGGCGGCGCGGTCGGCCGAAACGGGTCTTGCCCTTTTGGTCGACCGCATAGAGAGGTTGGGGCTTCGGGTCCGTCTGGACAAAACCGAAGTCCTCCTCTTCCGCGGGGCCCGGACGCGGGGACCCCCCTCAGGGGCGCGCCTCCTGGTGGGCCAGGAGGAGTTGAGGGTGAGTAGCCAGATGAAGTACCTGGGACTCATCCTCGACGGGAGATGGTCCTTCGGCCCCCACTTTCGCGAGCTGGGGCCGAGAATCGTCAGGACGGCCGCGTCGCTGGGCCGACTCCTGCCCAATCTGGGTGGGCCCAGCAACGCAGTGAGAAAGCTGTACTCCGGCGTGTGCCGGAGTATGGCGATGTACGGTGCCCCCATATGGGTGGACGCCCTCACCGCGGACAACAAACGCCAGCTGCGGCAGGCGCAGAGGGTGATCGCGGTGAGGGTGATACGGGGGTACCGTACGGTATCGTTTGCCGCGGCCACAGCCCTCGCGGGCGATCCGCCGTGGGAATTGGTGGCGGAGGTGCTCGCCGAAGTTTACCACTTTGTGGCGAACATGAGGGAAATCGGCGAGCGCCCCTCGCCGGAGGCCATCCGGCGGGTCCGCCTGCGAGGGCAGACGGAACTCGTGCGGAGGTGGGAGGGGGACCTGGTGCAGGCAGCGTACGGTGTGCGCACAGTGGGAGCCCTGCGCCGCGTCCTGGAAAGGTGGATGCTGAGACGGCGAAAACCTCTCACCTTCCGTATGACGCAGGTGCTCACCGGGCATGGCTGCTTCGGTGAGTACCTGCACCGCGTGGCCCGGAGGGAGGCCGAGCCAGTCTGCCACGATTGTGGCGAGGCTCAGGACACTGCCCAACACGTTCTAGAGCAGTGTCCCAGGTGGAGCCAGCAGCGCCACGACTTGGCAGCTGCGCTCGGCGGGATGGACCTGTCGCTCCCGAGCGTCGTCAATGCGATGCTGGGGAGCGACGGAGCTTGGGAGGCAATGGCCTCCTTCTGCGAGACTATCATGTCGCAGAGGGAGGCCGATGAAAGGGACCGCGAGGACCACCCCCTCGCGGACCCGATCCGGAGGAAGAGGAGGGGGGTGCGGCGGAGGCGCTACCTAGCGCGCCTCGAAGCACCCCCGTAAATGGTGGGACAATAAATAGGTCCCACCCGGCGGCAGGGGCTTTCCAGGTGTCGGAGGGACCCTGAAAATGGTGAGCCCGGTCTCTGATAAGAGACCGGCCAGTCGCTGAGGCGCCTTGTGTTAGTCAGATCCGAGGCGCCTCCCTGCAAAGCGGCCGATGGCATCCGCAGGGGGTTTTAGTGGGTAGTCTGGGCCGACTTGCGGCCCAGGAGTCCCACACTCAGTGCGCAAATAGCATTTCCCCCTGCGAATCAAAAAAAAAAAAAAAGGTTTAATATACAGGGTTCTGTAGTTCCCGTTGTAAACTACAGTGGTAGCAGACTGCGTATAGGTTAGGTTAGGTTAGTCGGACAGACGTAGTGTCGGGTCGAGGTTTTTTACCGGTATTTTTTTTACCCGGTAAATTTTTCGGTACCGAACCCTCCCGCCCTTTCGTCTGCCCGGATTCTCTGCGCACATTTTCTGGTAGCAGAGCGTAGTTTATCTACCCTCTATTTGTTCGTTTGTAAAAAATAATTAATTGTTTGTAAAAATTATTAGATTTTTCTTAGTTTGTTTGTATAAGAATATTTGTAACCTTTTTTGTATTTGTTTGCGGTTTGTACCGTGCGTTCCGGGTTTGTGCCATTCTCATACCTACCGCGGTTCTTCGTGTAGTTGTTTGATTTTGTTGTTTTTTATTTGCTTTTATTTTTTGTTTGTGACTTGACGCGATGGCGAAGGTCTCCAATGCTAAGGCGACACTCGCCAACGAACTGAGATGGTTTGTGACGGCCGGAGGACTCCTGTCCCGGAAGGACAGGGAGGGCGCCATACTGCTAAGAGCGGATCACCTCCACTCACGATTGATTAGCGCGGAAGCGGCCATGGTGGTGCTTACCGAAGCCGAACTTGCCCCGGAGGTCTACGCAGGTCACATGGCGGACATGGACCAGATCCTGAGTCTGCACGATGATATCGCGGAGGCGGCGACCGCAATAAGGGCGAGACAGGCTGGCGGACCAGCCCCTCGCACACCTGTTAGACAGGAAGGACCAGCGGTTACTGGTCGGCTCCCCACCCTTCAGCTGTCCCACTTTGGGGGTAGGATGGAGGAGTGGGTAGCATATAAAAATATGTTTGAGTCCCTGGTCGTAGCACGACAGGATTTGTCGAAGGCCCAGAAGATGGCCTACCTCCTCTCCACTCTGGAGGATGAAGCGCGGTCGCTCATCCAGCACCTCCGGGTGGAGGACGACCAGTACGATACGGCTTGGGAGTTATTGAACTCCCGCTACCAAAATTTACGTTTGTTAGCGGATGCGCACGCCGCACAGTTGATGGCCCTGCCCAAGGTGGCCAACAGGGCACAGTTGCGCCTGCAGTTGCTCACGCCCGTTACAGTGGCCTGTAACGCGCTCCGCACACTGGGGCTGCCGGTGGACCAATGGTCCTTTTTGCTGGTGCACATTGTATTGGGCAAATTACCCAATGACATCCGCTCGCGGTTTGAGCGCGAGAATGCGGAGCGGGACAGCACCACCCTACCAACATTCACTGACTTGGTGAAGTTTTTGGAGTTTGAGGCACGGGCCGCTGAGAATACCATGATGGACTCAGCGCCATCCAGAGCGCCTGAACGTAGGCCCTTGGAACCCTCATGGAGAGGTAAGCCCCAACAGGGACGGCAACCGCCACCGCGTGGAGCTGGTGTGCGGGTTGCACACACGGCAGCAGTCGCGGGGGACGCGGACTGCCTGCAATGTGGCCGGATGGGCCACAGCCTGCTGCAATGCAGGGACTGGCAGAGACTGCCAGTACAGGATCGGCGCCGCATGGCAAGGCGGCATGAACTTTGCTTTTACTGTTTGGGCAGTCACTATGCACGTGACTGTCCCAGAGCCATACCATGCAGTGCATGCCGTGGGCTGCACCACGTGATGCTCTGCATGAACCGGAACGGGGATGGCCCCCGGTTGTTGAGGCAGGGGTCCCCTATGGGCGGGGACGCTCCTGCGCGAAGCCCTCCACCATCGGACGGAGGACGCGGCTTCGCTCGTCGCACCCCCCCTCGGGAGGGGGGTCGCGTACCTGCGCGGGTCTTGGCGGACCGGGACCACGCGCCCCAAGGTCGTGGCCAGTATGTGGCTGGCCAGGCCCCGGATAGGGCCCCCATGGGCGGGGGCCCTAGATCGGACGTGAGAGTGGGGACACCCCCTCCACGCGGGTTACCAATGCCCAACACATGCAGCCGCAGCGGTTTTCTCCGCCGCTGCACGAGTACCCACGGCTGGAGTACCACCCGCCGTACCATATGTATGGCCGGGCCGCGGGTTATGCCCCCCTCAGATGGGGATGTGCACTCGCCCGCCATATTATCCGGGTCAGTGGCGCGCCCCTGGTTTGGAGAGAGTGGGGAGCCCGTAACTAGCTTGCTCCCTTGCTGGGACAGAGCCGCGGACGGTTCTGCTCCCTACCGCGGTGGTCCGCGTATGGGGTCGTGGGGGAAGCCATTAATTTGAGAGCTCTGTTGGACTCAGGGGCTCAAAGCAGTTTGGTTACCACTCGAGTGGCACACCAGTTAGGTTTAGTCGTGGAAGACTCGCCTGTGCCACTTCTTGGAGTTGGTGGCATACAAGTGAAGTGTCTGACGGGCCAGACACTTGTCACCTTTTCTTCGCTGAAGTCCTCCACAATGAGGATCACGACTTCGGCTATGGTAATGGATACCATTGCGGGTTGGCACCCCTCGACAGACATACCGCCGGGTGTGTTGTCTTTGGTTTCGGGTCTGGATTTGGCCGACCCCTTTGTCTTTCATCCCGGCCCAGTGGACTTGCTCCTGGGCTCGGACGTATTGGGTTGGATTTTGTTGGGTACACAGAAGGCTCTGGGTTCGTCTTCACTGATGGCAGTGTCTACTATCTTTGGTTTCGCCCTGATGGGCCCTGTGTTTGATAATAGCACCGTGGAGGAGCCACCGGTCGTCGCATCTGCGTCCTTGGCCAAGACCATGCAAAGGTTTTGGGAGGTGGAGGAGCCACCTATGAGTTCCAGGATGGATCCGGAACACGCTGAGTGCGAAGCCCTTTTTCGATCGACCACGGAGAGGTTGCCCTCCGGTCGGTTTGTAACTAGGTTACCCTTTGTTGCCTCTCGTCCTAGCCTAGGGCAAAGTAGGGCGCTTGCGGAGAAACGACTGCTGTCCATGGAGCGACGCATGCAGCGTGACCACGTACTTCGCGATAAATATATTGAATTTATGCGCGAGTACGAGGATTTGGGTCACATGTCTCCGGCTCGAGTTGATTGGAGCTCAACTGAGCATTATTTTTTGCCCCACCACGCGGTGGTGAAGGCCTCAACAGGCAAATTGAGGACCGTCTTCGATGGGCCCGCACCCACTTCGAACGGGGTTTCGTTGAATCTGTGTTTGCATTCGGGTCCCAAATTGCATAGGGACATAATTGACATCATCTTGAACTTTAGAAGACATCAAGTGGTTTTTGGCGCGGACATCCGGATGATGTTCCGCCAGACAGTCATACATCCTGAGGACAGGCGATTCCAGTTGATACTCTGGCGTGAGCGCCCTGAGGATCCTGTGACGGTGTATGAACTCAACACAAACACGTATGGTTTGAAATCTAGTCCCTATATCGCCATCAGATCATTGCTTGAATTGGCAGAGCGGGAACGGATCCGCTTTCCCCGTGGGGCTTCCGTGCTGTCACGTGACTTGTATGTAGATGACGTGTGCACCGGAGCCCAAAGTATTGAGGAGGCCCTCCTACTGCGGGACGAATTGATTGAAATATTGAAAACGGGTGGCTATGAGCTACGTAAGTGGTTGTCCAATGAGCCTAAAGTTCTAGAAGGGATCCCGGAGGATCACCAACAGAACCCTCACCTGTTTGAGGATGTGGATGATCCCAACAGGATAGCGGTGCTGGGCATGCAGTACCAGCCGCTAACCGATATTTTCACATTCCAAGTGGACTTGGAAATACCAAAGGTCTGGACTAAGAGAACGGTGTTGTCCGTAATAGCTCGTATGTTTGATCCAAGCGGTTGGATCAGTCCAGTGATATTCTCTGCGAAGTGTCTTCTTCAGAGACTTTGGACTTTGGGCGTCTCGTGGGACGAGCCGCTGTTTGGCTCTCCATTGGATGATTGGCTCGAGTTGTTTTCATCGATTAAGGAAGTCAATCGGATTGCCTTGCCTCGTCGAATATTGCCACCCGGGAAATATCGAGCCAGCCTGCATGGCTTTTGTGACGCGTCGGAGCGAGGCTACGCCGCGTCAGTCTATATGCGGACAGTTGACGCCGATGGCCGGGTCAATGTCTCGCTTTTGTTAGGGAAGAGCAAGGTCGCCCCCATCAGGACTAGGCTGACTATTCCCAAGCTTGAGTTGAGTGGAGCTCACCTTCTCTCTAAATTGTTGCATCACGTTGCCAGTGAGCTGGCGGCCACGGTCGAGATACGAGACATCTTTGCCTGGTCGGATAGCCAGGTCGCGCTTGCATGGTTGCGCGCGGCCCCACATACCTTGGAGGTTTTTGTTGGAAACAGGGTTTCCCAAATTCAAAATATTGGAATTGATATAACATGGAGACATGTGCCGGGAGAGCTTAACCCAGCGGACTGTGCTTCCCGAGGTTGTACGGCACCAGAATTGGTGTCACACCCGCTCTGGTGGGGTCCAGAGTGGCTGATGGGATCAGAAACATCTTGGCCTGTCTGTCAGACAGATGTTACTTCTTTGAGTTTGACTGGGCTCCGTGTACATGCTGTAGTCGCTGAGACGACGTCGGAGCCGGATTGGCTACTTGCTCGGTATAGTAGCTTGGATAAGCTTCTGGGTGTTACCAGTTGGATTAAGCGTTTCATACATAATTGTAGAAACCCACAGGCAAAGCGGTTGGAGCCGATTGCAGGTGCAGAAGAGCGCCGGAGCGCATTGTTGCATTGGGTCCGTGTCGTGCAGACCGGACGGTTTGAGTCAGAGCTTCGTATTTTGCGCGACGGACGCGCTAAGTTGAAGGGCGCGGTCGCTCGTTTGAACCCGTACATCGACTCGGATGGGCTTCTTCGGGTTGGAGGCAGGCTCCGGAAGGCGGATCTTCCATATGAGACTCGCCATCCTCTGTTGTTGCCCAAGGGCGGACCCTTGGTGCAGCTTTTGGTGTCTGATCGACACATTCGTAACGCCCATGCTGGGTGCAATGCTTTGTTGGCTATTTTGCAACGCGAGTTTTGGATTTTGTCTGCCCGAAGAGCAATCCGTAGTGTCCTGTTTCGATGTATTGCATGTTATAGGTTGAAGGCATCCACGATGCAACCACAGATGGGTGATTTGCCCGCTGATCGAATCCGACCTTCGAGACCGTTTGACGGCGTTGGAACCGATTTTGCCGGTCCCTTTTCGATCAAGGCTTCTCCCTTTCGTAATGCCCGTATTGTGAAGGGCTATTTGTGTGTATTTGTTTGTTTGGCCACCAAGGCTGTCCATTTGGAGGTGGTATCGGCTCTGACTACGGAGGCCTTCGTCGCCGCGTTGGATCGCTTTGTTTCGCGTCGAGGTCTACCTTCTCTTATTAGGTCTGACAATGGCACAAACTATAAAGGAACTGTAAATTATCTTAAGGATGTTTCTGTGTTTATTGATAAAAATTGTACTAGTTTAAGTCAAATTGCTGCCCAAAGGGGAATAACCTGGAAGTTTAGTCCCCCAAGTTGCCCCCATTGGGGAGGGATTTTTGAAGCGGCTGTGAAATCCGCAAAGACCCACCTCCGCCGCATTATCGGAGAAACGGCTCTAACTTTTGAAGAGCTGGCCACAGTGTTTTGTAAAGTTGAGGCGGTCCTCAACTCTCGTCCTCTCTGTCCGCTATCTCCAGATCCAAATGACTTGGAAGCTCTCACCCCTGGTCATTTTTTGGTGGGAGGGCCGTTGAATGCCCTGCCCGAATACCCGTGGAAGGATGAACGCGTATATCGGTTGTCGCGTTTTCAAATGTTGCAGCAAATGAGCCAGGACTTTTGGCGTCGCTGGTCGCTTGAATATTTGCATTTGCTGCAGCAAAGAGTGAAGTGGACAGACAGGACTGAGCCTCCCAGGGAGGGTGATTTAGTGTTGTTAAAAGAGGCAAATTTGCCCTCATTGCTTTGGCGACGAGCTCGCATATTACGTTTGATTCTTGGCGGAGATGGCACTCCGCGTGTGGCTGAGGTGTTGGTCGACGGTTCGATTTTGAGGAGAGCTGTGACCTCTCTCGCCCGCCTTCCCGTAGAGTAAGCTAGCGGTCTGCTTCTCAGACCGGGACGGGGGGATGTTTGTAATAAAATCTATGTTGTTTTGTCCGTTCGCCGCCGTAATATTCTAGCGCGTGCGGTAGTTTCATATTAGTAGCGTCGTCGCCCGCTCGGCCGGCGTCGGCAGTCGCGAGCGACCATTTTGAATTCAGTATTGTTTGGACATCGCGCGGGGAGGCCGCGCCGCATGAAATTGCTCGTGCGAATGGCTCGCGGACGGTCGCCATTGCCCTGTGCGATATCGGTTTGATTTTTAATACGCGAGAGGTCCCGCGTCCTTTGATTGTTAATTAGTTTGAGTTATATTTGTGAATTTCCTGTTTGTTAAATAACTATTGAACGTTTGTGTTTGTGAAACCTTTTACTTTGACTGTTTCTTGTGAGATGCGAAACGTGGCTGCCTGGGGACGCCGACATCTGTTGCCGAGCCAACTTCGGGAAGAAATCTATTTATTTGTTCTGGGGAATTGAGATCTCGGGGTAGGTTTGGTGTTTAGGGACCGCATTCCCCCTTTCCGAAGACACTCAAGATTGGATCCGAAGAGCAGAAGATTAAGTTTGGTAAGTGACCCTTGGGTTTGTGGGTGGTTGTAGCTATTAAGTTAGGTTTAATATACAGGGTTCTGTAGTTCCCGTTGTAAACTACAGTGGTAGCAGACTGCGTATAGGTTAGGTTAGGTTAGTCGGACAGACGTAGTGTCGGGTCGAGGTTTTTTACCGGTATTTTTTTTTTACCCGGTAAATTTTTCGGTACCGAACCCTCCCGCCCTTTCGTCTGCCCGGATTCTCTGCGCACAAAGACATACTTATATCGGAATTTTTTTCATGTGATGACATATATTTTAAGAATAAAACAGACAATGCCTCCAAAGAATCATATCTAAATAAACTCAATAAATTTGAAATGGAGCGAACTGATTAAAAGCAAAAATATTTAACTAATCTGAAATTCATTTTACAGCCACAAGCCTTAGAGTCATCCAAGGGATTAAAGGACCTATCAATGTTCATCTTTAATTTTGCTCAAAAGTGAACACCATTTACGTACTTTTTACTATACGTAAACCTATGTTTAATTTATTGATGCTGCAAACTCATTCACAGCACTGAGATATCAAGTGCCTCTTTTCATCTAACGGACCCTGTTCACCTGAGTAAAGTGCCCCATCTTCGGAATAATTAAAAGCAACCTTGTCGATTTTAACGCAATTTGCTCGGGCGCCACTAATTTGGCGCACGGTGAGTTTGCAAACATTATGTCGGGGGCCTAATTCGTCGCTTGCGTTCACGAGATGACGTGGGCCTTGTAATTTGATTACTGGGGCCTATTCGCGGTCCCAACTAAGTTATACGTCACGTTGCTAAGTTAAGGAGTTAGACTTAGGTAACAGCTTGATTTGTTTTGAATATTTTGATTTAGGTCGTTGAAAATCAGTATGTAGCTCATATTTCGTTGCAGACATTATTCCCTTATTCAAAATAAGTAGGTTCCTTTCAGTGAAAGTCCAAAAAAATAAACATTATTAAAAAACTTCTTTAATATCCAGGGATGCCACTTGCCACAAACTTATTGACATACTTAATGTCAAACGCAAAATATTCAATACGAAAAATTGTTTATTAAGCAAAGTGGGTGTCAAGTTTCGCAAATAGACAGATAAACAGATAAGGATAAAATAAGGTCGTCGTAACGGTCCCGTTAAATGGGACGTCCCACCGCGAAACAATATCCTTTGATATTATTTGCAAATCGTTGCGCTCCGTGTGATGTGAACAAACGTTGCGCTACGGTGTGACAGGGGGTCGCGGATTACGCGTTATGTTGACGGATTTATACAGATTTCATTTAATTAAACATTTCATAGAAGTTTGAATGATTTATATCATTAATTTTCAAACACTTCTTCTCAGCAGTGGTCGTTCCGAAATGCTAGTAGTTTGTAGCTTTGAGATATAATATATTATGATAAATAATTAGTTTTCGACGTGTATGGGCACTTGAAAACGGGTCATAAGGGTACTTATATTCAGCGGGTCAAAAAATGCGGGTCAGAAGGGTCCGAGGCCGTGAAAAAGAGCCTTCTTTGAAGGCCAAGATTCAATAAAAAAATTTGACTTTGACTTTGAAACAGTAATAAATACCTACCTGACGCGTTCAAATGAAATTTTGTTCACATTTTTCATTAAATTAAGTACGTAGAAACTATAATCGTACTAACTGTGATTTATATAATTTTTGATAATAAAATTAAACATTTGTCAATATTTATCAGTCTGGCAAAATACAAAAACACTATCCTAATCCTAACTAATATTATAAATGCGAAATTGAGTTTGTTTGTTACCTCTTCACGCTTTATCTACTGAACCAATCTTCCTGAAATTTCGCAAACACATAGTTGGAAGTACGGAGAAGGACATAGGATACCTTTTATCCCGGGAAAAAGCACTGTTCCCGTGGGAAATTCACGCGGGCCAAGCCGCGGGCGAAAGCTAGTGAAATATAAATGACAGTGAAAGGACAGTGAGGAAGAAAATATCGTCGAAAAGGGTTAAAATCTGATCCTCAACGAGAATGATCCTTCAGATTGTTTGGCTGTGTGAATCCAAGCAGTGATCGAAAGAAGGGTTCAATAAGGGATCAAAGTGACCCCAATTTTTGGGCTGCGGTTAGGAAACAGATTGTTATTAACAGCATCAGAGACCTGTGTCAAAAAATGTTATTTAATTCGTTTGTTACTGGCGGTGAAAGAGAGTGTTGAAAATTCAGAGAAAAATATGGACGAATGTTTAAAAAACCGATCGTGATTTGTGAAAAAACGGAGCTCTTACGAAATAACAGAACAAATCTTGATTTCTCTATTTTCAGGGTTATTTTGCTTTATGCCATTTAAAAAATATAGGCATAATGCGCCGCCTCTTCACCACTTGCGCTTTGGAGACGGTAGTGACCTTAGCTTTAAGTAATTTTCTGAAGTTAACTAATTATATGACGATTAAAAAGTGCTATTTTTAAGCTATTTAAATAAAACAATGTTCATTTCATTTCAATTTCGATAAATTATTTAAAAGTGACTGTAAACCACGCTTCTTGTCGAACAAAAACACAAAACTTCCAAAGTATAAACCGAGCGTAACAAAACAGTTTTAAAACACGTAAAACTTCCCTTCCATTTACATATCAACTGATTGTTTCATACAACTTTGAAAAGGAAATTTATACACATTTCCTTAAGCGTCAATTTGCGAGTCGTTCGTTATTCTTCAATCATAAGCCTTGTATTGTGTTCCCTTAAATTATATTTCTTTGTGTAACAATACAGGGTGTATTCTACGCTGAGAACAATAGGATGTGTGAGAAAATCGATACGCTTGAGAGTCAGCGTTTAGGAGCTCTGTCTATTATAATGTTAAACACTAAAGTACTATGAATCGGAATAGCAGAGAATTTGATATGGCTGTCTTGTAATACAAGAGTGTCTACGCCGCGTGACTCACTAATATTTGAATTTTCGTATTGCTTTTTAAATAAACGTTTATTTAAAAAGCAATACGAAAATTCAAATATTAAAGCCTAAAGGTTTATAGTAAGTTTTAGAAATTACTTAAAGGCGAGTTCAACATTCCATAACTTTATAGTTATATCAAACCTAAAATTTAAACCTTTAGATCACAATTAAGAATAGTGCTAGCTTTTTCAGAACCTAATCAGGAGTCTACGACAACTATGAGATCCTAAGTCTTAATGCTCTTGAAACACGAGTCAAAATTACTTTAATTTAAACTCTTGTCCGCGGCTTGAAGGTTGTAGTAATAAACAATTAGTTTTAAGACTTATTAATCATTCTCAAATACTTTTTACTACCAGATAGCATAACAATAACCTTCTTATAACCATTTTCGAACCTAAAGGCATTTTTTACAACCTAGACCCGAATCAAATGTTACTTGGGGTGTCTACGCCGCGTGACTCACAAATATTTGAATTTTCGTATTGCTTTTTAAATAAACGTTTATTTAAAAAGCAATACGAAAATTGAAATATAATTTTGAGTGTGACAGAATTAGCTCCATATGTGATACAAGGATAAATTGAGACAATTTTAGATCCGAAAGTCAGTTGAGTGAAAGTAATGCACAACCTCAAACGCTTGGCATTAAAAGACATTCAAAAGGGTCACTGCGTTTAATAGAAATAAAAATTCGTAAAAAAGAAATGAGTGTGCCTTTATACTTAGTTTTACAATGTTTTATGTTTCCTCTCTATGTATTTATTGTGTACAAAACTTAATAAATAAATAAAAAAAAATGACGTGAAAATAAAATATTTTTATAGATCAAAGTGAAATTCATACATTTTATATACAGTAAGTATCAAGCAATAAAGAAGATAAATTAGCTTTTTTTTTAATTCTTCTCCTTTAGTTTACGTATTGTACCTTTTTAGACAAACGAAAGAAATGTATCGAACTCGTTGCTCAAATTGAGATTAATTTTACTTTCGTTACTCATTGCACGTGGCTAAAAAGTGGAAACATCCATTAAGCTGTCAGAAACGAAATGATTTTCCAAGGAGCGAATGCTTTTACTGTAAGATAAATCAGTGTGGGAAGGTACATCTGGCAACACAAACAAAGCAAGAAAACTGCTGGAGCGAATGTACTAATTAGAACAATTGTTAGGTTCAAGCTTTTGCAATTACATAAGTATATATTTTTTCGTTTCTCTTACTCAGAAAATAGTGTATATTTCTTCTTCCCCCAAACGGGAGAAAATGTTTAATACAAATTCATACTTGGGTACGTATGAATTAGGGAGAGAATGAATTTTAAAAATAGAACAAGATAAATTCCTTTAGGAATCGGCTATTTTCATAAATTTTGAAAAAAATATTCTAAAGTCTAAACACCCATTATATTGATGTCAAAATCTATCTAGTATTATTTATCAATTCCTTCTCCATACACACGGTATCATCATTACAACCGCAAAATATCCACTGCTGGATAAAGGTCTCCCCCAAGATTTTGGGGGGATTTGCCATACTCACCACGCTTGGCAGGCGGGTTGGCGAGCGCAGTTTTTTTTGGCTTTGTGAGCTTCCGACGCTGCTGCCCATCGGAAGCATTTCCCTTAGTCGCCTCTTACGACATCCATGGAATGAGATGGAGTGGTCCTATTCTAACCCGGGAACCACACGGCTTACACACGGTATATGTCCGCCTTATTGACTCAAAAGTAGACACCCCATAAGGAATAAACGACTAACGGAAAGCATACTTTGAAAGATAAATAAATAATCGTAAAAGGTAATGTGAGAATAGTAGGATAGTTTTGTCAGGCTTGAGCTTTCACGAAAAAACGATTCACTTGCAGACGTGTGTACTAAAGTTAAGCTTTTCGCTTTTTATCTGAAAATAACGACCTCAAATGATAAAATGATTGACAAAAACAATATCTTAAAGGAGTCGACGTCGATAGAAAATTGAGTTTGACGAGTTCGTATTGATGGTGTGCGAGGGCCGGGCTGACAGCAAATTAAGTTATTCTGTTAGAGATATTTATCTGCCTAAATCTAGTTTACCTTAAACTTTTTATGGAAAAAGATATTGATACTTTTAAAATGTTTATTCAGTTCATGTTATTAAAAAAACTTGTCGCTGAAAACTCAGCGCCAAAACACGAAAAGATATTAAAAAGTGATCAGCTGAATGCGTGGGAATATATCTAAGCATATTCTAAAAAATATTAATTTATTATAAATTTTCACATGATGTACACATTTTAAATATTAATGATTTAAATACTACTATACTAATACTACCTATAAATAAATACTATATATTAAAAATCTAACTCTAAATTTGGTTTCGTTGGCAAGGTGCCCATCACACAGGCAGCATTCCCGCGCTGAATAGCGATAGCTAATCTCTGGGCGAGAAAGCTGCCCGCACGAGGGTCACCTGTTGCCTCCCTCAGGCGTTTACTGAGCTCCCTGTGGAGCCCCCGTGCGCCACTGCCCCATGAGTCTCGACGCCAAAAGCCACAAACTGGTATTGTGCGCCGAGACAACTATATTTGTTGGTCTTTAAGCGTTCACGGGCATCTGCCGCCGCCCCGGCCTGTCTGCTTGTTGCGGGGAGGTAGGACGCAGCCAGGGTATCTGCGCAAGTGGCATCCCAGACTAGCGCTCTACCCATATTCCATGGGATTAAAGACATCCCATCGGGGCGCTTACCATCGTCCCGTGCAATCCGGGGCTCGAGAGCTACGGGGACTTTGGCACTGACGAGCGCCCTTCTGAGGATGTCAT
The DNA here is from genome assembly GCA_018467065.1 of Ephestia elutella. Taxonomy (NCBI): domain Eukaryota; kingdom Metazoa; phylum Arthropoda; class Insecta; order Lepidoptera; family Pyralidae; genus Ephestia; species Ephestia elutella. Next base: position 11,964,532 of record CM031566.1, read on the forward strand.
TCAGGGCAGCATGACGGGACTGACGGCCGGCGCCCGAGGAACAGGCGAGTCCGTGGTGACCAAGACCATCAACGGCAGCACCACAGGAAGCACAGTTGTGACTTACGCATACATCAGTTCCGAGTCGGAGACAAACAGCTATGCGTAGTGTTAATGGGTCTATGAAGGTTCCGAGTGCAGGCGAGGGGTAGGCATGGAGCCAATGACCAAGACAAGACTTTTATTAAGACCAGGGCAAGACTTTTGGCTGTATCCAGGCCAGTCTGGCCTGGATACAGCCAAAAGTCTTGCCCGCTCCCTCCCTGAGGTAGAATTTAGAATTGATTGAAACGAATTATTTGATGAAATGGTGTCCCAGGCTCTTTGTTTATACAATTTGGATGGCAAATTTTGACCCGGTCCAGCTAACCATGCATTCGAGGCCTCATCCAAGCATGCAATCTCGCAGTTTGTTACCGAAGTGGTATTAAGTATTTTACCTGCGAGATTGGAAGTGCTATGAATTGAGGACATGAATGCTGGTAAAGCTACACTTGAAATTTTGCGGGTTCCCAAGCCACCAAGCCTTATAGGCAAAGAAGCTTGAGCCCATGCCTGCTCGCTTACAACTGAATAGACTTCTGTAAAAAAATTACACTTTCTCATTTTTCGTAACGTTATAATTTTATTTCTATTGTTACGGGCTGGTGGTCCGTGGATTTGGATAAAAACACCTGATGACACTGATGAGACTTTATTCAGTTCACCACAAGAGTTTCCACACAACGATGTCCAAATTGTCCAAACACTATGATCAGAGTCCAGTAATTAATCGCCAGAGTCGTCACTTATTATTTCGCACTTGTATCTCTTCGATCTTTCACTTAGCTCGTCTAAAGATGAACTGAACTCGGCGTCGAACTACCACGCTTATATAGGCCAGCCAAACCCCTCGAGCTACTTCTCGAATGTTCCCGGCCGAACTCCGTCGAACGATCGAGTGTATCGCTATCCGCTCTCACACATGGCTGTCCTTTTCCTTTAGGTTGCAAGCGACTATGAACCTTAACCGTACGGTACGTAAGGCTCATTATTGCTTGTACCCCCGATCATTTCTAGAACCGAAGAGGGTTCACGAAGCGTAAGTCTAGAACATTCCAGTTTGCGTATTTTCTAGACAGCGCCCGTGCGTTTTCGTAACACTGCCCCCTTCTTAGAGATGCTCGTCCCGAGCATCATCATTACTACCGTGATATTTCGCCAGACGGTCGATGTGGACAATTTTCATTGCTCCTCTCGGCTGTCGTTGGATCCTGTAAGTCACATCATTCAGTCGTGTGATCACTTTGTATGGACCCTCCCATTTAGTCTGTAGCTTCGGTGATTTCCCTTTTCGGCGAGTAGGGTTATGGAGCCATACTAAACTGCCTTCCTCGAAACCACCTGTATTAGTTCTTCTGTCGTATCTGGTTTTCATGTTCTCGCTTGACTGCAATCCATTTTCTCTGACTAAATCATGGATATTCCGCATCCTCTCCCGTAGATCAGAGACGTAACCTTGCACAGTTTGAGATTCCTCAAGTGGCCCTCCAGTTAGTAAGTCTACTGGCAACCGAAGTTCTCGACCATAATTCACGAAAGCCGGAGTCGCTTTTGTACTCTCGTGTTCCGCTGTTCTATACGAGAGGAGGAACAGTGGAATGTACTTGTCCCAGTCTTTCTGGTGATTGTCCACTATTTTTGCCAAATGCCTCTCCAATGTCTGGTTAAATCGTTCCACCATACCGTCAGACTGAGGATGGTACGCAGTCGTTCGTGTTTTGTGCATTCCCAAGAGCTTGCATACCTCTTGAAATACTTGGGACTCAAAGTTTCTTCCTTGATCTGAATGGATTTCCAGAGGCACGCCATAACGACAAATAACTTCTTCAACAATCTTGGTAGCGACGGTTATAGCTTCCTGATTGGGTATGGCGAACACTTCAGGCCATTTGGTAAAATAATCCATGACAACCATGAAGTACTTATTCCCCGACTCAGTCACAGGAAATGGCCCAGCCACATCCACTGCAATGCGTTCCCAAGGCGCACCAACGTTATACAGCCTCAAGTTCCCTCGACTCCGTGTTTGTGGACCTTTTACTGCAGCGCATGTAGTGCATTTACGGCACCAATCCTGCACATCCTCACGACAGTGGAGCCAATAAAACCTCTCTCGTACTTTTGTTAGTGTCCTCTTGACGCCTAGATGTCCTCCCGAAACACCATCGTGTACTATACGGAGAACCTCTGGAACTTTGGATCTTGGAACAACTACTTGTAGGTGGAACTCTCTACCGTTAGTCTTTTCCCATTTGCGGTAAAGTATGCCATTTTGTAGAATAAAGCTGTCCCATTGCGCCCAGTATGCCTTCGTTATAGCGCTTCTAGGTGCCACATCGCTCCACGTTGGTTTAATGTCCCCTTCTTTCTTCCACATAATGATGTATCGGAGGTCCTTATCGTTTTCTTGAGCTTTCCTCATTCCGTCGTCTTCCCAAGATTCCAAAGGAGTTGCCCGAGTAAGTTTCAGAGTCAGTTCTTTTGACTCTTGTCTGATGCAGTGCTTACAGTCCTCTGTACATGGTCTCCTGGAAAGGGCGTCTGCATTTCCATGGGCCTTTCCGCTACGGTGTTCGGTATGGAAGTCATACTCCTGCAATTGTTCAATCCAACGTGCTACTTGACCTTCAGGGTTTTTAAACTGCAATAACCATTTTAATGCTGCGTGATCGGTACGCAGTAAAAACTTTCTGCCGATGAGGTATTTGTTGAAATGTTGCAGGGTCTTCACCACAGCCAAAAGTTCTCTCCTTGTAACACAGTAGTTTCTTTCAGGCCTCGATAGTGACTTGCTGAAGTAAGCAATAACGACCTCCTTGTCTCCCTGTCTTTGAGACAGAACTCCTCCGATTGCCGTATTACTTGCATCAGTATCGACGATGAATTGGCCTTCTGGTTGAGGATATCCCAAAATAGGTGTCTCACATAGATGTTCCTTCAACTTTTCGAAGGAATCCTCGCAGGTCTCGTCCCAACAGAATGCTCGTTTATCCTCGGTCAGACGGTGCAAGGGCTTGGCAATCTCCGAAAATCCCTTCACAAACCGCCTGTAATAAGAGCAAAGGCCGAGAAATGCGCGTACCTCTGTTTTGTCTTTAGGAGTGGGCCACTTTTTAACGGCTTCTACCTTCTCTGGATCAGTTTGGATGCCTTCACTGGTAATAACGTGGCCGAGGTAGCTCACTTTGTTCCTGAATAAATGACACTTCTTTGGATTTAATTTCAGCTTGGCTCCATGTATCTTGGCAAAGACTTGCTCCAGGTTTCTCAAGTGATCCTCAAAATCACGGCCAACGATGATGACGTCATCCAGGTACACCAGGCAGGCTTCTTCAACCAGGCCTGCTAGGACACATTCCATCAGTCGTTCGAAAGTGGCTGGTGCGTTACACAATCCGAAGGGCATGACGTTGAACTGCCATAAACCTTTGCCTGTTGAGAACGCTGTCTTCTCTTTATCCTTCGGGTGAATTTCCACCTGCCAATAACCAGATTTTAAGTCCAAGGTTGAGAACCACTTCATGCCACTCAGAGTATCCAATGTGTCATCAATTCGAGGCAATGGATAACTGTCCTTCTTGGTGATGTCATTGAGCCGTCTGTAGTCTACACAGAATCGCGTACTACCATCCTTCTTCTTAACCAGCACAACAGGTGAACACCATGGACTCGAGGATGGTTCAATTATCTTATTTCTTTCCATTTCCTTCAACAGATCTTTGACCTCTTTTTCTTTTGCTATTGGTATTCGCCTTGCTCGTTGTCGAATGGGTCTCTCATTTCCGGTGTCAATTCTGTGTTGTACCAAAGATGTTCTTCCAATGTCTCCTTCCTGGTTGGTGAAGATATTTGCAAAGCGTAGTAAAAACTCCTTTGCTTTAAGGCTCTGGGAGTAAGTCAAGTTGCTTTTGCAGTCATCAAGAAGCTGTTTGACCGTAGCATTCTTTCTGTCTTTTATTCCGTCTGAGCTTGGTACTGAACTGCATCTCTTCATCCAAAGGACTTCTTCGCATCTTCCTATGACATCACCTTTGCTTAAGTTAACCTCATGGTCATCCAGATTCACCACTTTGACAACAGCTGTATCTTTTCCTCTAACTAAAGTTCTGGCGGTCATGAGTTTCCGGGTCGTTGTCTTAGAAGGTACTTCCTCAATCAGTACACATCTACTCGACTTGTTATTTCGGTTAGATGGCAATTTTACTAATACTTGAGCCTCCGTGCGTCCAGGTATGACGATGTTTCTTAGGCAGGTAACTTTGCCGTGGATTCCTCCAAGTATGAATATTTCTTCTTCACCGCACTTGAAAATTCCATCCGCAACATCTATTCTGCAGTGGTTTTTCTTCATAAAATCCAGTCCCAATATACAGTCGTCCACTATGTCAGCTACAATGACGTCATGATGGTACGCCGCTTCTCCCATGTACATCGTAACTGACATCTCTCCAAAGACGGGTATTGGCTGGCCGGAGGCGGAAAGAAGCCGGCAAGTGACTTTCCTCTTGCTTCTCATCTCGGACTTCACTATATCCGGTCGAACTATTGTTCTAGAGGCTCCTGTGTCGATCGTTATTTTACAGTCATTACCATTTACTTTACCAGCTATCGCAATGCTTTTCCCATTGCATACCTGTGAGATGATGGTTGTTGGGGCTTCTTTCGCGCCACCAGCCAGTACTCGCCCCTTAGTTCTGGCTGTTACTCGTTTCCCTGATTCATAGTCGACGAAGATTCACGTTTCTTCGTCAGCTCTTCAACCAGGTCCTCGAGTTGCTTCTTTGTAGCTGCACATGAGTCCTTTTGTGGACAATGGAACTGCATGTGCCCTCGCTCTCCACACTTGTAACACATGACCCCAGAGCCCTTCTTGCGTGGAGCCTTTACCTCGTTGACTTCCTCCGTCACTTCTCGTACTTTGTGAACCTGTCGCAAGTCGTGCCTGACAGCTTCGACTTCCAGTGCGTGGGCCAGTGCTTCCTTCAGAGAGGCGTGATGGCGGAGCCTTACGGCAGCTCTCACTTCCAGATCCTTGATGCCGTCTACGAAGGCTTGCACGGTGTTGGTTACCACCATGTTCGCCTCTGCTGATGGGTACGCTTTTCTGACAAGCTTCTCTATCTCTAGAGCCCATTGCTGGAGTCCTTCTCCTGAGCGCTGGACTCTGTCGCGCAGTTGAGCTCTAAATACATGTTCCAGATGCCTCTCTCCATACCGTGATTCAAGAGCCTCCAAAAGATCTTTAAATCCAGCGTTAGGTAGCACCTCCAGAACGTCCACAGCTTTCCCTCGGAGCGAGCCAGTGAGGGCGGTTAAGCACTGGTCGTCTGTCCACCCATTGGCAGTGGCGATCGTCTGGAACTGTTGACGGTATGCAGCCCAGGATGAGGTACCATCATACGGAGGCAACTTCACGTTGGGTCCACGGACTACACCAACAGAACCACATGGTGCGACTGATACTCCAGAAGTTTCCAGACGAACAACCTTTTTCTCTAACTCTGTAAACCCGATCTTCATGTTGTCCACGTCATTCCCAAGGCTGGTGACCCTTTCGTCCATTAAATCTACATCCTTCCGTAATTCGGTTACCACACCGCTAACCTCGCACACTGCCGACAACACTTTTTGTTCCAGCTCCTTTTGTGTAGCGAGTTGTAGGTCTTGTACACTTTGTACAGCAGTAAACTTTTGATTCAAAAGTGCCTCCTGTGCTTTAAATTGACATTCCTGCGCCTTAAGTTGCTGCTCTTGTACAGCCGTAAACTTTTTTTCTAGTTGTTGTTCCTGTGCTGTAAATTTATTCTCTAGCATCCTTATTAGACTCGTTAAATCCAAAGTGGGCGTGGCCTGCATAGGGGGCGTGACCTGGTGGGAGGGCCCAGTGGGCGGGGGCACAGGGGGCGTGGCTTGGTGGGCGGGGCCAGTGGGCGGAGCCATTCTTGAAGTTGGCGGGGCCGCGGGGGGCGTGACCTGGTGGGCGGGGCCAGTGGGCGGAGCCATCCTTGAAGTAGTCGGGGCCACGGGGGGCGTGGCTTGGTGGGCGTGGCCAGTGGGCGGAGCCTCCCTCAGAGTGGGCGGGGCCACAGGGGGGGTGGCCTGGTCCGTAGATCCAGTGGGGGAAGCTTCAGCAGCACGCTGCGCCCGTGTCTTGACACCCTCGCTGGTGACGTCGTTGTCCCTCGGAGTCAATGGCATTTTCCAAATTCCGCTTCTGACACCAAATGTTACGGGCTGGTGGTCCGTGGATTTGGATAAAAACACCTGATGACACTGATGAGACTTTATTCAGTTCACCACAAGAGTTTCCACACAACGATGTCCAAATTGTCCAAACACTATGATCAGAGTCCAGTAATTAATCGCCAGAGTCGTCACTTATTATTTCGCACTTGTATCTCTTCGATCTTTCACTTAGCTCGTCTAAAGATGAACTGAACTCGGCGTCGAACTACCACGCTTATATAGGCCAGCCAAACCCCTCGAGCTACTTCTCGAATGTTCCCGGCCGAACTCCGTCGAACGATCGAGTGTATCGCTATCCGCTCTCACACATGGCTGTCCTTTTCCTTTAGGTTGCAAGCGACTATGAACCTTAACCGTACGGTACGTAAGGCTCATTATTGCTTGTACCCCCGATCATTTCTAGAACCGAAGAGGGTTCACGAAGCGTAAGTCTAGAACATTCCAGTTTGCGTATTTTCTAGACAGCGCCCGTGCGTTTTCGTAACACTATTATAAGTAACTCGCTTTAGGAGCAAGCCTAGTTCAGTTCACTTTGATAGTTTTGCAAGTAGGTAACTGTACTTAGTTATTTGTTAATATGTTGTTTATTTTCTTCCCATATCATTGTTTTTTCAAGCGCATGTTCTCCCTTCATTTCTAAAAGAAACCTAGCAAGACAAGAAACTAATGAAATACCAACCCTGGCCTTGACCTGCTTAGTTGAGGGTTTCGATCATTTCATCTCACAAACTGTTTGCATCACTATTATTTTATTATTATTAAGATATAGAATCGCCATAGATTTAGACTTGAAACTCGCACATCTTTGCAGTCGTACTATGTATTTTGAATTCAAAGTTGTACGGGCTCCTGCTTGGTTTCCGTACACTTAGAGATGTTATGCTGATTGTCAATTATGCTGAATGTCAGACAAACCCGGGTCGCGAAGATGTTAATAAAACGACGTATGAATCTGTCCAGTGCGTTTATTACACTGAAGTAAAACTATGCTATTGTTAATGTCGTAAAAGTAGGTTGCACGTAGTGATGTGTACGACTAAATTATTAAACATCAAAAAATTTAAAACTTTTGTATAAATGTTCTGCTTAGCCTGAACAAAAGTTATTTAGCGTATTCAAAATTCTTTTATTTCTTCTCCACATTCTACATATAAAACAGACAAAGTAACAGTGTAATACAATTTTAAGATTGTTAGAGACTGGTGCCTGAACTAAGCAGAGCTTGTATCTCAGTACACCAGCCTCTCCCCACAAGATGTAACAGCATCGTAAGAAATTAGGAGATATTTTACAAAATTAATTACATATAGAATTTGACTGGAGTGATTTCCTATTAACAGAAGTAGCAAAGCAAGAAAAGGAAAAAACCAAAAAATATTTAATTATGAATGGGAAGAACCACTCCATAACGAGAAATCTTAAGTGCATAGATCTACATAATGATAAATTAAATTATCTGTGGTAGGTATAATACTTTTTCTCTTTTTAATTTCTTTCTTTTTTCGTATGCTTCGCTAATATAGTTCAATTCCGAAACAGTTGAAAACTTAATCCTCCGCAAATGGATATATTCGTTCCGAACAACAACACGCATACAAATGATCATTAATCTAAATTACTGCAAAATGTTCTAGAGCACACAACATAATGGCACAATTCTAACGGTTTATTTGGAAAACAAACTGGCCAATTTATTGGTAAAGTTAATGCAATATTTTCTAAATAAGTATTACGTTTTTTGCAGACACTACAAACTAAAAAAATTAAGAGCAAGAAAGAGGGGAAGACCGTGGACTCTATGGAGTTATGATCTGAGGACATTTAAAAAATTAATTCGGGGGGGGGAGTTGCATAACTTCCAATCCTCTTTATCCACAGATAAAGAGGATTGGATGGTGATGCAGACCTTTGCTTGGCAGTGGGACAACAAAAATATACTATTGGTATCTAGATAAGAGATATTTCGTGCAGAGTCCAAATAATGTGATAAGGCAGATGATAGTAATATGTTATTTTTTTTTTCAATATAGCGCACTTAAGCCCTTTTCTCTTATATATGTACAGCACATTTATTAACATAGGTACCTATATAATATTTTTAACATTTCAATTTAGTATCCAGGAGGAATATCTGTGTCTAGGAGTATATTTACTAGCATATGTAAATTCTCAGATCCTGCCGTGCATTAAATCTTCATACGTTTCAGTGACTCCAGTAACCTAGAAATCCTAAATCTCCATTGTAAATATAGCTCTCTGGATGTATGCATAAAGCATGTTATGTGTCAGAAATAACTTCTCTGTTCACAAGAACAGAGAAGTTATTTCTATTTATTCAGAGAAGTTATTATTATTTGTACAAACAACATCATGGATCGTCATCATAACAAAAATAAATGTCAAATAATCGATTAAGCATTGTTTGAAACTTTGCAAAAAAACACGCCGCCTAAATAAAATATTTGAAACATCCCTTACTATTTTTGTCTTTTCGCATCCTACTGAGTTCGTAAAATATGGAAGCTCCCAAAAGGACAGCAAACAAATTTTCTGAGCCAAAACATTGAGGTCATAAAATATTTTCTGGTTGAAATTTTCCTCTGTCTTTGGAAATATCGTTTACTTGTTTACCATCAAAATTTTATTAAGATACTTCATCAAATTTTATTGTATATTATGTTATAAAGACAGGTAATATTAGATCATTATATTACTCATTGCATTTCTAATAGAGGTATAATAAAATCGTTGGTATTTTTTGCAAATGTGTTCTGAGAAAAAACAGATTTTTAACGCCTTATATCAATATGAATTAAGTAATTAGATTTCTTCGTAGGCACTTATATACTTATCATATACAACCTGACTCTCTTCAAAACCAGAGTGAATAGGCTGCTTCTGGGTAAGCTCGCTTCATCGTAGACCTCATCTCTGTCCTCGGGCAAGATTGTGGTCAAGAGCAAACCCATATTTAATAAAAAAAAAAATATATTCTGAAAAATATTTTTGGGGCCCCTGTCGCTAAAAGGTCGTGTCGTCTCAGATGCTTTATAAGTCTAACTTAGTCACATAATGTCACCTTAGTCATCTAAAAAGAAATCTTGACACTAATGCATAGAGCTAGCTAATAATCTGAATTTTAAACGTCCAATTTCCCTTGAACGGCCACATCTCTTGAAAAGCAAGGCAAGAGTGAATAGGCATATTTTGAGTTTGCGTGTACCACCCTAGATCTCATCTTTGCTTCCCATCAGGCAAGATAGAGGTCAAACGCACTCAGATTTTTAATAAAAAAAAAAAAAAAAAAAGCTATATCCCTGAACTGTCATTTCACTCGAATGTCCATATACTTGAATGGCCGCATCCCTTGAATGGCCATTTTTGCCATATCCCTGAACGGCCATACCGAACCTATACCTTGAACGACCATAAACGAGAAAGGCTTACATCCTTTGAATTCACTTATTTATCTAATTTGTATCTTTCGCAAAAGGGCAATTTCGCAAAAGGTCACTTTCGTAAAAGGTCACATTCGCAAAATGTCACTCGCATAGTGCAAGCTAATGATCTGAATTTTAACGTACATTTCCCTTGAAAGGCCACATCCCTTGAATAGCCATATTGGCCATATCCCTGAACGGCCATATTTCTCGAACGGCTGAGAAGGACCACACACATCCTTTGAATTTACTTATTTTTATAGTATCTATTTTTTTACTAAATATACTTGAAAGTAAAAAGATTCACACTAATTGTGGCTTTGTCGTATACTTTATACTTGCAGGATGTGAGGCGACGACCGCAGGCGTATTTTACTGACGAACTACCCACCGCAGTTTTAATTACATTGCCAGCTCAGGGTTAATTTACTGCAGTTTAATAACTATTGTGCTTTTTATAGGTTTGTGGTGAAGTCAGCAATTATTCACTTTTTAGGCATTTATTTTCATTGATACCGTATGACAAATTTTCTTTGAGACGGGAAACGTGAGCGTGTTCAAAATTTAATAAATACTTTATTTTGCCCTTTACACTTTACAATATTTTCTTAACTATATGCTATAACTATACGCTATCGTATACTATAGTAACTAATTTACTAAAGAACAGATGTTCTTTAGTAAATTAGTGTTTTAAATGTGTGTGTGTGTTTATGTGTGTGTGTGTGTGTGTTTGTGTATTATAAAAGTGGACGCTTACTACTTGGTATAAGCTCTAAGAAAGGAATTTTCAAAATTCCACCCCTAACGGGTACGTGCAAAAGCTAAACATAGGCATCTTTAACCTAATCTTAATTATACCTTATCATCATATGATTTATAGATACTTAGTCGATTGCCAATTACTGGCCACAATAGGCAAACCATTATAGTCAATTATATGGGCACTAAAACGAAACATCATGCTGGCTCTTGGTGAATAGTACTTTAGAAGAGGTAATATTTTGTAACGTTAATTATTTACATATTATCAAGCCAATTTACCGTGGGGTAGGCATAAACTAGCGATTTCCACTTGCTACAGATCCTTACAGATCTCTCTTGCTTCCTCTACACTCATCACTCTCTTCATACATGCTCCCCGGTTATGGGTGCTCCCAATATCTCCCCTTTTAAGGAGTTTGATACTCTTTCGCCCATATAGGGTAGAATTACCAAAATATTGGTGCTCACACTTACACTATAGCGCAAGTGCAGAAAGGTTCTTTATACCTATTGCCTCAAGTGTCTACGTTCAGCGCTTTCGTCTCTATATTGATATAGCAATCAGTCAGCACAGCGTCCAATTCACCCACGTGAATTTCCCACGGAAACAGTGCTTTTTCCGAGATGAAAGGTAACATATTACATCCTGCTTAGTATTTCTAACTATATGTATGCGAAATTTCAGGAATATTGGTTCAGTAGATAAGACTTCAATAGGTAACAAACAAATAACTCACTTTCACATGTATAATATTCTTCTCTCTCTCTCTCTTCTCTCTCAGCTATAATATTAGTTGGGATAAATAAGAAACATATCTAGTAAAATACCCGTTAAAATATAAACTTGAGGCGTCAAAACGACCCAAAGCTCATTTAAACTTTGAAAATAAAACTATTTCATGCCATCCCATCTTTCGCTCGGAAAAATTTCATTTTCCGCCACGTCATAAAATATGTGTTCTCTGTTCTTGCAAATTGAATGCACACGAGACGCGCGACAAAAGATGGAATTGCATCTGACATTATACTATACGTGACTATACTTTATATCCATAGAATCTTTAAATAGTTTGAGTAACATTATACCCTCTAAAGACTAAAGGATGTTTAGTCGTATTCCTCATTGCTCAGGGTCGTGGTCATTACGTGGAATAAATAAAACTTTTTTTCCAAAAAAGTGAACCGACTTCCATTATAAAATTAAAAATCATGAAATAACAATAAAGAAAAATGTATTAGCATGCTACCTACTGAATGAGGTGAAGTCGGTGCCAAGTGCAGGACTATGTAATTGTTTAGCTAGGCATTTTGTATATATACATGATTCTAATGTTAATTTAGATTATTTAATATTCAATTTGGCACCGACTTCACCTCATTCTGTAGGTAGCATGCTAATACATTTTTCTTTATTGTTATTTCATGATTTTTAATTTTATAATGGAAGTCGGTTCACTTTTTTGGAAAAAAGTTTTATTTTATCATTTTTAGTCACAGACAAATAATAGTAAAATAAATATTAAAAAAAAATATTTCTGTGTTTTTAGCATGGAAGTAGTAAGTACTTTGTACAACTGGAAGGTTCACTGAGACTAGAAACGCGAGCCGAAAGAGAGGCTCGAAATCGTGGCGCGTCCCTTTCTGACGAGGGTGACCATGTTAAACAAAATTCTGAGGACCAGTGAACCATGTCACGTGACATGAGTCAGTGTGAAAGGCAATTGAGCCTACTTTCGTGAGTTATGTGTGAGTCAAAATTACGCTCGTTTGCGCTCTTACTCTTACGCTATTACAAAAATATGTAGCTATTCCATAGGTACAGGTAGCTATTAAATAAAATAAAGTACTACTAACCACGCCCCGGGGCTTCGCTCCCGTGGGACTTTCGGGATAAAAAGTACCCTATGTGCTATTCCCGGTATTTTTCTACCCGTATACCAAATTTCATCTCAATCCGTACAGTCGATTTTGCGTGATTGAGTAACAAACATCCTCACAAACTCACAGACTCACAAACTCACATCCAAACTTTCTCATCTCTCTCTCTCTCTCTCTCTCAGCCTAAAGACGTCCACTGCTGGACAAAGGCCTCCCCCAAGGATTTTATCCGTGGGGGGTTTTGCCATAATCGCCACGCTTGGCAGGCGGGTTGGCGATCGCAGTGTGATGGCATAGTACGTGGAAAGATGCTGCTGCCCATCATACATATAATAAAACAGTAAAAATATTTTGTCTGTACATTTAGTATTTTTGACTGAAATGGATAGAGGGACACTTAAAATGAATAATAGAAAGCAAAAAAAAATTTTCTGGAATTTCTTGTCTGTCTGTATGTACGATCACGCTAATCTCCGAAAGTACTGAACCGATTGGAATGAAACTTTTTTTGTTGTATAGCTATTAAGCCTGGGCAACATTTAGGCTATAATTTATTTTGAAAACTGGTACACCTGATGAAGAACCTTAACAGAACAGCTAAACTATAAGAATTATGGAAATGGTTCCTTAACAAAAGTCGTTCAACCTGATGAGCATTTTCTGCTGACGTATAAAAATTGAAGATCTGAAACATTTGATGAAAAGCTCCAAGAGAGATTTTTCATCTAAGCGAAACTCACGCGGGCGACAGCTAGTTTATAATATTAGGATTTATAAATTAAGTAAAATAATACTCAAGTTAAAGAAACGTATTTATTTACGTTCGTAGTAATTATAAAAGATCGCCATTTAAAGTTAAACTAATGTTGTATCACACATACAATATGGTCTTAGTAGTTATGGTCGCATCTTCAAAACATATCTGGATAGAATTTATAAATTATAACACAACATTTTTAAATTTTTCGTAAATAAAAAAAATACATCAGTTTGCTGACAACGCTGCTGTTCTCTCTCTGATTACATGTAATCTTCTCAAAGCATATTTTTTTAATGATGAACTTCACGTTCAACGCCATGACGGACATCATGTGTCCGCAGTGTACTTTACCCACGGGGCCACACGAATTTACCGAGAATTGTCCAAAATCGCCAATGTGTTTTTTTTTGTAAATATTATCTGGAAATAACTAAAAAATAATGGGCGACTTACTGAAACAGCGATTTCATTATTACTTTTCGAGATATTAGATGTCAGACACCAGCGTCCGGCGCGGCCTGCGGGAACGTTTTTCCGTGTTTCCTTCCGCGGAGGCCGCACGGATCACTCTGTCGGCCACGCCACCCGCACGCAAGAGTTCCAACGAAACACTTCACTCGTTTTTTTTCCATTCTGTTTGTTTGTTTGTTTGTAATATCTTTATTGTACTAAGGATACACAGTGAACTTAACATAACTAAAAAGGTAAATATACAAAGGTGGACTTATCCCATGAAGGGATCTCTTCCAGTCAACCAGCGATAGATTGAGAAGATATATTTACTCAGTAAAAGGGTAGAAGTAAGTACGTACAAACAGAAGAAAAGGTTTTATATCAGTGTTATTTCAGAGTATATTATTATGTCTGTTATATTGTGAAATAAATAAATAATAAATAAATAAATTTAATTACTTTAACGTTATTATTTATTTTATTTACTTATTGGGGCCGCCAGCGCAAGCTACAGACGGGTGATCAGCCCACTCATGCCGCGCGCCGCCGTGACCATTTCACCCAATTCTCCGAGACCCGTATAGGGTTTTTTGTTACCTGGTAACCCACGTTGGTGGCGACCCACTGAATCTACATGTTAGTTTGTAGAATTTTAATAACTGTTATTGAATTTTAATTTTAATGTCGCTCAGATCATCCTCAGATAGGGTGTCTGAGCCCAATACTTCTTCTCCTTGCAGCAGCGTATGCAGGATATTCTGCTACTAGGTGAAAGCTAGTTTCCTCTTCTTCAAGACAGCTGGGACAAATAGGATCGTCCCTTTGCTTAATCACTGTCAAGTGTCTATTAAGTTAACAGTGTCCTGTGAGGATTCCTATGATGATTCTAATGTTATTCCTGTTCAATTTAAGCAGGTTTTACAAAACCATATTGTTAAGTAACTTAAACGTTACTAAACAATATGGTTTTATGTAATTTATGGCGTAAAGTCGCTCGGGAGCCAATTAATTTAAGTGATAACTCTTTTGCATGAGTTGTCATTCTAAGTGTTAAATATTTATGAACTATACATTTCAAAAGTGTAACTTCATGTCTGGTTTCACAGTTTACTGAAAGAATAGGGTGTGGAGGATCGATTAAAGTATCTAATTTATAATAAAAGTGTTGCAGAACTAATAATGTGATTTTGTTTTTGCTGGTGTTCAACAAAGAGTCTTGAGCCATGGTGGTAAATACTTTTTCGGTATACTTTACAACATCGTAAACAAATTTTGACACATGTTTCAGTCCACCTCTATCCACATACATAGTAAAGGCTGAATATTTATTGATGTCGACACCGTAATTGTGCTCTTTATTAATATATTTGTTGGTTATTAACACAGCTTTACATTGTTCACATGTACTTTTTTCAATTATTTTTTTTACGATGAAACCAGATATATAATATAAAATATTATTTTTGTATTCAGATAAATTTGTATCTTCTACAAGTTTGAGAAGCAATTCTACTTGTTGACTCTCGTTATGCTCAAGTGTAGTGTCAGGGTCATTTATATAGCTTTTTGGACTTCGAAAGTCCAATATTGGTGTGGTGTCAAAATCTGCATCGAAACAATTAGAGTTTACGCTCGGAGAAACGCTGTTTCGAAATAACAACTTTCTTAGTGCATACTTTACTTGCAAGGCACTTGGATTGTCGTTGTGTCCACCAGACGCTCTCAAACATGAAAAAAACATCTCTAAATGATCTTGCGAGCATTTATAACTTAAAAAATATTTCACTATACCGTTTTGTAACAAATCCAAGGCGAGTTGAGCGAAACTGTAAGTGTCAATTATCAAACCAAGTGCTGGTGTCTTACGACGGTGTTCTAAAATAGGACAACCATTAATTTTAAGGTGACTTAGATAAACCCTTGTTTCCTCTAGCACATTTGACCACACCTCCAAATTTTGCAAACGCATTGGAGATTTAAATCCTTTTCCAAACGGTTGCTTGCAATTTAATAAATCAAACACCCGATCTAACATTCTAATATACTCCACTGTCGCTTCGCTTTCGGAAAAGCTTCGGTTTCCACTGCTCCTTAAAAAGTCAATTGCATCAGCTACTGAAGAACTCAAAATTTGTGTAGCTAGTCTAACATTCATTTTTTTACCATGAAAGTTGATGTGAGTGCTAGATAATTTATTAGCTAATTTTAAACCTTCGTCATCCTGAAGTTTATGTAGCCGTTTAACAAATTCAAAATTAATATTTCCGTTTTCAGAACTCATTTTAGTTTCTGCAAACACATTTCGAGCAAGTTTAATCATATGTGGCGGGTCTAAAAAACAATATATCTTATGATCCTTTTGAGGATGAACAAAACATGTTTGCATATTTTCGGATGTAAAATTGCACCCTAAGAGTTCATATGACTTTAAATTTGTAACAGTGCCATCACATGTTAAAGATCTGATGCTTATATTTATGTCACCTAAAAATCGAATAGCAGCTAACAATAATTGGGCCTGAATATGAGCTGATATCTTATTAATCAAAAAATAAGCGATTGGGCACTTAAATTTGGTGGTATAAGACACGATTTGAAAAATTAAAACTTCTGTGGCCAACGTCTCAGCATCACTAGCCACAATGCCACCATAATCGATGTAACCCCAATATTTATCAGTCTTTAGGTCATATTTTAATTCAGCTCTTATTGACATTGCATCAAAAACTAACGCAACGTTTTGTAAATTGACATTTTCACTAGCTGCATCTTTTAAATAACTCAAAACTTCTGAAATAAAACCCACATTGCAGTTATGAGTTGACAAAAGTCTTCGCAATGTGGATGGATGGGGGATGCATACATAATTCCTCAAATAGCGATATGCCTTTGCAGAATAAAAATATAAAGTAAGAGCAAAAGATTTAACATCATCACTAAACCTTATACCCTTATCTGACTTTTTTGTGTTCAGTTGTTCGTGAATATTTCTAAAATTATTACTTAAAACAGACTCCACTTCATCATAATTATTATATTTTTCTTTCAAAGTATTCAGAAGTGTTTTCAAATTAGCAATTTTTTCATCTCTTCTTTTAATTCGCTGTTTCATTTTTTTAACTTTACTTCTTAACTCTTTTTCTTTTGTTGTCGCAGCCAACGGAGGTGTTTGTGAGCTTGTATCTATTTGTAATTTAATTTTTTTACTCGGAGGACCATCGGAAGTTCCAGGTTCAACATTTTCAGATCTAGATAGTTGTAAAACACTCAAAACTTGAATTTTCTTCTTTTCTGGTAAGATCTGAAATCACAAACAACGTATATTAGGTATATTTATTATACGTAATATAATATACTATACAGCATAAATCCGTCAATCAAGAGCTGGACTCGCACGTGTAGGGTTCCGTACTACCAACTGTTACATACATATTATCACGCCTTTTTCCTGTATGTACCTAATCCTCAAATACTTAAAAATAAATGTCCACCCGTGCAAAGTCGGGGCGGGCTGCTAGTTAATTATAAAATACCTACCGTAGGAAAAATTGATGGAATTACTCCAGGCTTCAATTTCTTGCGTGCCTCCGTCCGGTAATCCTCAGGTTGGAAATGTAAGCCACATATTACAGAGCTATTAGTTAATTTTCCACGAATCACCTCAATCCATTTTTTTAAATTCTATGTTTGATGGTAATCTGAAAAAAAAAATCTTTG
The DNA here is from genome assembly GCA_018467065.1 of Ephestia elutella. Lineage (NCBI taxonomy): Eukaryota > Metazoa > Arthropoda > Insecta > Lepidoptera > Pyralidae > Ephestia > Ephestia elutella. The sequence goes on from CM031566.1 coordinate 11,981,872, forward strand.
TTAGGTTCCATTTATTTCCTTTATGATTATTATGTAGTCACCCTACTACTAGAAATGAAAACTTACCCGTGGAAGGAAATCCCACAACCTGGGTATGATTCTTTATTGCAACCACTAATAGCACAACATTTGTTAACCATTCTCAAACTCCAAATATTATAATTATTCAAAACAATTAAATTCACGCGCTAATGAAAAAAGCTGCCATTTTGCTTCATTTGTGTTGCTAGTGTTGAATTGCAAATATTTACTATTTCCATAACTAGAAAGTTTTTCATGCTATTAAGCCCTTAGTACACCGACGCGTTCGCATGCGAAAGCGATTCGCTGCGAAACGCTTGCGATTGCGAAACGTCTGTAGTACACTGCCGATTTTTATATAGCATGTTTTGTAGAGTGAAATTAAGAATTTATATTTTAACTAGCTGTTGCCCGCGGCTTCGCCCGCGTGGTTTCGCTTAGATGAAAAATCTTTGTGTTCCAAACTGTTGTACTGGAGTATACTCCAGTACTCAAAATTTCAGCCATTTGGTTATCCCGTGTCCCGCGGGAATATATTAGATACTCGTAGTACAGTCGCGGTGTTAAAATGAATTAAAAGTGATATTTCATTCAATAAACAATAGAAAATGTTCATCAATATATAATGCTCATCAGGTTGAACGACTTTTGCTAAGGCGCCATTTCCATATATGTAATAGTGTAGCTAATCTTTTGGAATTCTTCATCAGATGATCCTGATCTTCGATTTTTATACGTCAACAGAAAATGCTCGTCAGATTAATAAACTTTTACAAAATAATAAAAAAAAAAATATTTCAGTAACAATGTACAGTTTTATTTATTAGTAATTTAGTATTATTTCTTATAGTTTAGCTTTTCTGTTAAGGTTCTTCATCAGGTGTTCCAGTTTTCAATATCAATTATAGCCTATGTGTTGCCCAGGCTTAATAGCTATACAACAAAAGTTTCATTAAAATCCGTCCAGTAGTTTTTGCGTGAAATACGTACAGACAGACAGACGGACAGACAGACAAAAAATTCCAAAATTTTTTTTGCTTTCTATTTTTCTTTTTAAGTGTCCCTCTATCCATTTCAGTCAAAAATACAAAATGTACAAACAAAATATTTTTACTCTCTTATTTATATGTGATTATAGCCTGACCAGGAATATAAAAAATGTTGCGGAAAAGCAATGGAACTAATTTATTTTACTGGCAACTAATTTTAAAACCCATCTGTCATTTCTCCTGTCAAAGTTTGACTTTCAATCAAGGGCGGATCCAGTAGGTATTTTTATTTCTGGGAAGGGCACCGTTTTCCGTTCTTGAGAATATTTCCGAGTTATTTTTAAGGAAGTTTTCACTTGTTCTTTGGAAATTTCGAAAACGGCACATCACTAATGGTGGCGGATTATTATTTTGGAAATAAACTTGTAAGAAACTATTACTACTAAATCCTGTTATTTTAACAACTCAAATCTTATTTGATATGTACTGTTATGGAACCTATAAGCCTCCACAGTATACATGTACACTAAATAGCAGACGGGGATGTGGGGGGCGGAGGGGGCCCACGTGCCCCCGTGCTTCCACCCTTTAAATCCGCTACTTCTTTCAATAATGTTGCAATATAAAACGCTAAGTCAGGGTTTTTATATTTCTGGTCTGGCTTTATATTGGTGTTACACTTTCTTCCCTTCCTCCTCCAAACCCCTCGCCATTTTCCTGGACGTCCTACTGGCATTGACCAATTAGAGTCAAGTCATCCGCGTATCCAATGATTTTATGGATGCCGTTTAACTGCACTCCGCCGTCGACCTACATAAAGAGCATACGAGGGTCGACCGCGGGGCCGTCGACCAGTCGGGCGCAGCAGGTACCGCGGGAGCGATAAGGCTCTGAAGGACCTACAGAGCCTCAAAGCGGAAAACTGGCGAGAATTGGTGCAAGACCGCAATAAATGGCGTCATCTCGTGTCGGAGGCCAAGATCCACTTCGGGTCGCTGCGCCGCAGTACAATAGTAAGTAAGTATATTTTTACACGTTGGATTGATTTCTGATTTTATGACGCATGCGAAACCTGACATTTGCGAATCGCCTGCGTCGGTGTAACAGCTATTTCGCAGCTACGTGCGAAACAGTACTGATAAGGATGCAACTATACTAATCTCGCTTAGTTTGAGCGAGACACAGGATATTCGAAACGCTCTCATACAACTGACAAGTTTTTTGAAGTTTCGTTGCCACATGCGAACTCGTAGGTGGACTAAAGGCGTTATTAATTAATTTCTTCCAATATGTTGCCTAATGAATATGATTTCAAGTAATAGTTTTATCTAGATGGTATCTAGTAAATAAATAAGAAATACTTACACAACGAATATCCATTGATTCGTTGTAAACGTTTTCTACTAAATAGAAGTAAATTCTTAACATAGCAACTGAGTGAAAGGGACACAATGACGGGAAAGTGATTCTCTTTCGGGCACGTTTTTCCTTTTAACTATGATTATTTTTAAAACAGTACTATTGACTTCAACATTAAGTTCATTTTTGTTTGTCACGGATTTTGAAGTAAACCTTCCAGTTGTACAAAGTACTTACTACTTCCATGGTTTTTAGTGCTTCTACATCTTTTCATTTTCTTTAATAAAAACTTAAACTTTTCTTTCACTGGTGGCCGAAAATAAAGAATTAAGAATTCGAAACTTTTTATGTCAGTTTGATTTGAAATGTCAGAACATGTCAAATTGTCTATTATTTTTGGCACATAAATAGACCGTGAGCACGCGACGACCAAACCTTCCTTATTTTAAAAATGCTGAATGTTTCTCTGCGTGGTATATACGGGTAAAAAAAATTAGCGACTAGGTATGAAGTTTGGATGCAAGTTGCTTATGTAGGTAATATGGATAGCAAGGATGATTTTTATAGGTATAAAAAGCACCCTTGGGGCCTTCCAAACTAATATTAAATTCAGCTTTTATATCAAAACAAATATAACTATAATTTAGTAAAGTTACAATATCTAGCAGGGGTTTTTATCTGCACCAATTGCCTGGCAATGGATGGCGTGATTTCTTATATTATTAGGAATAAAATCTTTAAAAAACTTTACTTTAAGGAAATTGAGTTACCACTTTAAATGTTATTGCTACAAATAATCTGCCTAAGTAATCATGATCCAACTTTTATAGTCGCTAATCGCTATTTCTATGTTGGGAACATACACAGAAAATCTTTAGTTTTAATAAAATAAGGAAGGGCATGCTATCGCGGGCTTTTGCTCTATAATGCAATGTTGGTATTTTTATATTTTGTTAGGTATCTTTAAAATTACCGAACAAATTCTGATGTGGTTAAAATGGGACCAACTTGTGTATATACCATTACGAATAAAAAAACAATTTCGGAAATCAGTCCACTGTAGGCGGAGAAATCGGCGAACATACATAAAAAAAAAACATACATACATCGAAACATATAACCTCCTCCTTTTTTGGGAAGTCGGTTGAAAACTAGCAATGAGAGAAAGTGGCAATGGATACACTTGATTGCTGCTGATAATTATCGATTAGAGAGCAGATTTCCTCACGATGATGTTTTCGAACAAAAATTATCAGCATTTTGTTCGAAATCTTTCATCCCGGGAAAAAGCAATGTTCCCGTGGGAAATTCACGCGGGCGAAGCCGTGGGCGAAAGCTAGTATCATATAAATAGGTTCTTCAAGAGATTAAAATAAAAATCTCAACAGTTTTGTATAAAAGTATAGATTAATACACACACACACACAATGAGAAAAATTTAAAGCCAACGAGAACCCCTCATTATAGATTACCATCAAAGTTTGACGTCGATGAAACAATTCAAAGCCTAATGAAACGGAAAAATGTAATAACAAAATACGGGTCAGTTTTGAAAGCGAAATAAGTGTTAATGTAAAGAAAAATGTAAAGTAACGCCGCGTTTAATATGTAATTACTTTTTACATCGCTCGGCCACGACCCTAATGTCCAAAATTTGGACCAACATTTGCCAAAATGCCTGCATTTTTCTCCAGAAACAGTCGTTTAAAGGGGATGTTGGATATTATTCTTTCGTTTAGAAGAAATTGCTACAGTTCTCGTTACATCTGGGCTTTGTGTTGGTCTAAAATATCTACTTATAAATTTACTTCATTCATGCTTATACATATATTATGTATTGAGATTTCACGCTTATACAAGTGAATAGAATAAAGTTAAATCATTAAAATACATGAATAGCAAAGATTAAGAATATACAGTATATTCTAAATCTTTGGTACATAGATAGAGTCAAATTAAGGATCTAAGATCTTCTCAGGGTCTTTTTCATCTTATCAAAATGTGACAAAGAAAAGCAAACACTTTTCTAAAAACCACGTCGAGAATAGAAATTACTTACCACATCTCCGTAGGTTATTGGCATAGAAATTGGAATAATATATTCTGAGTTCTGTGGTTATTCCATATGTAACTTGTAGTAAAATAAATATAAAATATACATTCCATGACGTCAGCTTTTATTCGTGAATCGCTCAGCAATTTGAAAACTCCAAAATAACAAGATTGGAAACACGGACCTTCCGTGTAATTTGCAACCTCATTTTATTCGGTTTGTCAGAGCGTGAGTAATTATAAAATATGCGAAATTAATTCAATAAATCCCTATGCTTGGAAGGTTCTTAATGGGATCAAATGAGAATACCTTTTCAAAAGAATGTTTTTTTTTTTTATACAAACTTTTTCCTAAAGCATATTCTATTGAAGCTTCAGCAAATTATAAGCTAGCATGTGCTAACTTATAATTTGCTAAAGTTATGGCTATGTAGCCATAACTACCGCAGATATACACAACGAGTAGAAAATACATATATCTGCCAGACTACCATTCAATAATTCGTTCCAAGACTAGAAAAATTACTACCACGAAATTTTCAACACAACCTATCCCTCAGTCCTGAAACAACCAAATTTACCGCCTGCTTGAATCAAATTGACAACGGGCGATAAAGCTCAGCCTATCCTCAGGGATCCTCCTATCTAAATCCAAACTAAAAACAAATTCTACTGGAGAGGTTGAAAAAACGCTTCAACTACTTGTTTCGACTCGAGCATCTGAATGACGTCAGACTTGAGACGTATCGATCTAGTTTCAACAAATCGTCGCTTTTTGTACTGTTTACTAGTATCTGGAGAATTGTTAGTAAATACATTGCTGGGGACATTTTTTTTATTAGAGATCTGAGATTTTGGACTAATTTTATTTCATTTTGCGCAAGTTTATTTCGTTGCTGCTTCTTGAGTCTTTTAATAATACAGCATGGCTTACCAAGTTCATTTATATTATGCAAACTTGTAAGTAGGTACCTACCTTTTTATGAATTCTTGGAAAACTATAGATGAACCTGTTAGTAGCTGCATCGTATTGTTATTACTTTCAACTATAATTCAACTCGCTGTAGTTCATTACAGACATATTTCATTTTAAGATCCTTTTTCCGAATTTGTCCGTTATTCGCACAACCAGTTCAATTAAAAAACCTAACATAAACAACCAATACTGACTTCTGTTTATTCAGTACAAGCGCACCGAGTAAGCTATTTATTTAGCTTACTGTACCCTCGTTTACATTGCACCGGCTAACAAACACATATCGACTACTAGCAGGATATACTTAACGAATTTTAATTTGAATGAATACAGTATATAAATCTTTTTACATATTTTGAATAAGTGTATACTTAGATATTAAATATATGTACAAAAACCGTAACTATGCTTGTAGAAATATATTTACACTTACGAAAAAGTATATCTTTATAAAACACAGAACGCTATCTCCTTAGATAAATATATAAATAAATATTTCACTGCTTCAAACATTTTACTGCGACAGACATAAATTGGACTATAGCCAAACAAACATAGTTTATGTTTGTTTGTACAGTACAATCAGTTCAGTCAAGTTATCCTGCTTGGACCTCTATTACATCGGAAATAGCGGCTAAATTGCCAAGAATGTACGCAGAGTAGTTGTTATAACTGTACTTCTTCTTCTTCCTAGCGTGTCGACTCGGCGGGTCAAATTTGTGATGACCAATATGACGCCACAGATACAGCATTATCTATTGCGTCATACAGGTCTTTTAGCGTACAGGTAGTATCACGATGCGTCTGTTAAAATACTGCTCAGATGTGATTTCAGGGTTTCGATCTTAGACGTGTCTCGCTTAATGGAAGAGGTGATTCCGTGAAAAGGGACGAGTATGTAACAGATGCTGGGAAAGTAACTGTACTAATAACAGACAACTCCCTAATTAGCTACGTGTATTTAATTAAAACTGCGACTAACTTAACTTCGCTCAAGTTTTCCGACAATCTATCAAGCTATTTTAGCAGATAGAAGTTAGAAACATTGTATACTCGGGCATAATTACTAGAGTAAACTTGTCTGTTGTTTTGTCAGTCAACTATACTGGAGAATATCAATCGTATTACGGAACAAGCTGATTATTAAAAACTAAAGAACACGGCTGACAACTCACATAGCCTATGTCACTCGGAAGAATGCAAGGAATCTTAGAATACCTCTCACATCAAAATCTGTTCAGCCGTTTGGGACTTATGGTCTAATAAAGAAACTTACATACATACGTACATACATGAACCCTGAAAACATAACACTCTTTTTTTGGTCAGTCGTGTAAAAAGGGAAACGACAAAGTTCGAGATCCACGACATTTGTACGCCCAGAGCTGGATAAATGTAGTCATGTATTTTTGAGAACAGATGCCGTACAAAAAAGTTTTGTACCTCCTTATGAAGGCCCTTTCCCAGTTTTAGACATGAATAACAAACTATTTAAAATTAAGAAATTAGATAAGGAAATTATAGGTTCAATAGATAGGCTCAAACCTGCATTCTTGGCTAGCTAGAATGCGGATATTATCAAAGACACGTACGTCACCAGATCTGGTAGATGGCGGACGCCACAAACTAACAAATTAATTGCATTATTTTTATTAATGTTAATCATAATGATGACTTTGCATCAAAAGTATAGCTAAAAGAGATCCGTTTGTTACTTACGGACTACTCAATCAAACTACCCGGGTGGTCGGTTAAAAATGTTATTCCATCAAACATCTTAAAGATCCATCTGGGTGGTTGGATAGGAATTTTATTCCTATCAAACCATCTGCCTGTCCACCACTTGTTTTTAATGTAAGTTATGGGTTAAAATATAACAAAAACTAAATAATGCAATGCGCATGTTTTCACGCAAGCACGTACTTTCTCAGCATCTGTTACATACTCTCGTCCCTTTTCACGGAATCACCTCTTCCAGAAAAGCGAGACACGTCTAAGATCGGAACCCTGAAATCACATCTTAGCAGTAATTTCTGGCCATACATTTCACGACAGTTTGTCGCCGTAGGGGATTTCAGTGTAAGGATAACTTCAAAGAAGAATACGTTTTATTTGTTGACGTTGCAAAGAGGATTATTCTACTAAATCTGAAATGCATTAACTATATTTTCTCACCTCATACGTACACACATTTTACACACAATGTACACACAACACCCCACAATGAATCCTCCACAATAATTAGTTTTCGACGTGAAAAAGAGCCATATTTGAAGGCCAAGTTTCAATAAAAAATTTAACTTTGACTTTGACTAAGATCACTTAGGACGCTCCGGGTTAGAGCAACACCTTTCACCCGTCTGATCTTAGAACTCAAGATTAGAAACTTGAATTTTGCCCACGATTTAAACCTAAGATCTGAAGCGGGGAAACTATTAATCTGTGTCCTTTTGTTCTTTCCTAGTCTGAATCTAAAAATTATATTCAATTTTTTTTATTCTTATTTCTTATCACAATAAATTATGCACATTTGAATAACTTAGGTGGACTAATACATGTCTCGTCTGCTTTAGAACAGGGGATCAAAGGTGCAACGATAAGCAGACTTTAAAAAAATATAGTTCACAATGAGCGATTTTTCTGACAGCTAATTAAGAAAAAAAAATCAGTACAAAAAAGTCTCAACAGAGAGCGTTTTATGAAAGCCGAGTCGTAATAATGGCTGAACCTATATTGTGCGCTTTTTCTTGTCAACCAGAGGCAGAAAAAAAAATCACATAACAGTTTGACAGTTGCACAAATCAAAATATAGATACTTTTTAGTTGTTTTTTTTACTAAGTTTTATTTTTTTAAAATGCCATTTCCGCACAGACATATAATAATAGTAAGCAGACTGAACATGTCATTTGAAATTGCATGGCAAAAACACACACTATAGTATTCACACAACGACAGAATACAGGGTCGGATCTAAGATAATTAATTATATTCAGTACAGTGTAGCAAAACCAAAAATTTTGAGACGCCGAATCTTAAGCCGTGCGCGGTATGCGGACGGATCTGCATCAGCTTTTTACGATGGGAAATTCTATTCCTTTTGGGAAAAAATACTAGTCATTAAATCAATCACATTTATTTTAAATTATTAAAAATCACGTGCAATGAAACATTGCAATGATGTTGATGGTTGCTGGCGTCCATTCACTGTCGTGGTACTCGTAGTACGTAAGAGAAATAGTCCCCATAACAGTTATCTTTCTTGAGGTATTATTTTCTGGCATATTTTCCTTGTCCTGAAATAAAATTCACTGTCAGTATTTTTATAAAATGTGCATTTTAATCTTCAAGAAAGAATTCCTGAGATTTTTATAAAATATGTACTAAATTTGTATATTTGCCTTGATTCGGCCCAGCCATAGTAAACAAAACTGGATCTGTCAAATGATCTATGCTATTTACGAAATTATTAAATTACTTGTAGTATTTCTTATGAAATGGTTATAATTAATACACTACTTTATAAAATAAATAATGATATTGCTGATAAATAGCATTCAAAAGTCTAATAATGGTTATTGTTTAAAAAAAAACACGAAATTGTATATTATCATTGGGCACGTCAAAAAAACATGTATTGCTTACCGAAGGAACGATATTCCACGAATATTTTTTTATGAAACACTTCCACATATTGTACACGTTGCATTTTATCATTTCTATTGAGTTTAAAAGCACAAAACAGTAAAAAATAATTTTAAATATTTGTGACAACACAACAAATATGACAGTTAAGGATCATTTCGCATGAAAAATCCGGCTTGGATGATAAATCTTTCAGTGTAGTTCGTATTGCAATACATTGCAATGCTTAGGAAGGAAAGGGACAGAGTTATGTGACAGTCCTTATATGGCTAAATTGATTCGATAAGTAGAAATTAGAGTACACTATCAATCACCACATTGGATCGAATACTTATTGAAAGCATTCGCCGTTAATAAGCGTTGCTACAGACGATTTAGACAATAGGAACAATGCACAAACCACTTACCATGTAGGCAGGCTTCGAGCACGATTCCTCACGAATAGTTCTTCCTTTAGACACCTAGCCGGCCAGCCACACACGATTATAAAGTTCCAAAAACACTGTTGAGCACTTGAAGTTTTATTAAGAATAATTGAGTAAAATGTAATGTTTGATGCGCGCGCGCCTTCGCTTTCACGTACAGACACGGAGAGGTTTTTACTGGTTCAGCCACCAGCCTTCTGCTACCAGCCTATGGCGTTGATCTCTCAGACACCGGTAGGATCTGCGCATGCGCCAGCGGAAGTCCGGGCGCCCCATTGGCTAAATAGAACTGCAGCACAGCGAATTATGATGATTGATAAGTGCATCGGTAAGGCGCGCGAAATTCAAATTGAAAGGTAAACAAGATTTGCGTTGAAAACGGAACATTCCGCCCACCAAAATACCAATAGGATTTTCCCAGAGTAAGAATAAGAAACGGTAATTAACGATAAATATGTTTAAGTTATTATTCTAAACTTAAAAGCTAACAAAAGATAAGTTGAAACGATTATACGGAGGGTAGAGGACATAGTTTGACCAAAGGTCTCTTAAGCGAGTGATCCCTGGCTGTTCTAACGGTTGCGACTCGAACTACCCCATCAGGGCCAGGATGCAAGGAAACAACTCGTCCTAATGCCCATTGAAGAGGAGGCCGATTGTCCTCTTTTATAAGTACGATTGAGTTTACAATTAACGGTGTTGAGTCCGTGGTCCATTTTGCTCGCTGAGTTAACCCATGTAAATATTCATTTTTCCAGCGTTTCCAAAATTGTTGTTGAAAAGATTGGATAAGTTGCCATCGATTTAGTCGATTGATTTTTACGTCCTTGTAGTCGAAGTCAGGAACTGCTGTAAGAGGTTCCAGCGTTAAAAAATGACCGGGCGTAAGAACGTTCAAATCGTTGGGATCCGAGCTCAATGGACACAAAGGCCGCGAATTTAAAATTGATTCGATCTGAGCGAAGAGTGTGGTAAGCTCTTCAAACGTTAAGACCTGATCGCCAACAATACGGTACAAATGACTCTTTGCGGCTTTGATTTGGATTTCCCACACCCCTCCAAAGTGGGGAGCAGAAGGTACGTTACGTTTAAAATCTATTTTTTCCGCATGAGAGGCTTGTTCGATACCTGACGCTAGTTGTGAACTTGCACCAACGAAATTCGTACCGCAGTCAGAGTGAATAACATTGCAGCGGCCGCGACGAGAAACGAAGCGACGCAATGCCGCGATGAAGCCGTCAGTCGATAAAGTAGAAACCACCTCAAGGTGCACTGCTTTTGTGCTCAAGCATACGAATAAACACAAGTACGCTTTATCGATTTTAGCACCACGATGAAGCCCGAGCTTAATTCGAAAAGGCCCTCCTAGATCGACACCTACGACAGAGAAGGGTTTTGCCTGATTGACACGAAAGGCCGGAAGGTCGCTCATAAAGGGTTGCAAAGGTTTCGGTTTAAGACGGTAGCATCTTATGCATCTTGAAAGATGATGACGTACAGCATGCTTTGCCGCAAGTATCCAAAACTGTTGTAAAATCAGATAGTTGGTTGTGTTCAGACCGGGATGAAAATTGTTTCGATGAATAGATTCGATTACAGCTGATGTAAGAACACTCTTTTTGGGCAATAATGCGGGATACTTATGTTCGAAGTCAAGATCGGAGCGCGATAGGCGCCCGCCTACTCTGAGTATACCCTGCTCGTCCAAAAACGGGTTTAGTTTACGAAAACTGCGAGGTAACTGTATCTTTGATTGTAATTTGGATATGACATCCAAAAAACAACGATGTTGGAAATGTTTGACGATAATTAGTAACGCACGATGACGCTCAGCGTCCGTTACGAAAAGATTATCTGATCGCGGAACAGTGTTACGCATGTTATTACAAAACCTGCGAACGTAAGCGATAATGCGACAGATTTTATCTAAAGAAGAATATTTTTCGAATAGCCGATCAATTATAGACGTGTGATTAACGCTTTCGATTTGATCCGAAACGAGAACCGTGGTGCGACGCTGCTCAGAGAGCACCGCATTGTCATCGTTTGAACGATTTTTCGATGTATCGATTGGCCACTCAGACTGTGGTTGAGACAACCATTCTGGGCCCGCCCACCATAGGGCATTGTTTAGCAAATCGTGAGGCAATTGCCCACGCGAACAAACATCTGCAGGATTTGTGACAGATGGTACGTGCCTCCAGCACTCGGTCGGTACGATATCTTGAATGTGACTTACGCGGTTTGCAACGAATGTCACCCAGCGAGAAGAAGGAGCTCGCAACCAGGATAAGGTAACGGTGGAATCACACCACAGATAAGTGTCATGGACAGGAATCCGCAGCGTGTCCTTGACAAATTTGATAAGGTCTGTAAGCAAAACTGCACCACACAGCTCTAAGCGAGGTAACGATTGACGTTTTAAAGGAGCTACACGAGCCTTTGCACATACGAGAAAGACGCGAACGGAGCCGTCAGACTCGATAACACGCAGGTATATAACGGCGCCATATGCTGCTTCGGAGCTGTCACAAAATCCATGCAGTTGATATGATTGAGCGCTATCGGTAGCGTATTTACGTGGAATTTTAAGATTCCTAACTTGAGGAAGCTGTTCAGAGAACTTTTCCCATTGAGAGATAATTTCCGGTGGGGGCTTATCATCCCATGAAAGACCTAGAATCCAAAGCTTTTGAATAAGACATTTGGCATGAATTGTCAAAGGAGATAGAAAACCCAGAGGATCGAAAATTCTGGCAACCTCACTCAAAATCGTTCGCTTGGTGCACGGTTGATTAGATGGATTAACGGTAAAGACGAACGAATCCGAAGCAGGCTCCCACTTAAGGCCCAGAACCTTGATAGTTGTGTCTTCAGTTTCGGTAAAAGTGATTGCTTCTGAAAGACACGCCTCCGCGGGAAGATCGCTAAGTAGCTCGGGTCGGTTACTCACCCATTTTCGGAGCTCAAACGAGCCAAGACCGAAAAGAGCGATGAGTTGAGTTTTGATTTCTCTGGCGTCCTTCAGCGATGAGCTTCCGGATATGACGTCATCAACGTATATGTCGGAAGTTAAAACGGTTTTGGCCTTTGGGTACTTGTGACCCTCATCGTTGGCCAGTTGCTGAATAGAGCGGCACGCCAGGAATGGAGCGGAAGACACTCCGTACGTTACGGTATTTAATACGTACTCTTGAAGAGGCTCATCTGGGTGAGCTCGCCAGAGAATACGTTGATAATCACGATGTTGAGGAGCTAGGTTGATTTGACGGTACATTTGGCGCACGTCTGCCATGAAGACAATTGCGTGCTCACGGAAATGAAGAAGGATCTCTACGATATTTGATTGTAGCTTCGGTCCCGTCAGCAGCGAGTCGTTTAGCGATTTGGAAGTTGCATCTTTAGCCGAGGCGTCGAATACAACGCGAAGCTTCGTTGTAGCGCTGTCGGGACGTAGCACACAATGGTGCGGTATATAATACTTGCCTTGACCCATTTGCTTGGCAGGTACCAGAGTCATGTGACCACTGTCGATATAGTCAGTCATGAACTCCACGTATTGTTGGTTTAAATTGTGATCGCGATACAGACGCCTTTCAATGGCATGAAAGCGTCGTAAGGCTATCTCTCGAGAACCTTCAAAGACTGGCTCCTCGTCGTCCTTGAAGGGGAGACAAACTACATATCTACCTGTCTCGTCACGGTAGTGATTACTGAGAAAACTATTTTCACAGCGTTGCTCTTCTGGGGTCAATCGGGAAGATTGTGGAACGTTATCGATTTCCCAGAAACGTTGAACAATTTTGTTTAAACTATCGTCTACGGTAGAAGGGGCTACTCCTAGTAGACTGGACGATGCGAGTCTGGACTTCCCAAGAAGAAGCCAGCCGAAGACTGAGTTGAAAGCTCGCGGTTGAGAGGCGTTACCCTTCAGACGTTGTTCGAGAAGTGACTCAGCAAAGACGTCGGCACCTAACAAGACGTCGATCGGACCGGGGATGTCAAAACCAGGATCAGCTAGCGGTAGTGTTTTGACCTCCTCCCATCCTTTCGTATTTAGCCTTGCTATCGGTTGATCTCCGCAAATGCTCGGTATGACGAGCATTCCCAGACGAAACTTTACGTTACAGTTGGTGCCAATGTCGCATGTAACAAAGCCACTGACTGAGGCAGGGCTGCCCCCTAACCCATAAACGTTGATATTACCAGTTATAGGTTTTAGATTTAATCGTTGAGCGGCGTGAGCCGTGAGAAAATTGTTTTGACTGCCGGTGTCAAATAACGCGCGAAATGTATGAAATTCACCAGAAGCATCACGAATCTGGACGAGAGCTGTTGCCAGTAACACGGTTGTGGTTACGGTTGGATCAGACTGAGTTAACGAATCCTTAGCCACTAAGGTCGCCGAGCTTGCCGCCGGCTCCTTATGTAGCAAAGTGTGGTGTTTACGTCTACATTGTCGACATGAAAACATTGATGTGCACTCTCGCACTGAATGGGATGCGTTAAGACAATTGTAGCACCATTTCTTTTCAGTGGCCACAGCCATGCGCTCATCTATTGATTTTGCCAAAAAATCATTACAGGCCGAGATGTGATGTTCATTGCGACAGTAGGCACATTTACGAATCGGAGTGCTCGAATTGTGAGCAGGTTTCGCTTGTTGTTTATCACCAACATTTTTATGAGTAGTGACGGTGGGAGCGACAAGCGAATGCGTGACGTTATGTCGCTTGAACTTCTGTGAAGTTCCCGGTGTGTCCTTTGAAACGTTAGCGGTTTTATTGGTAACATTCGAAAAGTGCGTGTCGCGAATTAATGCTTCACCTTTAGAGTGTAAGAATGCCCTTAAATGGTTATACTGTGGAAGCTCAATATCGGTATGTTTTTCCTCAAACTCGCGTCTTAATTTGGTATCGAGTTTGGCCAGAACATTATAACAAAGAACAAAATCCCATTTATCGGTAGGTAATTTTAAAGTTTTTAAAATTGTTAAGTTCTCATCGATCGTGTCTAAGGCGCGTCGAAAATCTTGAGCGTTCGAAGTCTTTAAACTAACGTCCAAGATATCACGCCAGCACGTAAACGCTAATTCGCGTTTATCTTCATAACGGGACTTGAGAGCCTCGTACGCACTTAAATAATGTTCACTTGCAACAGGAAAAGTTCTAATGAACGATAAAGCATCACCACTTAAAACTGACACGAGATAGTGAAATTTCTCAATATTACATAAGGAGGTAGAATCATGTATCAACGCGTTATAAGTTGCAATGAACTCAGGCCATTCCTTGATAGCACCGGAAAAAGTTGGCAACGAAATTTTTGGTAACCGCATATTTCCACTGTGCGAACCGGTCAATGAATTATGTTTCGAAGTGTCAGCTTGTTGAGATGAACGTTGTTCAAATTTTCGTTGAATTGCCAACACTTGAAAATACAATTCGTCAAATCGATCCTGAAGTTCATCGTCCTCCTCATCGGCATCATCCTTAAGAAGGTCCAAAATAATAAAATGGGAGTCATGAAAACTATCAGCAATCGTTTTTATTTCATGACAATATGAAAGAAATAACCCTACTTGTGATTCATCGGTATTGGCTAAGGTACCTACTTCCAAAGCCTTCGTTAAGCGATTATATGCTATAGTTCGTTTACGTCGCAAACTGGGCAAATTATTAATAGTGTACGTATTTTCGATACCCTTTTTAATAGTAGGTTTAGATTTACGCCTTGATAATAAAGACATAATTAATATCAAAACAATAAAAACTGATTGCAACAAATATTCGGATTCGATAAAAAAGTTTAGTTGCGAACGTCTTCAGCGAGACCGCGTTCACAAGAATCGACGAGAATCACTGGGGCGGTATTACACGACAACAGGTAATATTGTCACCTCGGTCACCTGAGTTTTAAATTGAAATAAATTAAATTGATAAGGATGAATTAAATGAGCGTTAGGAACACTAAAAACGGTTTGCGATATTCGTTAATGTACGGTAAATAAAAAAAGTAAAAATCAGTTTTTTTTGTAAAAACAAAAAACTATGATTTTTAACCTAAAACGGTAATAATGAAAATGTGAACGCACCAAAATTCGTTGAAAATATGATACGATAAACGATACAACGTCACGATAAAAAATATTTCGTAATTTGAAACGAAATAAATTTTCGATAAATAAATATCAAGAGGAAACGTTGAACGGTTGGAAAAAAGTAGTCGAGTTATAACGAACTATCAACATAAAATTATGAGAAGGTGGATTTGCAATATTGTTTATTGCGAACGGTAAAACGGTAGATAATTTTATGCTAATAAGTATAAAACGACAAAAGAATTTATTTTCAACAAATATTCTAGAAACTGATGGAAGCCATCTTAAATCGATAATCGGTAGGTAAGGTACTCAACAAAACAAAATGGAACAAAGACTTGTTTTCCGATTAGTAATTGAAACAAAATGTTATGTTTATTCGTTTTAGCTGTACTAGTAAGTATAATAAGCGTGGAATACGGTAAATGAAGTAGCAATTACTAAATCGAATTGGTATTTGGCGGCAGACTGAAGGTAGGTATCCAAAGTTCCCGGGTTTCGGCACCAAAAAATGTGGCTAAATTGATTCGATAAGTAGAAATTAGAGTACACTATCAATCACCACATTGGATCGAATACTTATTGAAAGCATTCGCCGTTAATAAGCGTTGCTACAGACGATTTAGACAATAGGAACAATGCACAAACCACTTACCATGTAGGCAGGCTTCGAGCACGATTCCTCACGAATAGTTCTTCCTTTAGACACCTAGCCGGCCAGCCACACACGATTATAAAGTTCCAAAAACACTGTTGAGCACTTGAAGTTTTATTAAGAATAATTGAGTAAAATGTAATGTTTGATGCGCGCGCGCCTTCGCTTTCACGTACAGACACGGAGAGGTTTTTACTGGTTCAGCCACCAGCCTTCTGCTACCAGCCTATGGCGTTGATCTCTCAGACACCGGTAGGATCTGCGCATGCGCCAGCGGAAGTCCGGGCGCCCCATTGGCTAAATAGAACTGCAGCACAGCGAATTATGATGATTGATAAGTGCATCGGTAAGGCGCGCGAAATTCAAATTGAAAGGTAAACAAGATTTGCGTTGAAAACGGAACACCTTATCATGAACAGGATGCATATATTGTCAAATATCATCAGAGTGTGTGTGAAATTTGTGTTTCTTCTGCTTATATTTAAAAAAAAAATTATTTCTGTGCATTTCCGTGAATTTTTTGCTTTTTGTATGGAATTTTTTCTCTCGGCTTTTACTAAGCGCCATCTATGAAGTCATTTGGAACTATTTCTTTTTTTAATTTGTGTCACGGAAAATCCCTCATTACATTGTCTTTTATTCTCTTCTTTTTCTTAAATTTATATCTTTATAAAAATACACCTATAAAGTAAGAAGAAAACGTTTCTCTTTGTCTGAGACACCTATGTTTTGAGAACGAAAATACATCTAATTTGACTTGTTGAAAATTAGCACATTCTGCTGTTAAAGACGTATTCGCAGGAACTAATTTAAACTTTTTGAGCAAACCGTTTCACTCGGGGACGCTGAAACTAGAAGTAGGACGTTGATATACGTGCCAAGAGGCGTTAGATTCCCTTTATTCTTTTGTTTTTGCGGGCAAAGCATGACGCGGGCACCCCGCATCCCCGCTGTATAATCACGCGCTCTCAGAGACAACGCCAATACACCCGAGCGCTCGAGTAATCTATAACATTTTATCAACAGTAAAAATAGTAGGTATGTCTGTAGGTACGGTGAATTTATATTAAACAAAAAAAATATTGTGTGATGAAGAAAATAATTTTAAGAATTTTATCAGTAAGAGTTGTATCAGTCTGTATGTTTGTTTATTTATTTTCACATGCTAATCATTAGAACTACTGTATTAATTTGAATGAAACTTTTTATAGGGTACTAGCAGTTGCCCGCGACTTCGTCCGCGTAACTCATGCCTTGACTTCATTAAAATCACGAAAACATTTTTTAAATGAACCGATTTTGATGAAACAAACTGTAAATGTGTTGCTGAAACAAAGCAATTGGTGAAAGTTTTAAGTAAATAGTTTCAGTGCTTTCGGAGATTAGCGTGATCATACATACAGACAGACAGACAAAAAATTAAAAAAAAAAAAATTTTCTTTCTTTTATTCTTTTTAACCCTCTATCCATTTCAGTCAAAGTACTAAATGTACAGACAAAATATTTTTACTGTTTCATTATACGTATATAGTTTTATTATATGTATAGATAAATGATTTTGTAAATACAAAACTGACTTTCAATGGTAAGTAGATACCATTAAGATTTTTTTCTTTATTAATGAGAAAGTGAGTTTATTTGTTCGTTTGTTTGTTACCTCTTCACTAATTTACACACATACACATAGTTATATGTACTGAGAAGGACATAGGGTACCTTTCATCCCGGGAAAAAGCACTATTCTCATGGGAAATTCACGCGGGCGAAGCCGCGGGCAAAAGCTAGTTAGAAAATACATTTGTGCATAAAAATTTCTTCCTTTATCCTTATTTCTCATGACTGAGGCTCGGGATGATTATGTGGAATGAAACACTCATAACGACTATTTTGATAATTTTAATGGAGTGATTTGCCACAGCGATCTCCATTTCACACGCAAACTAAGTCGCGGGCACTAGCTAAGAAAAATATTATCTTATATACGATTCACTAATATTTCACAAAAAAACCTTTCACAAATTATCATTAAATATCGCATAGTAGAACTAACCTATCATTTTAAAAATGGTAGTATGACACACAAAAATTTTACAAATCATTTTCACTATAATTGTATTACATGTACATACATACCCACATAAATATTGTCACCCCCTTTTTCCCGTGGGGGTAGGCAGAGAATACTATAGTATTCTCTACCTATACTATAGTATCCTACCTATAGGTAGGATTACTAAAATAGGTATCAATAAACTGTCAGCTACACCACGATTTTAGCGCCACCTAGTGTGCGCTAACGCTTGCCCCACTCGGCAGCGGCGGCGAGGCGTGGTGAACGAAACGACCAACCTAACAAAGACGGCACTTTGTTACGAGCAGCGGAACGCGACGGTCGCAAGAAATGTGCTTGCTCATGCGCATCCCCAGATATTTTTGTGGTTTCATAGCTTATATCACATTAATTGGGCAAATTTAGATAAATATTTAAATAATAATATTATTTATTTATTTCACCTGTTGTTTACAAAACTTTTATTTCACCAAAATAATCTCTTGACAGAGTCATGGTTTTACAAATAAGGTCACAGCTAAAATAGTTTTTTTTTACAATGGTATGAAATGCTACTCCCCCGATTCATAAAAATAAATGGCCAAGTGCGAATCAAACTCCCGCAGCGAGGGTTTCGTATATGCAAAGCATCTCACATTATAGCTCTAACTGAAAGACCAACTAGTTTCAAAAAGAAACTTTGCAGTTTTGATCCCTAAATATATATTGATAGAAGTTTTAGACTTCTAACAATATATTTACAGTTTTCAGATTTATTGCTGTACAAGTACTATAAGACCTTTTTGGTTACCAAATTTCATAATTTTAGGTCAACGGGAAGTACGATAGGTTTTGGTTGTCTTCTGAATTTGCATAATTTGCGAAAATTTGCTATAATTATTCACGGTTATATTTGTTGATTGAGTCGACATATAAATTTGATTATTTTACAGCTGAAAGAGACCATAAACCCAAGTAGTTGAAAATGACCAAGGTGACTGAATTTGACTGACAAAATCGGTCATTTATGGTCATTTTCGTCGAAAGTGTTTTCACCGATTGCAAAGGCAGGGTCAGGTTTTTCACGAGTATTCTGTAGGTTTTTTCCGCGGCTTTGCCGGTTGATATTTGAGATAAAAAGAATCTATTAGTCTCATATATATGTACCTTAACAATTGAATTTAATAAAAGAAGTAAAATAATAAATAGCAAAATTTGACAACAGTTGATCGGTCATTTATCGTTTTCAACTTTTTTTAATTATGACCGGTCAGATTCGGTCATTTTACATCTCTAACCCAAGTATTAGATATGAATTTCAATTATATACCTCATGAGTTCCTGAGTAAAATATTCTTGACAGACGGACGGACACGTGATCTTGTAAAGATTCGTTTTTGCCTTTTGAGGTAAGGAACCCTAAACACACGACTGAAGAGAATACCAAATACTACTAAATTTAAGTCTTGGCAACGTATCCATTGTAAAAAAAAATACAATAATCATTTAGGTATAAGTTAATGTGTTTGTAAAATCGTTTATTTAATAACTATGTGTAGTATTGAAAACTGTTTTAAAAATATAATTTTTGAATCGTATTTTATGAAATGACTGTGCAACAATATTTTCATACTAATGAGAATAAAATGCTAGATATCAGAGTTTGGGCTAATGTCATTTTGACTTTTTATACGGTGTGCAAAAAATATTTCGACGATAATTAATAATAATATCACTAACATTTTTACCAATTATTCTTTATAGTATACTAAATTAATTAAATAAAAAGAAGTTATACACATACATACATATACATACGAACATATTTTTTAACTAAAGAAATAGATTCTTCAAATTTCGGTATGTAAATGCCACCAACCAACGCATCATGATCAAAGTTGAATAATTTAGACATTCTTTATATCAGAAAAAACTTACTTAGTTTTTACCGGATTGGTTGGTTTGTTGAAGATAGATAAATTAAAAATAATATTTTTATTGCATCTATTTTTTTCTGCAGACCATAGTCCATACTTGCGTCTATGAGACCGAGTGACATGTTTTCTTAGTTTATTTAATTTGTACATCGATTATCAAATTACTTATCAATTTACTAATTATACATATTTAATAGGTATCTAAATACCAGCGGCTTCGCCCGCGTAATTTGTTTTAGGATTTTTACTTACTGCTGCGGCGCAGCGATTCGAATTGGATCTTGATCACCGATCATAGCTGACGTCATTTTTTTGTGGTCTTGTTTAGGATTTTCTAGTTTTCGTTTGTAGTCACGAACTATTCCTATATCAGAACTGACAAATCACACAAATTGAGTTAGCCCCAAAGTTAGTTGGAGGCTTGTGTTATGGGATACTAATTCAACGATACTATATTTTATAACAAAGCTTTTACCCGCGGTTTCGTCCGCGTGAATTTCCCACAAGAACCTTGCTTTTTCCCGGGATGAAATGTACGTACCCTATGTCCTTCTCGAATCACTACTTCTATGTGTATGCGAAAGTTCAGGAAGATTGGTTCAGTAGATAAAGCGTGAAGATGTAACAAAAAAAATAAATGCATAAACAAATATATATTAGTTAGAATTGCGATAGTTAGGATAGATAAACATTCAATAACATTCAAGACCCAAAGATCATTTTCTATCTTGACCCGACCAGGGATCGAACCCTGGACCTCCGGTGTACGGTGTCCGGCGACGGCGTGATGGCCGTAGGGCCACGGAGGTCGTCAAATGGAGGAAAATGATTTCTATGGATATATTTTTTGACTTTCTGCAATGCTCTTAAAATAATAAAATTGCCTTTAAATAAAATCAAATTTATATCAATTTACATCTACAAAAAATTCCTTATCTAATAGTGAAACTGGCATAAAAATCCATAGCGTGGTTTAGGAGGAGTAAAAGTACGGAGGTAAAGTGACCTTCATTTATTCTTGTAATGTACAAAAGTACAGGTACAGCCGGCTGATTACTGTATGTTTTTCTCTACGCTACATGGTAAACAAAGCGACAGGAATATTGACAGATGCGGAAACGAGCGACACGACCTCCTCGTCTGAAAGCCAGTGGCAGACTGCCGCCCGTCGCCCGCACAGGGCCCCGCTATGAAAAATGGGCGAATGATTTTTGTTTTATAAACTTTAGTATGAAAAATGTTGCTCGATTTGAACGAAAATCTAAGCGATTGAAGTATAATAAATGGTGTCTCTTTTGATGTAAAAATTTTTCCGAACGTCATTGCCATTTCGGAACAGTAAGGAAATTATAAAAATGCATGTCTTTCCGTTTTTATTTTTTTTCATATAGTAGTTTTTATTTTACAATAAAAATAATCTAAACAAATGTTCTTAAAGAGTTGATAGTACACATATATTTTTTTCAGATTTTTCGGGCTAACCACAGCTGAGCTTTAGTCCTTACAAAAACACCATTTCACAGAACAACGGCAATCCAAACGCCTTAAGCCACGTATTTGCATCGGGAACTATATTTTGGGCATTCTAAATGCCTATGTCATAATATAAAATATAACCTACCTTCTAATAGATCTATTCTTACTACCTAGAACTATGCCTCCTAAATACTATATTCAATGACATAATCTATACATATAATAAAACAGTAAAAATATTTTGTCTGTACATTTAGTCTTTTTGACTGAAATGGATAGAGGGACACTTAAAATAAATAATAGAAAGCAAAAAAAATTTTTTGGAATTTCTTGTCTGTCTGTCTGTATGTATGATCACGCTAATCTCCGAAAGTACTGAACCGATTTGAATGAAACTTTTTTTGTTGTATAGCTATTAAGCCTGGGCAACATTTAGGCTATAATTTATTTTGAAAGCCGGTACACCTGATGAAGAACCTTAACAGAACTGCTAAACTATAAGAATTATGGAAATGGTTCCTTAACAAAAGTCGTTCAACCTGATGAGCATTTTCTGATGACGTATAAAAATTAAAGATCTGGAACATCTGATGAAGAACTGCAAGAGACCAGCTACACCATAACATATATGGAAATGGCGCCTTATTAAAAGTCGTTCAACCTGATGAGCATTTTCTGCTGACGTATAAAAATTGAAGATCTGGAACATCTGATGAAAAGCTCCAAGAGAGATTTTTCATCTAAGCGAAACTCACGCGGGCGAAGCCGCGGGCGACATCTAGTATAAAATATAACCTACCTCCTAATAGATCTGTTCTTACTACCTAGAACTATGCCTTCTAAATACTAAGAAGAAGGAGTAAAACTAATACTATACATTGACCTGATGTGACAAAAAGCATCATAGAAATCTGACCACTTTTCAGTTGGTATTCATATCAGTATATATGGGTCAAAAATTCCATAAAGCTGCTTCATCTTTTCACACATTTTCAGAGTATCACATATCTGACATTTTCGTCACGATGTCTGGGTTATTCTTTCGTGACAAAGGAATTGTTTATCATGTCACTCTTTTCACAAAATAAGTGGTTCGGTCCTGGAGTGATACGAATCGTGGAATTCCGCCGCTTATTTCGTTTGTCTCTAAATGGAAAGACCTCGTGAAACTCGATCAGTCTCACGGCATGAATGATAAAATGCTCAACATGTGAGGAACTTTCGGAATGTATTCTTAAGTATACGGAAAGGTGCTTCATTCATGGACTTTGGAATTCGTTGATAGAAATATTTTTATCAGTGAAGACGACTCTTTCTAGACTATTTCCAATTTCTGCCCAAGTAGAGTGAATAGATTAGATTTCATCTGGGTACTAAAATTGAAATAATATTATCAGTTTAAGTTGTAAGAAATCAGAGCCTAATAAATTAATTGATTACCGCACAGGTCTCACAACTAAGGATGCTGAAGATCGTGCGAAGTGGAGAAGAAGAAGTAGGAAAGCGGACCCAGGGCTCTGACGCGTATGCTGAAGATGCAACCGGAAAAACTCTAAGACAAGAGAGAGAGATGATTAAATCTATCGTGATTCGTGACGTTCGTATTGGGTAGATATTTTTGACATAAGATAAAATTCTAGTGAAATTTTACATTACAGAGGGTGGATGGAAAAAATAAAAAAATTCTGTGTAAAAGAGCAGGAATTTTTTTAGCATTTTCATATACCGCAAATACTACCGCCTTTATTATTTCATTTTATAGGGAATTTGGAACTTTTATAGAATATTCTTGTTCCTTTTTTCCTTTAGAAGACAACATGGAACAAGTAAACTGTCCTGAAATGTAAAATGATCCCTGAGCCCTCCGTCCAAGTCTGTAGCTATTTGCCTTATCTCGTGTTATTAGGGTTCCGTACGCAAATCATGAAAACAAGACTCTCTCTCATTACACTACACTGGGCTGGTATAACAAGTAGATCTTAAGGTGGATCCTCTCTCACCAAATATATTTAAAAACTCAAAAGCATGCATGTTATTTTTATTTTGTTTTTTTTTTGTATCCAGGTTTTTTTTCACAGAATAACAGTGACACTGCGAACCTCCATTTGCGACAAATATAAGGTTCCAATGAAAAATACTGCTTCATGATTTCACCATTTTTCTTCTTCGTTTACTTACGTGATACGGAACCATAATCAAGCGAGCGTGACTCGCACTTGTCAGATTTTATACTGTGCAGATGCTATTCGTTAAGGAAATGTGGTTGATAGCCTGGATAATATTAGAGATAAGTGGCAGACTCGGGGGAAAATGTGGCATTTAGAGTGATATAGGGATGGCAGGCAGAATGCGGCGCGCCTCCTGTTGCCAAGTATTTTTATCCCCGATCGAAATAGATAGGTGTTATAATCAACGTGTTTATATGTCGTCGCCTACTGAGGGTTAATTAAGATTTATTTTTAAAATTGTAGCGTTCATTTAACTCTTGGCTCTGTCTACCCCGTATGGCATGAAGATGTGATAATCTGAAAGTACATAGTGAATTTACGGAATAAAGATGTGATAATCTGAAAGTACATAATACATAGTAAATTTTCAATTCAAAATCATAATGACACGTAGAGTTACGTACTAAGTTATTACGCTACACCTGTCTATCTGTCTGCTTGCAGTAAACTGAAAAACTACTTATTGAACGGATTTTCATAAGGTTTTAAGAAAATTAATACAATGGATCATGAGGAAGGAGTATAATTTACGTGAGCTCGGGTAATAGTTTGTGTAATGGAGCATATTTAGGCGAAATACAGTAAGTTACCTGTTTGTACCAGATATCGAATAAACTCATATGTTACAAACTATGTTAACAAGTTTAACATTAACACAATGTGGTTAGATATTAACACTCATAACAGATAACACTTAGCACAATTTCCATTAAATATGTCAAGTACCTATCTAAAGGATCCGCACTGCACCTTCCTACTGTGGCTATAGCTGAAAATCAACGGGTGCATTTGAGCACCATTATCGCTGTGACCAGTAGCGGATTTAGGGGGGGGCGCGGGGGCACGTGCCCCCCCAGACTGCTTTTTTGTGTACCTACTGTGGAGGGAGATTTCACAACAGTGCATATCAAATTAAGAAATAACAGAAACGTGCCCCCCCAGACAGCATCAGGCAGGACTAGTGATGTGCCGTTTCCGAAATTTTCCAAGAAACAGCGGAAAGTTTCTTGGAAATTTCACGGAACTAACGGGAAATTTTCCTAAAATCCCGAGAAATGTCTGAGAATTTTCGGAAATTATCAAGGGAAGAGATGTTCGGGAACAGGAAATTTCTTGGCGGCACATCGCTAGGCAGGACGAATGTTGATTTGTTGCACCCCAACATTCATAGTCCACCACTTGTGCCCCCCCCCCACCCCCCCAGAAAAAAATCCTAAATCCGCCGTTGGCTGTTGTATTGCTGCAGCACACGTCATACGCACAGCACAGCATGTGTGTCACAAATTATTATTTTCTTGTACGATTGTTGGTGTTCTATGTGTGTAATTGTGTGTCTACTGTAGTGTAATCACAAATAAAGATTTTATCTATTTAACTATATAATGTTGTGTCTGAACTGAACTGATTAATAACAAGCTACTTTCAAACCGCACCTGTTGTTTCTATTGTACAGTCAAGATTCATGAGGTCATTTAGATTCTGAATTTCTGACTGCACTTCTGATACCCCACTAGTGGTATGAAAATTCAATTATGTTCTTATTACATTTCCCTTACCAAAGAAAAATAAATGATTCCATCCAGTTTATTTAATCGGGTAATTTTCAGTGTGTGTCACAAAAGTACTTGATTTTGACGCCTTTAAGGAGCACAGCGGTGGAGCGGTGGTATAGGGCGCCCGCCTGTGGACTGGATGCAAAATCCCAGGTTCGAATCCTGCCCGAGCTACATGAGTTTGTATACCAATCTGACTCATGTTAGTTTTCATCGACCACCACTTGCTTCCGGTGAAGGAAAATATCGTGAGGAAACCTGCACTCTGGTTGATGATTATCAGCTAGTGTGTGAAATGGAGAAGGCAATGGCAAACCACTTCATTAAAATTGCCAAGAGAGTCGTTGTGTGTGTTTCATTCCATATAATGACCACGACCTTCAGTCATGAGGAAATACGACTAAAGAGAGAGAAGGAGCACAGTGTGTGAGACACACTCAAAATCCAATTTCGAATTAGATTTGAAATATAAATTACGATTTGGTATGGCTGCATATATTATCTATTTAGAGGGTACGAGCATAATAATATAGCAGATGGCATTCCTAATTGAAAAGTTTCATAATGACATTTTGCCAAGAAAGAGTCCTCCCACATTCTAAAATCAGGGGGTCTAAAAAGGTAACTTTAACAAATCAGAATATGATTTATTTCCCCATTTCCTAAATAATTAAAATGAACTGCAGTGAAACTTGGGTGTCAAAATAAAAGAATCACTGCTCAAAACACGAGTATAATTTTTTTGAACTAAAAAATTTGACCAATGTCCTTTGACAAAAATTATTTGGACACACCAAAGAAATAAAAATAAAAGAAAGGAAAATTAACAACAGGAAAGGAATATTACCAGGTAAAATAAGAAATACCTGAATTTGCTTGTTATTTTAAAAAGAAAATTAAATGAGTGAAAGAAATGGATGAAATGATGTATAAAAATTCCAAATCAAAACCGAAACAAAAATTACCCCGACAAAAGGGGGGCCTTTAGAATTTAGAGGAACGACTAAAGTAACACAGGCTAAGTTAAAGAAAACAGGATTTAAAATAAAAAAAAGGTAATTCTCCCCGAGGCCGACTAAATTGAAGAAAACAGGATTTGAAATAAAAAATAGGTAATTCTCCCCGACGCCGACTTATCTGTCTGCCGCTGTGTGGGAATGTGTGCTCCTCCGGTTTTTAAAGACACACCACGAGTTCGGACGACGTCTTATATGGCTGCAGTCCTGTGGGAGGTCCCTCCGGTGTTCGACAGATATACAACGATCTCCAAGATTTTATCGATAAAAAAGAGAAAAATGATAAAACAGATCAGCAACCAATCAATTAACAACAGCTCATATCTCCATGAGGTCGCAAGCCCAACATCTGTAGGCAACAACGGACGAGAGCAGAGTTTCCAATAAACACATATCACGCCTGCTCAATCTACGTGTGTGTTGTGTTGCACTTAAAGATTTAACACACTTCCTGCTATAATTTGCAATGTATTTCTGCAATAAACGATTTATTTGCTCGTACTCGAGCAGCTCTCAATTTTTTCTTTCGTTTTTTTCCTTGACAGCCCAAAAAATTCAAACCCACCCTTCAATTTCAAACACTTTTTCATAAAGAAAGAACAAAGAAAAAAGTTTGCGTAGAAATAAAATCACACAGAATCACAAACTAAAATAGACTTCGTAGCGGTGTAACGCTACAGAACCTTATAATTTGTGACATAAGGTTCATTTTTAAATATTTAGGAAATGGGAAATTGATGGAAATGCGTGGAATTCGAACCTAAAATCTTCTCAGGCACAGTCCACTAGACCTCCACTGATATAGACAAGGAACATTCGAAACGTGAAAGCATTATTTATAACAATAAAGTAAGGCAGGTGGTGGTCTATGAGAAAACTACTTACATAAGTCAGATTGGTCTACAAACTCATGTGACACAGGTAGGATTTAAACCCCGGTCCTACCCGACCTCAGGCGGGCGTCATTATCATTACCACTTGGCCACCACCGCTTTAAGATAAAAGTGGAAAAAGATAATGGAGTAGAAGAAAATAATACTTACTCATGTAAGTACACTTAAAACTTCAGGACCATCAAAGTTTTAGGAGGATCTTGCATGGTATGTCAATTATGTAATCCCATGTGGTGGTAATAGAGGCGAATTTGCAATACATTTGGCTAGGTTTATGTGCTGTAGCTATATTAAACAAGCTAATTATTAAAAAATTAAAAACACGACTGACAATTCACATAGCCTTTGTCAATCGGAAGAATGCAAGGAATCTAAAAATACCTCTCACATCAAAATCTGTTCAGCCGTTCAGGACTTATGGTGGACAAAGAAACTCACATAGATACATACATGAACCCTGAAAACATAACAGTCCTTTTTTGGTGAGTTGTGTAAAAAGTTGCTGGATCTAGTTATTATACCAAATCCAAAAAAGGTCATTTTTTAGATTGTGCCACAAAATAGAAAATAAATCGGAACCCTGAAAACATCAAAGAAAGAAATAGGTTGTTAGTTCTGCGCTAACGAAAGCGTGAAATCCTTTCCCAGATCGCATTACGTAAGATAAATCCGTTGTAGAAAGGTTGCAAATAAGTATAGATCCAATTTAATGCATTTTCAAAGTAAAAAATAGTTTTTTTGTGACCAGTGTAATCACGTGCTATTTTGAAAAACACGACAAATTAAAAAAATGTCTCAAATTACCCGCACTTAAATCTAAACAATAGAATACAGTTCAAATACTTCGTATACAATCGTAAACTGAAAGCTGAAAGAATCAGGTCAGTTTCTTTCAGTCGCTGAAAAGTTCCAGTGTCTTTCATCTTAGAAAAGCTCACCTGATCTCAGCTCGAATGGCATGATCAAGCGTGAAAATCGCCGCTCCTTGTGGCTCCCTACATCTCACTCACTTACTCACAACACAACACTGAAAACACTATTCGTTGTATACAACGGCACTTTTAATGATGGTTATTCCATGCTGGTGACGTTTCGTGCACGCTAGGGATGGGAACGCGACGCGGCCGCGGCGGGTGCGGGGTCACTTCTGCCGCGGCGCCGCGGCGCGCGCCTCCAACCCCCCGTTTCCATGACAACCGTCCCGGGCTATGGATATGCCAGCCTCGTCCTCTTTGGCGAACAAAAACAAAAATAGCAAATTAATTGCGTAATCGTGTGCCGTGAAAATTTTCGCTAAGGCAAATTAGTACATCAAAGGGTACCCTACACCCTGACCTATAAATGGCTGATCGGCTGCGATAAGGTACGTTTAACAGGCTTTTTATTTGGCACTTGTTTTTCGATGGAAATTTTTAAGCTGATATATCGACGAAGGCTCGCCTGTCGACGTTTTGTTTGCACAATAAAAAATATTTTATTCAATAAATTGAGAGATTGCAAGTGCTAATAAATTGTTATATGATATAGCTCTGACTTCTCGTTCAATATTATTATTTGCGAACTGAAAAGTAAAGAATAGAAGTAGTAGTAGAATTTGTAAGTAAGTAGGAATACTTAAAAATTTTCAAAATAATTTTACATTAAAACTCAATTAATAATCACTTTGATCCAACTTCAAGTAACTTAGTTTGAATCTCGTTATAGAAATTGCCTGACCGTTAATGTCCACGAGTTTGCTTGGACATGTTGCAGAGTGGGTGAGTTTAGATTTAGGGAAGTACCTACCTACAGCCCACACTACGCCCACAGTCGGATCTTTCCTTGATCTAAAATGAGCTCAAAACCCCCGAAATATCGGATTTTATGGTTTACTAGCTTAGAGTTACTAGCGTGAGTTTCGCTTAGATGAAAAATCTTTTTGTGTTCCAAACTGTAGTAACCTAAACTCCAGTAAGTACTCAAAATTTCAGTCATTTGGTTATCCCGTCTCCTGTGGGAATATATTAGGTACTCGTAGTACAGTCGCGGTGTTAAAATTAAAATTAATCAAAAGTGATATTTCATTCAATAAACGATCTTCGTCTGCTCGTTATCTACAAGTTTCCGTGTACCACCACTCCCACCCCGAGTCCCTCTTTGTCCTATCCCATGTCCTGTCTATTTATACGTCAGTAGAAAATGCTCATCAGGTTGAACGACTTTTGCTAAGGCCCCATTTCCATTTATTTGATAGAGTAGCTGATCTCTTGGCGTTCTTCATCAGATGTTCCATAATCTTCAATTTTTATACGTGAACAGAAAATGCTCATCAGGTTGAACGACTTTATTTATTATTTCCATATTTCTTATAGTTTAGCTGTTCTGTTAAGGTTCTTCATCAGATGTTCCAGTTTTCAAAATCAATTATAGCCTATATGTTGCCTAGGCTTAATAGCTATACAACAAAAAAAGTTTCATTCAAATCCGTCCAGTAGTTTTTGCGTGAAACGCGTACATACATACAGACAGACAGACAAGAAATTCCAAATTTTTTTTTTTTGCTTTCTATTATTCTCTTTATGTGTCCCTCTATCCATTTCAGTCAAAAATACTAAATGTACAAACAAAATATTTTTACTGTTTTAAATATTATATGTATATAGATGAAGCATGCCTCATGAAGCATTTTTAACTGATCAAGAGCAACATTCTGAACTAAAATTGTCTCTATTTTCAGTAGCTTCTACGAATAAGTGAGCTGGTAATTTATGATATACTATAGCTATCGCCCGGGTCTGCGCCAATAAGAAATTCGGGATGAAAAATTAATTTATCAGAAATTCCGGACTAAAATTAATTATGTCTAAATCTAAGAAAAGTAGCTTAAAGCTATTTCAAGTACTAATCTACACGTATATATAATATGCCCATGGGTAAGATAAATCAACACGCACACCAATGTGTCAGAATTTCTAAATCGAGACTATTCTCCAGACAGAATCCTTAGATAAAAGCTTGTTTTTTTATAAATATAAATACAATATAAGCTTTTAGCCATCTTAATTAAGTAGGCGCAAAATTGACTATTCCTGTAAGCACCCAAACTTGAATACAATATGAAAATGTGCGTTCCAGTAAACAAAAGCTGCCCAGAAGCTTTCGGACTTTTCTGTAAGTCACTTTGCGAACAAACTTCAAAATTACTTGAAAACTTTTGAATTTTATTAATTAGGGCCCGCTTGTGGCATACTTCCTAGTAATATTACTCTAGGGGGTTTTTTTAACATGATTCATGTGCCTAATTCAATAGTAACTTTTTTTATTTGGCACGAATTAGTAACACGAAGAAACTATAATTAAATTTAAGATATAAAAATACTAGCTTTTGCTCGCGGCTATGCCCGCAATTTCCCTCGGGAACAGTGCTTTTTCCCGGGATGAAAGATACCCTATGTCCTTCTCTGTACTTCTAATTCTCTCGTAATTATGTCTATGCAAAAATTCAGTAAGATTGATTCAGTAGACAAAGCGTAAAGAGATAACACATTAACAAACAAACTCATTTTACATTTATAATATTACTTAGGATCAGGGATTGAATGAATGTTTAATGTTCTTAAAATCTGCTGGTCATACTATTATCACGCCTTTTTCCCGTGGGAGTAGGCAGATACTAGCGATTTCCACTTGCTATATCCTTACAGATCTCCCTAAATTAAATGTAAGCTTAATAATTGCCCCTAACTAACTGAAGATAGATACATAGATAAATTATTTGACTTGTCTCTGGTTTGATAGAATCATTTACTTGAAATCAGCTGGGTAAGGGACAATTATCGATTGCTGTTTACAACTCGTTGGTATTCAGGCCGCGGCTGTAAGGGAACCCAGGACTCTAACTAAACCCAGAAAAAACGTTACATTCGTCATGACAAGGAGCGAATTTGTTTTGGATAAGGCTTTGATTAGAATTGAGTACACTGTTCTATGATGCCGCTGTTTGATTTAACCATTTCGATGAAATATATCCTATTTTTACACGACTGACCAAAAAAGGAGTGTGTTTTCAGGGTTCATGTATGTAAGTTTCTTTATTCCACCATAAGTCCTGAACGGCTTAACAGATTTTTATGTGAGAGGTATTTTTAGATTCCTTGCACTCCTCAGAGTGGCATAGGCTATATGACGTCATCATAAAAACAAAATGGCGGATTATATATGCGATAAATAGCAGACCAAAAAAATAAAATTTCATCAATCTTATCGAGTGGGGTATCAAATTGAAGGGCTTTAACAGGCGATTTAAAAAATGTATATAACTTATATGTTTGTATGTACTTTTTGAGCAAATTTTTATTAATTAGCTTGTTTTCGTGTTTCGTTCAGAGTTTTTAAATTCACAGATTTTTCGACTGGATCACACCCAGGGGAATCAATTTGGGATATCTCCAGTTTATTTACATATTCTTTGCTTTACTGACAGTACAATAAACGAGTGGGAAACGAAAATATAATTGCCAGCGACAGTTGTAATAAGAAATGTGTGGTAGGATTTATTTTCATAATTAGATTTGTTTTAACACGACTGACCAAAAAAGGAGTGTTATGTTTTCAGGGTTCATGTATGTATGTATGTAAGTATGTATGTATGTAAGTATGTATGTATGTAAGTTTCTTTATTCCACCATAAGTCCTCAACGGCTTAACAGATTTTGATGTGAGAGGTATTGTTAGATTCCTTGCATTCCCCCGAGTGACATAGGCTATGTGAGTTGTCAGTCGTGTTTTTTATTTTTTAATAATGTGTTTATTATATTATTTTCCCTAAGCATGGAAGTAATTTGTATTAACTAAGTAAGAATACCTACTACTTACATCTATTACTTTAGTAGATTTTTTATAATCTTCGGTTGTTAGATTTGTATAAAAAAAAATTGTCAGTATGAGAAATTGGCCAGTTATTTTTACTTACAATAAAATTTAATATCCAATACTAAGTTCAATTCAAAAAAATAATACTTACCAAGATATTAATTTTCTTTTGTATAAATTCATTAAAACACATTTAGAACTATTTGTAAATAAATATTACGTACAATTTGCTTTGTAAACTACTTACAACGACAATAATAGAAGCTATTTGTTATAGAATGAATAGGAGCTATTTGTTAGTTAGACAGTGTCTCCTGAACTAGCAGATTATCTTCACTATAATTGATGACTATCTAAATCAGCCCTTACGAAAAACCAGAACTCATTGAAATAAACTGTCAGTATTAGTCTCGTTTTAAGGGTAGGTATGTAATTGCTTCCATGCTGGTCTGCGAGCGAAGAAAAAACATAGAATATGCCAGTTGCTTCTGTTCCGGCGCAGATTGTAAAAGTCGAGGGTATAGGCTTTAAACTGGGGATTCCTCCACACATAGGCGATAGGCTAGCAACCTGTCACTATATCTGAATCTCCATTCCATCAGAAAGCCCACTATTCAGCTAAGCTCGGCTCTGTCTACCCCGTAAGGGATAAAGACGTGATTCTATGTATGTATATAATTGCTGAACCTTTTTCGCTTGATCCCACTTTTGACCCCAATTTTGCTGAACTAAAGCAAGTGTAAATTTTTGATACCTAATTCGATTTTCTGAGCAAAAGTGGTTATAGTAAACTGCGTGATCATAACCTTTCTTCAAAAATGTACCACCCTAGCGAGCCATTTTTGTACTTTGACTTAATCGAGTAACCCTCTAAAAGCCAATGAAATGAAAGAGCTCTTAAAATTAACGGTTTGTTGACCGAGCGAGCGAAGCGAGCGAGGGCTATAATTCAAGTTGGAGCGAAAAACACATTGTTTGTATGTATGTATGTATGTATGTATGTATGTATGTTTGTTCCGCGATAACTCTCGAACCGTTGTTCCGATTTTGATGAAAGTTGGAATATATGTAGGGATGGTTAATAGAATTTTCAAGTTCGTTGGGCATCAAAATCGGTCCAGCCGTTTTTGAGATATTTATTTTTTTGTGAAAATAAATATTGTATTTTAATAGTCGCGAGGTCTACGTTCGCAGCGAACGACTAGTTTACACTTAAGTAGGAACCGAACCTAATGTTAAGTACACTATACGTATCCATACTAATTGACCGAGCGAGCGAAGCGAGCGAAGGTCTCTAGAAAATCGAGTTGGGGGCGAAACACATTGTTTGTATGTATGTATGTATGTATGTATGTATGTATGTATGTATGTATGATGTATGTATGTATGTTTGTACTCAAGGATAATCAAGGAACCGATGGTCCGATTTTGATGAAATTTGGTAGGCATGTAGTAAATATCAATAGAATTTTCAAGTTCGTTGGGCATCAAAATCGGTTCAGTAGTTTTTGAAATATTAATAAAAACCTCCGCGATTATCTAGCAAACGAAACCATAGCGTGTTCTAACTTTGGATAACGCCATCTAGATTTTATTTAGGGAACTGAATTATGTTAGAAAAGTCGAAATCAGAGTATATCAATAAAAACGCGAGTAATAATCGCGAGGTCTAAGTTCGCGGCGAACTACTAGTTATATATATGTACGAATTCGGCAGAGAAACTAAAGTAACTGATAAAATTATATTTTTGCAAAATCTTAAAATATTTACATAAAAAGAAACATCAAATTTCCATCTCTAGCACCTAGGTTGCGACTCACATTCGTTCGTACATCCATTATAACAAGCTAACATGCACACATTTTCAATTCAAACTTGCTTTCAACTTTTTACACGACTGACCAAAAAGAGTGTTATGTTTTCAGGGTTCATGTATGTATGTATGTATGTATGTAAGTTTCTTTATTCCACCATAAGTCCTGAACGGCTTAACAGATTTTGATGTGAGAGGTATTTTTAGATTCCTTGCATTCCTCCGAGTGACATAGGCTATATGACGACGTCATAAAAACAAAATGGCGGATTATATATGCGATATATAGCAGACCAAAAAAATAAAATTTGATCAATCTTATCAAGTGGGGTATCAAATTGAAGGGCTTTAAAAGGCGATTTTAAAAATGTATATAACTTATATGTTTGTATATACTTTTTGAGTAAAAACTTGTCAGTCGTGTTTTTTATTTTTAATAATTAGCTTGTTTCTCTTTAATTTAGAACTTATTCAGAACTTTAATCAGAACTATATTGTTTGAACGATTTTGTGACTGACTGTACATAGTGAAATATTTAATAATTATTTAGATGGAGTAGTTTGAGAATTGATATCAAATAATCTGCGGATTACATTGAGAATAAATCAAAATACCTATGGAGTAGATTGGAAACAAAATAATAAGTATTTTTTAATAAGGAGTAACTTGGGAACTCATGTATGAGATTCTTATCTTTTTAGAACAAAAGAATGGAGTACTTTGGGAACAACCCGTTATAATAAACTGCGACTGCGTGATCATAACCTTTCTTCAAAAATGTACCACCCTATGTTCGAGCCATTTTTGTACTTTGACTAATCGAGTAACCCTCTAAAAGCCAATGAAATGAAGAGCTCTTAAAATTAACGGTTTGTTTACACTTAAGTAGGAACCGAACCTAATGTTAAGTACACTATACGTATACGTATACGTATAATATACGTGCGAATTTCGGGATAAAATAGACCCAATGTGCTATTCCCGGTATTTTTCTACCCGTATACCAAATTTCATCGAAATCCGTCCAGTAGTACCTACAAACTCACACCCAAACTTTCGCATTTATTGACCGAGCAGGCAAGCGAGCGGGAATCTAAATCGAGTTGGGGGCGAAACACATTGTTTGTATGTATGTATGTATGTATGTACGTATGTATGTATGTATGTATGTATGTATGTATGTATGTTTGTACCGCGATAACTGCCGAACCGATGGTCCGATTTTGATGAAATTTGGTAGGCATGTAGTAAATATCAATAGAATTTTCAAGTTCGTTGGGCATCAAAATCGGTTCAGTAGTTTTTGAAATATTAATAAAAACGTCACGCGATTATCTAGCAAACGAAACCATAGCGTGTTCTAACTTTGGATAACGCCATCTAGATTTTATTTAGGGAACTGAATTATGTTAGAAAAGTCGAAATCAGAGTATATCAATAAAAACGCGAGTAATAATCGCGAGGTCGAAGTTCGCGGCGAACTACTAGTAATTGACCGAGCGAGCGAAGCGAGAGAGTCTCTAATTGACCGAGCAGGCGAAGCGAGCGAAGGTCTCTAAATCGAGTTGGGACGGCGAAACACATTGTTTGTATGTAAACCATGTATGTAAATGTATGTATGTATGTATGTATGTATGTATGTATGTATGTATGTTTGTACCGCGATAACTGCCGAACCGATGGTCCGATTTTGATGAAATTTGGTAGGCATGTAGGAAATATCAATAGAATTTTCAAGTTCGTTGGGCATCAAAATCGGTTCAGTAGTTTTTGAAATATTAATAAAAACGTCCGCGATTATCTAGCAAACGAAACCATAGCGTGTTCTAACTTTGGATAACGCCATCTAGATTTTATTTAGGGAACTGAATTATGATAGAAAAGTCGAAATCAGAGTACCTATATCAATAAAAACGTGAGTAATAATCGCGAGGTCTAAGTTCGCGGCGAACTACTAGTATTAGTAGGAAGTAAGGATAGTAGGATTTGTAGTTTGTTTAGTTTTGAGTTTCCTTTTCTACTCAATGTGACTCTATCACGCCTAAACCGTTACTGAAACGGATTTTGAAGAAATTTCGTAAACGTGTATACAACTTGGTACGGTTGGAGCTCCAGGTCACAGTTAGTCGACCATACCATCGACAAAATATTAAACTAATATTTTATCGATGACCATACCTACATAGGAACTCCTATTCTTCTTATTGAGAATGTTAATGAGTTGGTAACACTGGTGTACACCTATTAGCAGATTACCGTTTTTATACATCTATTCATTGTCATCGATAATATCTCGATGCATCGAAATAAAATTATACTAGTAGTTCGCCGCGAACTTAGACCTCGCGATTATTACTCGCGTTTTTATTGATGTATATCAGAGTATTCTGATTTCGACTTTTCTAACATAATTCAGTTCCCTAAATAAAATCTAGATGGCGTTATCCAAAGTTAGAACACGCTAAAAAAAATGGTTTCGTTTGCTACATAATCGCGGACGTTTTTATTAATATTTCAAAAACTACTAAACCGATTTTGATGCCCAACGAACTTGAAAATTCTATTTTATTTCCTACATGCCTACCAAATTTCATCAAAATTGGACCATCGGTTCGGCAGTTATCGCGGTACAAACATACATACATACATACATACATACATACATACATACATACATACATACATACATACATACAAACAATGTGTTTCGCCCCCAACTCGATTTAGAGACCTTCGCTCGCTTCGCTCGCTCGGTCAATAAAAATTGGCAATCTAAAAATCTATTTTTCTTGACTCCGTGTATGCTTTAGGCAAAAGTTTTACGGGCTTTGTTAGTCTCTAACCACAGAGTTGTGACTCGGGAGACCAATTCGGGAATTCGCTTTTTTGTTTCCGAAGAAAATTCTCCTCTCGACCAAAGAAAAAATACACTTCTCGGCGCCGAGCGAGTGTAATCATAATGTACAAAACTAAAAAAAAATAGGGTCTAGTAAGAAAAAAAAAATGAATTAATAATGATATTTGAATCATAAACTTCATTCCCTGATTTTTAAATTGAAAATTTCAAAATCTCCTTTCAATTATTTTATAGCAATAGCACGTAGGTACGAGTCTACCTATCTTCTACGGAACACGTATTGCAGGCGTAGTAATTTAATTTTTTGGTAGCGTTAATACTTACTGTACTGCAGGCGTAGAAAATTTAATTTTGTAGTAGCGTAAATACTTAAATATACGCAAATCTGCAAATGTATGCAATAGAATTGATTTGCTTTTTATATATAAAAATAAAGCAACATAAAGAACATTCTATTGTTACCAATCCGAGAAGCCACAAACAAAATGTTAAAACAATATTTGCAGCCATAATTACTACGTAAACACTAGGTAATAATTACGTGGGCCATTAGAAAATTATTTCTAAATAATGATAAAAAAGACACAAAAAAGACAATGGATTAGATATAGGTATTGATGTGCTAATAATGAACGCTAGGTACTTAATTTTGATACGATAAGCGTAATGTTAAATTAATTTGACGTAAAAAAGGGATAAGCTACAGATAATTAAGAGATAATGGAACGTGCGTGTAAGGATTTAACCATGATTTAACTATTCAGGAGAGAAACAGTCAGATTTACCGGATGTTTTGTGTGACGTAGGTAATACGTTACGTCACACAAAACATTTATGTGACGTCACGTATTATACACAACAACAGCGACCAATCCTAGCTGCGAATCAATTAAATCGTTCATTCAATTCGAACTGAACCAAGTGCGGTGGTATTTCTTGCTGCTTCAGAGTAATTCGGACTGTGAATTCGGATATGAAGTTAGATCATTGGTTCTCAAACTTAGATTGAAATCAAAAAGTATATAATAAAACAGTAGAAATATTTTGTCTGTACATTTAATTTTTGACTGAAATGGATAGAGGGACACTTAAAAAGAATAATAGAAAGAATAATTTATCTTTTTAGGTACCTTTTTCTTTAGTCGTATTTCCTCATGACTGAGGGTCGTGGTCATTATATGGAATGAAACACACACAACGACTCTCTTGGCAATTTTAATGGAGTGGTTTGCCATTGCCTTCTCCATTTCACACACTAGCTGATAATCATCAACCAGAGTGAAGGACCCTCACGATGTTTTCCTTCACCGGAAGCAAGTGGTGGTCGATGAAAACCGTTAGGTACCTACCTATGTACAAAAGACACACCATTATATTTTAATATAAACTTTGTTATGTAATAATAACAGATTTTTTAAGAGAAATTAATATTTAATTTAAATTAATAAAAAATACAATTTAAAAATATAAAAAATACACCGCACGGGCACGGACAGAGTTCCAAAGAAATCACGGATACGGCACAGACACGGATAGAGTTCCAAATAAAATTACGGATACGGCACGGGACAGGATAGTCGGGGAAATCCCGACAGGGGTAAAGTTTGTCCGGCGGCACAATAGGGTTGGAAGACGTACTGGCGGTACAGTAGGGATGGCAGGCGAAAGTGAGTACTCTTTTAATCCAGGCTTCGGCCACAGGTCACAGCAGCACAGCAGGGGTGGCAGGCGATAGTGTGTGCCTTTATTCCAGACTTCAATCCACAGGTCACAGCAACTTCTTCGTGTTAGATATTGATTAACGACGCGAGCAGCGCTTGCAGGGTCCCGGGGTCAGCAGGCCCCGGAGACAAGACCTTTATAGTTCGTACCGGTTCTGTTTCTCAGAAGATGAAGACCTGACTCCGCCCTGACATTCAGCGTCTTTATATAGGCCTCGATTTAGAATTTCGTATTGCTTCATAATTTTCATAAATAAAATACGAAATTCAGGAACATTTGCGAAAAAGGTATACATAGAAATTTATAGAATTTTAGACCAATAAAATCTGACATGCGACAACGCTTGACAATCATAATTGTTTACAATGAAACGCAAGACAAGTAAAAATTTACACAATTTAAAGAATTAAGTATAAAAAAAGGAAATAAACACGAAATATATATTGGGAAAACCAAAATAACATAAAATAACCAAAAAATGAAGATATAGCGGTAAGTTTAAAGAAATATTCCCTAGCAACGTAGAAATTTTACCATGCAAAAAGTGTAAAAAAGAACATTTTGAGCTAAATAAGTAATTATAATAGTAAAATAGGACAAGAATAAAAGTTAAATAAACATGAATACACTACATTTCCCCCTAAAAACCCTGCAAAATTTTAACACTAGGTGAAAACTTTGAAGGTTAATAGACAACACTTTCATACCAGCCTATCATACCAAATCTTTCATATTACCATAAACCTTTCATACTAAAATCGATCAAACTTAGGGGTAGGGCTCACAGTCAATGGCTCCTACTCCAAGATAAGTACCTGCCTAGTAGTACTACGTATCAGTTGGCTTATTTAAGGAGTTGTAATCTGCTCACGCTGAAATCCCATTGATGATGAATGATATATGAATATGATATGACTGAAGGCTTATTTTATGAGTAGTCAGCCGCTCATTAGAAAGAAAGTAATGTAATAAAGATATGATGAAAATATATACAGGGAATAATGAATGTATATAAGTATAGTAGTATTTCTTAGGTATAACAAGGGCTTATTTTATGAGTTGTCAACCGCTCAAAGAAAAGAAATAAATAAAGAGTACGCAACGCAAACTTGCGTAAAGAGAGTAGTGCACATTAAGTAATGCAAGGTAAAGACTCAACACAAGATTGTGTAGAGAGAGATGTAGTAGAACATTAAAGTTAAGTTCTTTTAGTGGCTTAAGAGCCGATGATAGCAATGAAAAATGAAAGGAAATGAGAAAATGCCAAAAATGTAACTAGTAAATGAAGATGGGAACAAACAAAAATAAAGTATATACATTAGTCAAGTAAAAAGTAAAATTAAAATAAATTCTAAGTCTTGATATCCTTAATGTGCCATTTTGCACGAGAACCGCTAGCGTCCTCAAGGATATATACCAGTGGAGAGAGTTTTTGTATAACTTTACACCGAACGAATTTAGGAGCTAATTTGGCACTAAAGTAAGAACCGGCATTACTGAGAACCAGTTCTTACGCCAAACATAATCGTCGACACTAAATTCTTTTATAGTATGACGTAAATTATATCGAACACTATTTTTAGTATGGGAGTCAAATAGAGCTACTTGTACTTTGTCAAAAATTGTCGCAAGTAATCCTATATTAGTATCATAAATATCACGAGGTAAGAAAGTAAATTCGTCAAGGTTATTCGTAGGAGTATAAACAGAACCACAGCTGATAGTTTCCCTGCCAAAAAACTAGGAAATGCTGGGGAATAACTCCGTAACTGCATTAACTGTACTGTTCATAGCATATTGGATTTTTGGAAGAGTAAATATCCCAGGATCTATGATCATCACCTACAAGAGACGCTAAAGCCGTAACAATAGTTCTGTTATAGTGGGATTGACTTTGCGGGCAATAATGAGGTGGAATAAAAGATAAAAGGTATTTTATAGTTATCCAGAAGTTTTTTGAATTCTCTAGATTGAAATTGAGAACCATTGTCCATAATAATAGTTTGAGGTACACCATGTATAAGAAATACAAAAAGTTTTCTAGGCATTCGATAATATCTTTGGCGATAGCACGTTTAAGGGGAAAGATTAAAGTATATTTAGAAACAACAATTCACAACTAGGATGTGTTGATTGCGTTTTCTTGTCATGGGAAGAGGACCCATTAAATCAAGAGAAATACATTGGAAGTTGGTCTTGAGCAAACTTTAGGTTTACCCATGGGACCATAAGGTGAATGATTAGAATGCTTATAAGCAAGACAAGACTCACATTCACTAATATTAATTGAGCAATGTCTTTGAACATTCCTGTCCAATAATATAAAAGAGAAAGTTTTTTATAGGTTTTAAAAATTCCAAGGTGAGGTTCACCAGGCAAACCATGATTACTTTTAATCAGATTTTCTCTATCACCAGGAAGAGGAACTTCTTTCCATACGAAGTCATCCGTTATAGTATGAAGGGAACGAGAAAGACGATAAAGCTTATTGTCCTTAATAGTATAGTTTGGAAAACTATCAGGATTGTTTTGACAGCCTTGTAAAACTTTATTATACTGTTCTTCCACCGTTAAAACTGAAACATTTAAGTTAGTTTTATTATCCGATAGATTTTTGAACGAGATAACAAATCCGGTACTACATTTTCTTTACCTTTTTTATGTTTTAGAATGAAGTTAAAAGAAGATAGACGTACAGTCCATCGAGCAAGTCTGCCAGAAGGATTTGATAGATTTAGAAACCACTTTTAGAGCAGCATGATCCGTGTAAATTGACAAATTGTCATGCCATTGTCTAAATAACAACGCCAATGTTCGAGAGCAGTGATAACAGCAAGGGTTTCTCTCTCTGTAGTAGAATAGTTTTGTTCATTTTTATTAAGGGATTTGTATCTTCATATAAGCTCATGACAACTTCTTTGTCTTCTTTTATTTGAGTAAGCATAGCTCCTATACCAAAATTTGATGCATCAGTGTGCACTGAAAAAGGGAGATTGAAATCAGGACAAGAAAGTAAATTTGGTGTAGTTACTAAAGCTTCTTTTAATTCTAAGGAAAGCTTGATTAGCCTTCAGAGTTCCAAATAAATTTAGCAGCATTTTTACCACCACTATTTAGGTTTATTAAGCGGGAGCAGCAATAGTGCTAAAATTAGGAATAAATCGACGGAACCAAGCTACATGTTCCTAAAAATCGACGAACTTCTTTACGAGAAGATGGAATAGGGTATTCCCAGAATAGAATCAATTTTTTTAGGATCAGCACAAAGACCGTGTTCATTTACCACGTATCCTAAGTATTTTAATTCGTTTTTAAAGAATACACTCTTTTCAAAGTTAATAGTTAGACCGGCATAAGATAGTTTTTCAAATACTTTGATTAGAAGCGATATATGTTCCTCGAATGATTCGCTAATAATAACGATATCATCAAGATAACAAAAGACTTTATTATCAAATTCAGGAGTAAATAACGTATCCATAAGACGTTGTTGAGTAGCTGGAGCATTAGTAAGTCCGAAGGGCAGACAACAAATCTGTACATTCCTCTACCAGGCACATAAAATGCTGTTTCTTATCTCTGTCAGCAGGATTTAGGGGAATTTCCCAAAAAAGCTTTAGCAATATCAATGCTAGAAAGGTAAGCTTTAGCATTTTTTAAAATGATCCAGTATTTCATTAATTAAAGGGAGACTATAAGCATCTTTTCGAGTAATTGAGTTAAGTTTTCTGCTATCGACGCAGAATCGCCATTCGCCATTCTTTTTAGGGGTTATTAAAACAGGAGATAACCAAAGGACTCTCACATTTTTTCGATAACTTCTCTCATTCAAGCATCTTATCAACCTCGTTGATTAGCGCATGTTGTTTTACAGGGAGAAAGTCTATACGAGCGTTGTTTAATGGGATGGATTTATCGCCAGTATCGATTTTATGACAAATTAGGTTAGTTCGACCTAACTCACCCTTTTCTTCAAAAGAAATACTTTTAAAACGATTAATGATATCATCAGCAATATCCTTCTGAGATTTAGAAAGATTATCGTAAGGTAAAATTTTTTATCGTCTGAAATTGCAAGACAATTATTATTAAATATTGTAGAAAATAAGTTAGGTACTAAGTTAAACTTTTTCCAAAAATCTACCCCAAGGATTAGTGAGGGAGTTATTTCTGGGAAAACGTAAGCTCTAATTAAGTGAGTTTGACCATTAAAAGTAATAGGAAGATCAAAGTGACCTAGAGATTTGAGTTTATGATTATTAGCAGTAGACACAACAACCGACTTAGACTTGGATAACGAGAAACCCAATTTCAGAATTTCAAGATGTGAATTTTTTCCTAAAATAGTTAAAGAACTGCCACTATCTAAAAGTCCTGATAATGAAACATTATCAATTGATACATTGATAAAAGGACGATTAGAATCCTTTTCATTCTCATAGAGAACAGAAGAAGTTCTATAACAGAGGAAAAAGTTTTTTATTGTTAATAACCAATCATTCCAATCTTTATGATTAAATTTATTATCCAAGTCACATTTTAGTTTTTTGAATTAGTTGAAGATTTGCCTGCATTGCATTTAGGGCAATCAGGAGTTTTAACATCCTTTGTACCACATTTAAAACATATTAAAAATCTAGGTTGAGGACATTCGTTAAGAGAATGACCATTGGTACGACAGCGTACGCAATAGATATTAGGGTTAGGAGATACACTAGCAGACTTATTAATTGTATTTACAGATTGCTTCGATTGAGGCTGAGAGTTATTTTTATTAAAGTAAGTATGTTTTTGAAACTGAGACTGAAAATTATTTTTGTTGAAGAATTGTTTAGCATTCGAAGTAGAAGGGGAAGGTAATTTATAATTAAATTCTGAGCTAAAAGAATTATTTTCATTATGAGGTTCCTTAAAGTTTTTATCTCTATCTAGAATTTTCTCATAACTTTGACAGGTATTGATCAAAGAAACGACAGAGTCAACATCTTTTAAGGCTACGAACATCGAATAACAAGGTCTTATGTTCCTTAGTAAAATTTCGAGTTTCTCAGACTCGGAAAGTTTTTTGGTAAGACGTGAGAACATACCGAACATAATTGAGATATAAATTACAATGGGTTCATTGTCACCTTGGGTTCGATTCCTGATGGCATTTAGTAGTTTATAGTCGTAGTCAGGTTCACCGAAGTCTCTTATCAAAAGATTAGTAACTTCGTCCCAAGTTAAGTTAGAATTTAGTTCTTTTTGAAATCTAAACCAATGTAAAGCATTGTCAGTAAAAATTTCGAAAGCTTTGTTTAGAAGTTTCTCTTTCGAAATATTTCGAGAAATACGAAATTCTTCTATTTTTTGAAGAAAAGATTTCCGGACAGGTTTTACCATCATAGCAAATCTTTTTTAGGTCGTTTAAGGAAGAAGGAAGTACCAAATTTTGTAGGATTTCAGGATTGAAACTACTGAGAACAGAAGAAGAAGATTGAGGAAGAGGTGAAGTTGTAATTTGAGGAAGGGGTGGAGTGGGCGTGGAAACATTTTGCTCTGCGTTCAGAAAAAGTAAAAGGTTCAAATCGTTTTTCAAGTTCGACAAATTTATTTTTGAGGACATCAAATTCTTCTTTTTTATCATTGTGTAAATCTAAATCAATTCTATCTAAGCGATAGTGTAGATGATTTAAATAAGTCTCTATTTTAGGAAGAATTTTTTGAGTTACCCGCCTCAAGTGAGACTAATTTTAATTCAGTGTAAGTTAATGTAGCTT
This sequence comes from Ephestia elutella, assembly GCA_018467065.1. Taxonomy (NCBI): domain Eukaryota; kingdom Metazoa; phylum Arthropoda; class Insecta; order Lepidoptera; family Pyralidae; genus Ephestia; species Ephestia elutella. Next base: position 12,026,249 of record CM031566.1, read on the forward strand.
CAATCCCGTTGAGATCATCCTCAATTGGCAAAGGAGAATCTATAATGTCATCGCTCAATATAGATTGCGTAAGCGAAACGACTTGTTTTTTTAATTGAGGGAGCTTATCAGCTGGTTCCTCCAGTCTAACCTTGACTTCGTATTCTAACTCGGCTTTATTGAGCAGACTATATACAATTGGACGAGACATTTTAGTAGAAGTTTAGGAGTACTTGTACAAAGTAAAGTACCTAAGTATAGTACCTTAGTTTAGTAAAGAGTTAAAGTCAAGTTATAGAGTCTAAGTCCAAGTCAAGTTAGTCAATAAAATAAATATTTATTGAATAAATATTGAGTATTAATGAGTTCAATGTGAAAAAAGAGACCAGTGTGAAGTTAATTTAGTGTTTAAGGTCGAGAATCTAAGCCAAAATTAAGAGAACGTGTAGGTGTGTTTTTTAGAATTTAGAGGAGAGACAGAGCCAAAAGATGCGTTGGGCGCCAACTGTTATGTAATAATAACAGATTTTTAAGAGAAATTAATATTTAATTTAAATTAATAAAAAATACAATTTAAAATATAAAAATACACCGCACGGGCACGGACAGAGTTCCAAAGAAATCACGGATACGGCACAGACACGGATAGAGTTCCAAATAAAATTACGGATACGGCACGGACAGGATAGTCGGGGAAATCCCGACAGGGGGTAAAGTTTGTCCGGCGGCACAATAGGGTTGAAGATGTACTGGCGGTACAGTAGGGATGGCAGGCGAAAGTGAGTACCTTTAATCCAGGCTTCGGCCACAGGTCACAGCAGCACAGCAGGGGTGGCAGGCGATAGTGTGTGCCTTTATTCCAGACTTCAATCCACAGGTCACAGCAACTTCTTCGTGTTAGATATTGATTAACGACGCGAAGGCTTGCAGGGTCCCGGGGTCAGCAGGCCCCGAGACAAGACCTTTATAGTTCGTACCGTTCTGTTTCTCAGAAGATGAAGACTGATCCGTTCTGACATTCAGCGTCTTTATATAGGCCTCGATTTAGAATTTCGTATTGCTTCATAATTTTCAAATAAAATACGAAATTAGAACATTTGCGAAAAGGTATACATAGAAATTTATAGAATTTTAGAAAAATAAAATCTGACATGCGACAACGCTTGACAATCATAATTGTTTACAATGAAAAAACGCAAGTAAAAATTTACACAATTTAAAGAATTAAGTATAAAAAAGTGGAAATAAACACGAAATATATATTGGGAAAACCAAAATAACATAAAATAACCAAAAATGAAGATATAGCGGTAAGTTTAAAGAAATATTCCCTAGCAACGTAGAAATTTTACTACATAAAGTGTAAAAAAAGAACATTTTGAGCTAAATAAGTAATTATAATAGTAAAATAGACAAGAATAAAAGTTAAATAAACATGAATACACTACAACTTATAGTACCTACTGTGTCTATATTTATTATACTGTGCACATGCCTACTTATTTTATAGCTAATTTAAGAATTATAAAGCTTCAACTCTTATATTTTTACTATGGCTATACTTCACGAAAGGAAAGAGTTAAAATAACATTTTACGTCCTTGAAAAATTACGAAAATGAAAAAAACGATCTTTCCGTATCCGGTTAATTTCTAAGGAACCATTCGCCACACTGGTGAAATATCCTTATTGGTTACGAGCATTCTTTTCAAGTCATTCATTCGCGTGCTAGACATACAACAAATACGTATAAAAAATCACTTCTACAATCGGCTGAAGAAGGGTGTGGTGTAGATCCCATCGTTTTATTCCCTTCCCTTTGTACCCATCTGAAAGAGACAATGAAGAAGGCGACTGAAACAATTTATGGAGCCATTCGGGTTTATTCGCTTTAGCACTGTCAACTTGATTTAGACTATTTTGTGGCTTCTATTATATCTTTATACTTTTACTCGAGACTTTTTCCGCGTGGCTATTACTGCCGCTATTCAGAGATCCATGCGACGACAAAGACCTTCCATATTCATAACATTTGTAGAATTTTACACAATGATGTCATGATAGAATTAATTTATATTAGGCTCTAGGTCCTAGATATATAAAGAGGCTATAGATAGTCGTCAATGATTAGTTTTCCACGTAAGCAACAAGTTGCTTTAGGTTGTTTTACTATAAGGGATGTGCGAAATAGGTAAAGAAAAAAAATAACACTATTTATTATAACTATATTTTCCTCGTATAATAGTTATGTACATTATACAACTGCTCTGATTGGAAAACATTCAGATATTAATGAAATTCTAATATAATCTGTCTAAAAAATAATAATAAATAGGAGTCAAGTGGAGTCTATTAAAGTTAGCTGCTGCATTATTTATCTTGGTCACTGCAATGTTCAGTTACAGTGTTGTTTTTCTATAGTGAAGACTATTTATGATACTCTACTGATATTTGATGATACTCCAGTCTTTGTTGTTGGAACTCTTGTTTTGCCAGTACCATTTTCGTTTGATTAGATCTTTAATAGTGGTACTGGTTTACTAGACATGTGAAGATTCAATAATAAGTAACTACGTTTGGAGATGTTAAATATCATCATCATCAATAGCCATTTAATGTCCCAACTGTTGGGGCACTGGAATTCCTTATGGATGGATTAGGAAAATGGGCTATGACCCACCACGTGGGCCCAATGCTGATTGGTGGGAACCTCCACCTTTTTAGAAGTCGGTTCAAAATGAGTGAAGTTACCTTCTCAAACTGTTGCCTTATAAGAAATCCATATGTCACAAATAATTTTTTGTATTGCCAATACTTACCTATCAATATTTTCTTTTCTAGACACGAATCCTCACGACAGAGGACAGGGACATACGTTTCTGAGGTATGGATTCTGCACAAAGGCTTTCTAACAATGGACTGAACAGGTATAAATTCTTGCATTTCTTACAAAAGTAAAAATGTTGGTGCGGTATTAAATGTTGCATCAGACCATCTAACATTACAAAACTATTACATCCAACTTACTAGCTTCTTTCTGTACTTCCACTTCTTTAAGATTTTAAACATTAATCGGAAAAAATGTTTAATTATTATTATACCTACGCTGAATGATAAAAAAAGTATACTCTACTCCTATATTGAACTCTGACACCGTGTGTAAGATTTAATTGCGTAAAGATATTATTTAAAGATGTTTTTTCTTGAAATTTAAAGACATCTTGACCTAACTTATGTACTCTCCAATTAATCTATTTTTATGGTCAGGTATATTTATGAAACAATAAACTTTTAATAAACAATATTTAAGCTGTGTCAAACATAATGGGGTACATTTAGTAATAAGCAAAATATAGCTAGTTCTTCATTGCCCATTACTGGGCCATTCACCTATAATTATAATTGTCTATTTCAATTTACATAAATTCGTATTCACACACCAGCAATTTAGGCGACCTTCGCATGAAGTTCATTGCTATTGTAGCAGTTTTATTTGCCGTAGTTTGACCGTAGTACCAAACAGCTAGGGAAATTAAATTTAAGGAAATCATAGTTAAAAATGTACGTTAATATTGACCAGTTAATTAAAACATTACTATAATATCTGTAATACCTAATAAATAATATAGTGCGAAACAGAGGCGCGTCGCTAGAAATTAAATAAATAAATTCTTCATTTACAAAGATGAGTACAATTTTGACAGGTTAGTAGGTACACGTAATAGCACAAAATTGTTAAAAGCTCAGCTCCAAACTAGGCAGATGCCTGTATCTTGGAGTCCAGTGAAAAAAAATTGATTCTACCTAAATATAGATTTCTCCATGGGATAAGTCCGCCATTGTGTATTTACCTTTTTATTTATGTTACTTTCAACTATGTATCCTTAGTATAGCCTGACCAGGAATATAAAAACCCTCGCCATGTTGCGGAAAAGCAATAGAACTAATTTCTTACACTGGCAACTAATTAAAAAACCTATCTGTCATTTCTCCTGTCTAAGTTTGACTTTCGATCAACGGCGGATCCAGTATTTTTATTTCTATGGGAAGGGCACCGGTTTCCGTTTTCGAGAATATTTCCGATAATTTTTTAAGGAAATTTCAGCTTGTTCTTTGAAAATTTCGAGAACGAATGTCACTAATGGTGGCGGATTAATTCTTTGGAAATAAACTTGTAAGAAACTATTACTACTAAATCCTGTTATTGCACAACTCGAATCTTAATTTGATATGTACTGTTATGGAACCTGCCTCCACAGTACATATGTACACAAAATAGCAGTACCATCTGATAGACCTCACTCGCCAGTAGCGCTAACTAGTGAGAGGCAAAACAACAATCCTCATTCCATTCATTCATTCATTGACTTGAATTACGGATTCGGAAACCAAAAGAATCCCGTTTTAAGAATTCAGTAGCAAAAACATTACGGACTATTATGGAACTAATGATTGCGTTCAAGTGTTACCCCAAGGGAAGCCTCTTAAACCCTTTCGAGAGGGTGTTCTTTTGTTTACATACTTGAATGATAATGGTCATTTTTCTATGGAAAGGATGTTTGCCTTTTCGTAAAAAAGCCGGTTTGTTATGTGATTGGTTGGCTCTAACATAACTGACAAATTGGTTATGTTTAGTTAACATTATTAAGTTTTTCAGTTAGTAATGAAATCATATATTACGACGACGTTTATTAAAATCATCATAACTTATATCTATTGTTATTGCATGTAATATTCCTAATCCTTAGAGATCCACTTCGTAGATGATGGATATGTGAGTGATGGAGGAGATATAATACATTTAAAATATCCTCAAGTCATAAGCAAAGCTTTTGTCTTGTTTATAATATTGTCTTTCTCTTTACAGACTGATTGCTTGTCTGACGTTGACTAAGCTTTTAAACTTTGTTTGTATTTTGTAGACCTTTATTAGGTACCTATATTTTGTATTCTCGCCGCACCTGGGACTCCGCTTCAAGAGGTAGAATGATAACTACTCTATTTACTATGTACGAAACCGTTCAAAAGATTTAGATTTAGAAGAAAAAAACATACATCCTCAAAAGTTTGTCCGTAAATGTATAATAGGTATTTTTATTTTAAGTTTAAACTTATTTGTATTGTTAAAACAATAATAAAGTGAGCATACAAACTTCGAAATAATGTTATGCAGAATGAAATTAATAAAATGTACAGGAAGATGGGGTTAAGATATCGAATCTAATATACTTACACCCCGTTTTTTTCTGGATCACTTGTCTGGGTACATGTGCTGGTTTTTTATAACATCAGCGTCAGCCCTAATGAACCGTATGTTCGGAAACGGCTACGGCAGGATATCCTGTATAAAAATAAAAGAGCTACCCCACACCTAAGCTTTGAAATCTACAAGCTATTATAAACCTTACCATAATAACAAAAAGCTTAAAATAGAGAAAATATTTTTCTTATTACTTTTGTGCAATGGTGTAGTGTGCATTCGAAAATTGCCGACGTCTGTACTGTTTTGAGGATATTCTTTTTTTTCTTGGCTATTTATAAGATTCTTGGTAGGATCGTTCTTTTTTTGATGTCAGCTGTTGAACTAAAGGTAAGACCATTACATTTCACAGCTGATATTTTAATGGTTATACGAAATATTTTATTAGAAATATGTACTATTCACCATGAATCAAGTAATTAATATACATATAATAAGTCTATGGTATTCACTAATAAATATTATTGACCGAGCGAGCGCAGCGAGCGAAGCGTCTCAGTTTCCACTAGCCGAAAATTCTTTTGTCTGTCCGGATGTTATCGCCTACAGGTCGAATTTCTGAGGTAGTCCACTTAGAGCACTAATCCAAACAGCACAAAAGCGAACAGCACAACGCCTTGTCCACGAACGGCACAATTTAATATTTTGGCATGTGCTGTTCGTGGATTCAAATTTTTATTTTATTTTGGTCCACGAACAGCACATACAACTATTATACTTATATTATGTATATTGATTTGTAAATACTGTTGGAACCTAGTGCTGTCTGCTGAATGTGTTCCTTATACAGGCGATATTATTCTGTTACTAAATGTCGCCTAGACATATTTCGTATGTACCAACGAAAGTAGGTATGTGTAATTAATAAACGATCAAATGATGTTATCGATATCTTTTATTTAATACCGTCCTGTATAAGGAACACATTAGCAGACAGCACTAGGTTTCAACAGTATTTACAAATCAATATATATAAGTATAATAGTTATATGTGCTGTTCGTGGACAAAAATAAAATAAAAATTAGAATCCGCGAACAGCACATGTCAAAATATTAAATTGTGCTGTTCGTGGACAAGGCCTTGTGCTGTTCGCGTTTGTGCTGTTCGGATTAGTGCTCTAAGTGGACTACCTCGAATTTCTGAACCGATTCTCATTAAATTTCGTGAGCAGGTTCAGTAATTTTATAGAATTTTTAGTCGAGCCAGTTTTTCGAAATTTAAAAAACTGAAAAGAATTATATGAAAAAAACGTCGTATCTCAGCTATTTCAAAAAGAAATCAAAAATGTCAATTAACTTTTTTGTTATTCTTATTAATACGCAACTTTTTTGTCTGAACAACATAGTGAAATTCAATAAAATCGCTATAAATCCATATACATATTTTAAATTCTCATACACGTTCACAAAAATATCAATAGATGGCGCAGCAAAGCTTTTCATACTCGCAAATTCGCTATTGCGTATCGTATTGAGGATTGCTTTGCTTGGTGGAATTTTGGAATCTTGAACACTTAAAATAAATCTGATATCAAAAAACTTCATTGTATGATTAGAATCCTATTATAAAAAAAGTAATATATATATATTACTTATATATAAAATACCTACTTATCTGAGAGATTCGATTTCACATTGAACTTCCTTTTTTTCAAAAAGGTTTCAGTCAATTTTTTTGACGCGAGCGAAGATGCGGGCAAAAGCTAGTAACTATAAAAAGAAAGGATAAGCGATGATATAAGGAGGAATGACAAGATTTCGAGTTTGACAATCACTGGCTGGAACTATTGAAGGATTTACCGAAAGTCATTCAGATTTTTTTCACCCTACACAACTACACCACCGTTTACTACACAGAAAACACACCACCACTAGCCCTGTATTGGCATCTCTTTCACTCGTTCATTCAACATCAACCACCTTTTCGCCTTTTCGTTTCGGTCGCCGATTCGTTCGTTCCTTTGCTCAACAGCTCAATCATTCAGTCAGTTTTGCGCTGACCGCTGTTCGGGAGTGTTGTGTCGCGCATGCGCCGTACACGGACTGTCACACGAACGTAAATAAACAAGTGAACATTTTGTGCCAAATACTTTTAATTATTCTGTTGTTTTAATTAGAAAAGAGTTTATATTAGTGGCTGACCTTGATTGGTAGAAAACAAGTGAGTATCGTTATTTTTTTCGTACTTTTTCGCATGCCTGCGCCGCCGGCCGGCACCCGGCACTGATTTTATCCAATAGGATCTTGGTTCTTTTTTATCAAAATTGTTTTGTTTGAAACCTAACGAGCCGTAAAACTGGGCAAACTTTTAGAATAATGCGTTTGGGATATAGCGGATAGTGAGTGATGAATAATTTGATCATATCATCATCAATTTCATAATTTGATTTGATGATCTATTGGTACCTAACCTAATAGGTAAATACTAATTTATTTTCGTCGTTAATAAAATATGAGACTTCCCTTTTTAAATATGAGAGTAAGGGGAAGAAAAAATAGAGAAAGACCCAAAAAAGATTGATGGATTGTGTCAAAGGTAAAAAATAGCATGAGTAGGAAAAGAGTAAGTAGTACGTAGTAACATAAAAGCCGTATTTTTGAAATCCCTCGTCTAGCAATGTTGCCAGTAATATGAAAATAATGCGAGAAACAATTTCTGCTCCATTCTACGCAACAAAAACCGAATCGGTAACGAATCGTAAAAAAAATGTTCGTAAATTTTCAATCAAAGGGAACGTAAGCGTTAAACGGAACGCAGAAATGAAAATTCTAATAGACTCCATACTCCATCTATACCCGTATCTGGTTGTCTATCAAGATTTTGACGTAAAAAACGTTCGACTACCAAATCATACGAAAACGAGTGGTCTAGACCACTCGTTGCGAATTATTCGACATAGACGATTCAAAAATACGGAATAATTGATATCGAATGAAAAATCATTCGGCTCACGCTTTTTTGGTGAGTCACCACACTTTCAAAATTAGGGCCCCCAGGGCAAGAGCAGGCAGGTAGGTCGCAGCTGAGGTCGGCTGGCAAAGCCGACCAGCAACTGCGAGCCAGCAAGCCGATCCTGCGGTGCCTTTCACGTGGGACTGTTGCGCCGTTGAGGAGTAAGGAGAAAGGTGGTTTTATTTTAAAGACGCTCACAGCAATGGCTGCGGTGATGGCTTAACTCGCGTGGTGCTGCGCCGCTGCTGGAGCTGTGATAGAAGCCATGCTTGCTGCATGGCGAAGTTAGGGCTACTCATTATTAGGACACATGATGATTATGGAAAATATAATACGCCTCTCTACGAACCCAGGTATCATGAATCATTTATCTTAATATACCTACCTACCTACCTAATCTAAGAGTAGTACCTATACATTTCACTAGACATACTACTAGGTATCACTTTTTTATACTGTACAAAATGACACACGATTTGTTGTGCAATATTTGATTACTCACAGATTTGCAGGATTCCAATACCTATATTCAGATACCTACCTACCTAGTTTATTTGAAATAGTTCTAGTTACTTAGTGGTTACCTAGGAACCACAAAAGCAAGAAAGAACCTCTGTATTTCGTACACCAGTGTAGGTAGGTACCTACCTATACACCTTTTTCTCAGGAATGCGTGGAGCTATATAGAAAGAAATGATATTTTGAGTCAGATTCCACTTTTTTCACGATTTTACACTACATCTTAAGCCACGTTCTCGCGTTTACGCAGCGACGAGCTACACGTCACATCGGACACAAAATTATATGACAACCGTTGAGAATGGTCTCTTGTAACGTCGATACCAGCGTAACGTTGAGGGGAAAGAGCGGCGAGTGGGGAGTGGCTTTGCGTCGTCTGGGATTCTCGACAGATTTTAAGTCAAACTGTTAACAAATTGGTTGCACTCTTTAGTCTTAAAAGAGCTAAAAATTTATTACGAGAAGCGGCTTTCTACAAAGGAACGCAGACTGTCGCAAACTGAAGGGGCCGCGTTTTGGATTATTTCTGATTTATTTTGAAGCCTTTTTTTAAATCATTCCGGCATGCGTGCAAAGCTAAAACTACTACCTACTAGCGGCCCACAACGGTTTCGCATGGGACATTGATTTTTTTGTAAATACATATATGTTTTTTGTATGTTATTTACATTTGTACGCTTGCTCAGAAACTCGTACTGTTTCAAATTACATGCAGTAAAAAGTAAATATTACACATATTAAATACTTGTGACGAGGCATGTTTATTTTGATAAGGATTAATAAATTTATGTTAATATCGCCAGTGTGTTTTTAACTGGTGATATTAACAACAATTACCTAACGAATTTAATTATTATTAAAACATAAATTTATGCTAGATATATACTATCGCAAACTTTTTTGTCGACCTATTAAAGATACACAAACCCCCCATACATTATTTTGTTATATCTCAAAGGATCTCAATCTCAAAGGTTAGACAGCGATTTCGATAAAATCTGCCAGGCGTCTAAATTTTTTCGACTTACTCAACAATGATCGTTATATTTCAACTAATATGTATAAAACCTAAACAACATTATACAATTAATTCGTTTAAAAGGCTAAACCTTCCACATGAATTGCTCTATCCATTAGTGAAAACCACATGAAAATCCGTTTAGTATTATTTGACAGACAGACAGCTAGACGCCGCATATGACATGTGTTATACTTATGATACTTTTAATAAATTTAAAAATTTATGACTCCTTTTTTATTTTAATAAAAAAAAACTATTTAGAACATAAAGTTTCAAACGGTGTTAAACTGTGTGAAATTGTGTTCAAAACCTCACCTAAATAAAATAATAAACCAAACAATACGATGAAATAAAATATTAGGTAACCATGGATTACATCCCCTTAAGCTAGCAGCAGACGGCGTTAGCCACTGCGACCTGCGGCCTCCGTTAACTATACCGAGACTTATGGGTGTAGTAAAACATCGATGTTTATTATTAGTTATATCGAAGCTTTTATTTTTTGGTAGGTAAAATTTGTTTTTGTGGTAGTTTCAAGGGGTGTATTTCCATCAATCTAGAAACCTTAAAAAATCTATAAAATATACTTTAAATACTTTACTATACAAAGATAAACGTATACACAACATCTTATAAAAAACCAAAAACATTATTAAAAATGCTACTTTTAACCGACTTCAAAAAAAGGAGGTTCTCAGTTTGACCTAGATTTTTGTATGTATGTTTGTCCGCGATTATCTGGCGTTTGGCTGTACCGATTTTGATGCGGTTTTTAGAAAATCATTTTAATGCAACGCAATAGAATTACATATTTATATATCGACTAGCTTATACCCACGGCTTTGCCCGAGAAAATTGTACATCAAAGCTTTCCTTTATTATGACATGACCCACCCAGTCCATAAACATCTGTTCAGTAGTTTTTGAGTTTATCGCGAGCAGACAGACGGGTTGTCCCTAGTTTGTAAGTACCTGCCAAGAAAGACAAAATATCGATATATCGATGTTTTGTTTTCGTGTTTGCATACATCCCTAAGCCGGCGTCTATCAAGGTGCTGCAAGGTGCTGCAAGGTGCCGCCGGTCGCAGCGACCAGCTACACTCGACAGCACCCTGCAGCACTTTGATTAACGCCGCTATAAGTTGAACTGTTGACATATTGGATGTACTCTTTCTTCATATGCACTAAATGCTGTGCTAAAAAGAGACAGATATATCACACACATTATCACTACAACTCAGTGTAGTCGCGTGCTGCAGACTCTTGCGGCTTAAAGGCGGTCTCGTGATAATCGGTGTGCTGTTAACTCTACTACAGTCGACGTATTCGCCAGACCCCACTTTTAGTCATCATCTCTAGTCGAAATGCCAAAATTGGATTTTCTTGTACCAATATTTGGTCACTTCCTCCTATCTTTAGCCTCATTGAGATCTTCCAAGGTACTTCTAAGAAAGGGCAGTTGGGGCATGTTAAAAGATATGATGAGCCATAGATTGGATAGCTCCACAGTACCTCCCCTCCACCTGGCTCGGTTCTCAAGGCATCTCCCAGTACCAGCCCGGAGTCTGTTTAATAAGTCCTCCAGGCTGCCCAGCGGAGATCACCACCCGGTACAAAATAAACCAAATCAATGCTTTACTGAAAGACCTACAGAGCCTCAGAGCGGAAAACTGGCGAGAATTGGTGCAAGACCGCAAAAAATGGCGTCATCTCGTGTCGGAAGCCAAGATCCACTTCGGGTCGCTGCGCCGCAGTAGTAAGTAAGTAATGCTTTACTAGAGTAGGCATGAACTAAAGATCTAAGAATCTGCGTCAGATAAGGTAAACAGTCACTTCTTTAATATTGTGACTAAAAGGACAATAAATAATGGGACAGTCTCATCTTATTTGATAATCAGGGCTGTCTTTGACCTATTGGAGGATGGAACATGGATATCGGAGCCCATAATCGTGAATGAAAGTTCGTAAGAATGGATGAATGTTTGTCACTTCACGCCCAAACTACTAGATAATGGACTACATTTCAATAAAATTTGGTACTTTAGTTATATCTTTTTTACCTTGGTTGGACTTGGACACGCAAGCAGTAACTTATATTAATTCTGTGACGCAAGTACAAACTTAGTTATTTTAACATACCTAACTACGTTTATAAACGTTCAAAGTAAAGTTTTATTAAGTTCCTTGTGACTTCGTTGTTCGCGGTCAAACAAGTTAAATATGACTTCCTGTGGTCACAAAAACACCCCAGGATTATGAACGGAATTCCTCAAGTCTGTTTCTTTGCCGGCCGTTTAGAACAAATTAGCGTTGCGTTAATAAACTATGTTTATTTTGGGGGATATGTTTCGGTTGTAAAATGATTGTAAAATCACAACACAACGGATACTTACTTTTTATGAAACTTTCAATGACCACTTTGGAGAATATTACATTTCTAGGTTACTATATAGTATACTACTGTGTACGGTACAGCGTACAGCGTTGTTTGTACTAACTATTAGCTAATCTATGGTACAGAAAACCACATGTATGGTCCATTTATTCATAATTGTCTTTATATGTAAACAATCTTACCATGTCTTTTTATGATTTTACAACAATATAATTTAAAATAGACTTTTTAGGAAATTACTTTGGTGGTTAATAAATGTTTTACTTTAGAATGTTTAGGTTTGAACTAATATTTGATTTATTTTCAACAAAATTCAACAAAAAGTACTCGTACTGTGAAGATTATTTACATAAATAAATTTATTATGAACTAGCTGTCGCCCGCGGCTTCGCCCGCGTGAGTTTCGCTTAGATGAAAAATCTCTCTTGGAGCTTTTCATCAGATGTTCCAGATCTTCAATTTTTATACGTCAGCAGAAAATGTTCATCAGGTTGAACGATTTTTGCTAAGGCGCCATTTCCATATATGTTATAGTGTAGCTGGTCTCTTGGAGCTTTTCATCAGATGTTCCAGATCTTCAATTTTTATACGTCGGCAGAAAATGCTCATCAGGTTGAACGATTTTTGTTAAGGCACCATTTCCATATTACTTATAGTTTAGCTGTTCTGTTATGGTTCTTCATCAGGTGTTCCAGTTTTCAAAATCAATTATAGCCTATATGTTGCCCAGACTTAATAGCTATACAACAAAAAAAGTTTCACTCAAATCCGTCCAGTAGTTTTTGCGTGAAACGCGTACATACATACAGACAGACAGACAGACAGACAGACAGACAGACAGACAGACAGACAGACAAGAAATTCCAAAAAAATTTTTTTGCTTTCTATTGTTCTTTTTAGGTCTCCCTCTATCCATTTCAGTCAAAAATATTAAATGTACAGACAAAATATTTTTACTGTTTTATTATATGTATAGATATAGATAAATGGACTATCCGTACAACCCTCTTACTATTTATGCGGCTGCGCTTGGGTCAAATGTTTATTGATTTATTTCCAAAATTTGGTCGATATTTCCCGATTTCATGGAGTCCCAAGTGATAGTGGCGTTGACTCCACGGCCTCGACCCCCGCAAGTCTCATTTCAATAGGTACGATATTTTTAGTTCCCAGTGCATGCCTAAACGGGCGTGTGACTCATAGCACTAGCGAAGGTGTAGCTGCAGCACAATATGTCTTATCTCGTAGGTAATTAGGTGTAACAAATCTTGTATTTTTGGTGCATCTTATTAAAGCTAAGACTTTCTGCTGGCGTTTGCTCGACGCTCTAAAGTCTGTAAAACAGCCAATGAGATGGTATTAACAAAAAATTAAAATCTATTTCATTATGCTTCAGTCTGTGACTCCATACTCTTTCTTCAGGGATGGTATCGTATATGTCATCCAGGTTCCAGGGTTTGTAAGACTTGATAGTACATGCGTCATAACCAGTGTTCATTGAGATGCCACGCATAGAACTTTATCGGAGAATTGAAACTTTACGCTCCCTTTTCGAAAATCTCCAACTAGTTTCAGGTAACCAAAACAGGAGTTCGTTCCACAGGTATTTACGTGGGTGGAAATTCCTTAAAGCCAACTGACATATCTACCTACTCAACTCGTTAGATCTACACATTTATTAGTGAGAAAGCCCCATTCGATTTTATAGAAATCTAACTTTATTTTGAATGTGCACTCACATTGCTTGTTTATGGCAACACTGACACGGAGTTAGGGCCCTGTCCACTTTATTACCTTCGGGGAAACGCTACGTGTAATGTGTTTAAGGTTAGTCTTACATAGGGTTTATGCCATTTTGAGTAAGCCCAAAAATGCTCGTCAGTCATTTCGTCCATAAAAATATGTTCTTAAAAAAAAGAACTAATCTCACCTTCATTGATGGTATTTCAGATCAGAATCTATTCTCCCCACAAGATTACTTCGTGAGGTAATACCATAGAAATACCTCTAAATTTCTATATATTTCTATGGGTCATACAACTGAGGCTAGTATTTGACAGCTGACCAAAAAACGATAATTGTTCCTCATTGTCCTGTGAACATTTAAGTTCAAGCAGTTTCCTACAAATACACAGACACAGATTTAGCCAGATTCCAAAAGTGCCGATCGGTCTAGTCTGGCCACAGCAGCGCGCGCCGGGCGGTCTTGGGGACAATTATATTGGAATGTTGCGAAATGAGGCCGAAATTAACTTTAGACCCGAACACGACTGTTAAATAGCTCAGAAAATTTTGGGCAATAGAAACCACATTATATCTACTCGTTATAAGCCTATAAGGTGTCCAAGCGTGCGAAGGAATTGTTTGGGCTCCCAAGTGGTAAATTGTACACCCTTTCCACTTAGATAGACGCCTTGATCCACATGTAAATCTTTAGGATACTTTTTATAGCACATTTCTGAATACATATTTAATTTACTTATAGCTAATTTGAAAGTGTCTGAATTCCAAGATAAATTCATACCTTTAACGTCATAACTTTGGACAAATTCTGAGCATTAAGGATGGACGTGACTACTTAGAATTTTATCTCATTAATATTGCTGAATTTGTTAAGTACCCCTGGAGTATAAATTAGTTTGCTCTTGAGTAGTCTCGAATTTACAATTTACATCAAACATTCGTTTCCCAGGAACGCTATTTGGAAATGCGTGGGAGTTTTAGAGGTGCTAATGATAACAAGGATATGGCAGGGATGTTAGAAACACGTAGTTTTGATGGGTTATAAACCCATCGTATCGTAATTTTGATGAAGATGTGTAGGTATGTATTTTTTTCAAAAATATCAAAGAAGGTAAAATTATGTTGCAAGTACGAAGTCCTTTGTTAATTTTTAAAGAACTTTCTGTTGTAAACGAAACTGTTTTAGCACCATACCGATATCTTAGATTTCTCTATAATAAGACAGTTTCTTACCTTATAATTTGCTTATAAAGGTAATTGTGATTTAAAAATAGTGCTTCCGTTCCGTAATCAACATCACTCAAGTTTTACTGTGTCGTAAAGCTGTTTTATTGGTGTAGATTTCATAATTACCTTACAGCCTCATTTATTTCTATGAATTCACCTTTTATAAATTAGCATAATTTCAACAATTTTCTCATAAAATTCTTGCACTGACATCTACTCTAACCATAGACTCTACTAAAGTCCATCACATGCTTGGCTTACTACTTTACTGCGTACTTATAAAGATAATGGCTAACGTACAAGGGGTCGGAAAGGTGAAATTGCACATTCTCTTATAGCCCTATTATCTTCAGCTCCCTAGTAAATTGCACGCGTACAAAATAATTCTTTAACGTCAAAGACCCTCTGACTTTTCAAGGTCAATCGCTTCTAGTTCTAGTACATTCTGTGTTATTTGGTCCTTCGAGGCCGAGGACCTGCAGTTTTCTATTCTGTGTCAACGTAACGGCTTTTTTACAGTCCCTGTTTATAATTCACTGATTATTCGTTACCACTGTCTTTCTTTACTAGGATGATGTAATTTATTTCCTTAAAAGATTCTTTCTTGTAATAAATAGATTCTATTTGTACAGTACAGTACAGCCCAATTATGGTACAAATTAACTAGTTACATGACCCGACCCTGGCTTACTGCTTCGTTAATTTTAATTTCAATATCTTCATCAGTATAATGACTATGTTCATATCTACCAGTTTTCTATGAATTAACAACTCTATGTGCTCTATGTAAACACATTCATAAATTAGCTAGCAATGAATAAACATCTTGTATGTTTATTAGTCATACAATATCACAACAAGACATGTCGTGACCGGTTCTGTCGTGTCATGAACTTGACTGATCTCCAACATTTGTTTGTCGGATGTCGTATAACTGTTTGGATTCAAGTAATTAGCGCTGACATAGTGTGAATTGATATTAATGATGCAGTCGCTAGAGAAATGTGTGAATTTTTTAAAAATCTTGAAATTAGAGATTTGTAGAATTTACCAGCTTCGATTCGTGCTAATTATGCAAATTTATGATCCACTGATACATATACTGCCGCAATAAATTATTTATCAAAGGATCGAAGGTAGGACAAATTCTAATAGATAGACATGTCACATTAGCTGATGTCCAGCAGATTTGCACGATTGAGCCATGAACTTATTACCGCTCATGATGTCATAAACTTACCACTTGTCTTGAAAATTAATTTAAAATTATGTCAGTAAGTTTTCTCTAGTGTCTTTTTCCAATACCTAAGATTATTTTAACTGTTTTAATAAAGTTATACTTACTAGCAACGCTACCTGAATGGCTGCTATTTTATCATTCATCAGGAAACTATAAATCAGTTGTCAAGTTTATCTAACTATGATTAGTAAGAAAATCTAAGATTATAAATCAAATCTCAGTGCAGATAAACAAAGTCTGGGAACTTTTTTTGCATTGAGTGCACGCAATACAAGATGTGTAGGAGTATTTAGTTTGTCTTATAGGTTTGAACCATCATCCACATCAAAAACCGAGTCGTCTGATTGTTTTTTTGAACCCGTTTCTTTGAATTTAGGTAGTCGAACCAATTACATTCCTCGGTGCCAGTTTTAATCTTTTTTGGAGGAAGTGGCTTATTAACAGGTTTTAGTGCCGCCGACTATGATTCAGTTAAACAACGATTCATAATAAGTGGAACTAATTTCTTTGTATTCAGGTTGCGGGTGTTTGCATTTTATTTTTTTTGTTTAAAAAATGACGATAAGTTCGTTCCGCTTGATTTGTGGGATCAATGAACTGGCGTTAGAAAATATTCCAAAGGTTTTTCGTTGAGCTCGTACAATGAATCATTCAGCCTTGACTCGCGAGAAAAGCTTTATCACAAAAACGTGCCAGAAAAAATAGTAAGATAGCATTTTGTATAAACTGGTTAGGTACATACTGGAAATACTTGTAGAATTTGAGGTTCTAGTACATTGAGATTATTAAATACTAAAAATGTATACTCATCGTTATGAAGAAAAAGGCTCTCTATAATTAGAAGTATGTATTTCTATTCTACACATTATTTACTTGTTTCTACAAATTTTTTTGATCAACTCGCGAGCGGAATTAAAAAACAAATAAAAGTGCAGTGTGTGCAATCAACGTCGGTCCAGCGGATTTCTAAGCCAGAGAATTCTTTTTCGTGACAGATTTATGTGTACCAAAAGAGTTTGATATGCACCGCAGGTATCTACCAGATAACACAGGCAAACAATATATAAATTATACATCTAACATGTGTTGTTTATTAGTCAATTGTGTGGCAAAATTTAATTAGCTACTTAAGTCTTCTCTAGGCGTCAAACAAATTGCTTTTCGTAGCAATGGTTGAGCTTATGAGAAATACCTCGGAAACAAGCCATATCATGCCATGTCAACTTTGTTTGATAAACAACATGCTGAGATAGCTTACGCATAATCTTTAATTTTTTTGTTTTCTTCTTTACATTACATCGCATCATTCTTTACCTCACTTTAAATAATTTCTCACGTGGGGCATGCGCAGATTCGCATGCAAAATCCTACCACTTTTGGTATTCTTATTCATGCTCTTTTTGGTCTTCCACTATTTCTTAAAACTCTCCATAAATGCTTATATGTAAGGTACATTACAAGCAATTAAGTTTTGACGGAAAACATTGTAGCTGTTGAGAAACTGGTACTGTTTCCTGAGAGAAAACATCTTGAACGGTAAAAATCGAGACTAACTGCTCCGTGATCACATGAAATAAAGTATTCCATGCTTGATACAGTTTTAATTCATTCATTACATTTTGTTTCCGCTATAAACATTAGAGATTTTGTATAATTCATTGCTTTTTACTTATATTTGACTTGTTTTCTGCAGTTTAAACACTTCATTTTAAAAATAACTGCTTTGTGAAGAGTCTTTACATAACAATTAAGTATTTTTTCTCAGAGACTTCAGTGAAGACTAAAAAAAGAAGAATTAAAGAAGTTGGTTACTGATTCTGCAGCTTATATTCTGAAACTTGAACCAATCAAAATTAGCAGATATCTTATGAATCCACTTCACTGCAAGCTTGCAATCACGTCAATGACCGAATGAGATAATGCAATGCATTATTCAAACGAAAAATAACTCAAGAGGACTTACATTTATAATTTGGAGTCACCGAGACACATTGCCCTGAGAAGGATGAACTCATAACGCTCATGTGTGCATTGGCCCAATGTTGCCAATCTAAGAAATATTGCGCAGTTTTAATGCAAGTTTAGATAACATTTTAAGATGTACTTTCGTTTAAGTAACTATTATTGTTAATTATGTGAACAAATTTGTTTCCCAATAAAGAAGTTGATTCATGAAGAAAATATAGAATTTGTGGGGTTCCAGAAATCTCAATATTAAAAAAATTATATATGAGATCAAGCATAACCAAACTTACCATTATTCTCCGAACCTGTCTACACATAATGTCTGCTTATACACCGGATATCCTCTACATACGTTCAAAGAGAAGATAAAAAATATCTGGCTACCGTTCTACCTGTTTTGCCAAAGGGCTCGCCAGCCCGAATTATGCAAAACGCTCAAGTCTGATTTTTGAAGGTTATAGGCACGCGACCATCATGTTTAAACAGTATAATGGGAACGATTATGCTGAGCAGTTCTTTACGAAACTTTTCATTTTTTTAAATTTTGTTCAAAAAGCAATTAACTACATTTAATTTCTTTGCCGTTTGTTTTGTTTGCTGCCTTTTAATTATTACGTCGAACTTTTGCGCGTTAGCCTTCTTAAATCGGAGTGGTTCGTCTCAGATTAGATGTTTTATGTTTTAAAGCTAGAAACATAATAGCTATGTATTTTAAACTATGTTTATTTTAAGTATGCTTACAAAAGAAAAATAAAGAAAATAATAGAATGTATGTAATAATAATGTTGTTAGTTTTTGTTATAAAATCCTAAAACAGATAAATTGTCTCGGGACCTAGTCTCTACTCGTTATATGAAACGTAATTGCAACTCAGACAAATCAAAATTAAGTAAGTAGCTGAAGAAAGATACATAATTATAATACAATTTTAATGAAAATAATAACACAAGACTGCTTATATGGCTTAAAGCAATTCATTTTGATTATCTCAATTTCGCTTCTAATTTTCAATGTACCAAACCAGTATTTTTATTGGATGATATGGAACGTACGAGTCTGGGTTTAGAGATCCTTTGTCGAAAGGAAAAAAAAAACGAAACGAATTTTCATTAAAAAAATATTCAATCTTATGAATTGTCTCTTAAACACGTAACATACTTAAATGTCGTGAGCGTGTAAGTTGTGAATTTTTGTTTTTATGATGACGTAAATAATTAAATAGGAAATTCCAACAAATTTTAGGTAAATTACAAATAAATAAAATTATTCCAAGAGGTGCAATTTTTAAGACAGTAAAAATTTTCGGTCCTTGACATTTTCCGACTTTGACCTTTTCTGACTTTGACCTTGACATTCTCCGACTTTGATATATTCCGAATTTGACATTAAACGATGTATCGAAAAAATGATAATTAGTTCTACGGATCCCGTTTTAAAACTTAGTTACTCGCATGTTCGATTTTTTTTCTTCAAAACTACCTCGGGAGTTTTGCCTCGTGGGTTAACTGCTGGTCAAATCACTGTTGATGATGAATGATTACTGAATTTAATGATGGTTCGGCTTCCAACTGGCAAGAGCCGAGTTAAATCGTCGGTATTTTTTGTACCGGTACGATACGAACTAATGAAATGTATAATTCTTCTTTCGGTTATGAGTAATGATCAGTTTCATTGCGATGTTCGTTGATTTTGTTTGTTTTAGTTGTTATTGATATTCATTTGTTCATTTTCATCATTATTTTATTATTTGTTTCCTTTGTTTTTGAGTACCTATTACGTAATCTCAATTTACTTAATTTTTATCTCCATTGTGCACCTAACATAATTTGACCTTTATTTTTAACTTTACTTTAAATCCGAAGCTGTTTGTATACAGAGAATGGTTAAAATGTGATTTAAGTAAGTTTTATAGAGCTAATAGTCAATTACCTAAAATATCTATCAGACGTTTTTTTTGTAATATGAATCCCCAAAAAGATTACATAACACACGTATTAAGGTAAGCTTCATGCAAATAGCGACACGGCTGCGGAATACGACAGCGCAATTGGGGTAGAATTTGTAAGAAAACCAAGTGGACGCAGATGTAGACGATAAAATCTGACGACTGAAATCTTGACAGTTTATATTCGTCCACATCACGGAAATATTTCCGTGGTCCACATATTTAGAAGGCACGTTGTATATCGACGCCTTTGGATATGAAATGCTTTATTTTATACATCGGATACAAGGTATTGGCCATAAACTTACTCATAGTTAAATTTACCGCCTCCAAAGCACAATCTAAAAGAAGGGGCAGCGCAATGAAGCTTTGTAGAAAATTTTGCAGCTGATTTTGCGGCCTAGTAATAAATTTAAATTTGACTTGTAAATTTAGCAATAAATGCCAATACTCAACTGAGTACAGTAAGTTTTGATGCCAGTTTTCCTTTTGGCAAGAAAATACAATGCTTTTTGATTATTTCATAATACATATCCTGGAATATCTTAAATTTAATTCTACTAGGATTTTCATTGCCCTTATTTCAATTTCAATCCTTCCATGTATCCTAATATGATATTATTTAATTATTTTCTGTCTTGATCGTTGGTAATAAAAATACTTTGAATATTTAAAAATACTGACAATAGAAAGTAATGTTGATGAAATCTAACATCATTTTGTTCTTCAATTGTATGTTAAATATGCATAAATTCTCTCACAAAACTTACACTATCCTGATATTCAATAAGTCCTATTTTTATAGCCATAGAGTCGAAAATACTAAAGCATATATCTATGATTCGTGGGCGAATGAATGGTTCGCAGGAGTTTGTTGACTGATCTGTCATTGGACTGGTTATGACGTAACTCTATGTGAATGACATTGACAATTCAGAACCCGTGGATTGTCTAGTTTATTAAAATTTATAGCTTACGTGACTTACTGACATATTTTAGTCCATTTGGGCATTTTTTTTCATACAGAACTGAATCATACATACTGCTGCTTATGCTTTATCGCTAGAATTTCGTAACCATTGGATTATTGAATACCATTACCGGTTCAGCAGTGAAATAAATTGTGTTTTGTCAGTTACTTCTATTATAAAAAAAAATAACTTTATGAAATGAATGGTTCCTGTCAGCTTTAGAATTCTCGTTAAATTGTTTTTAAAGCTAAATATAAACACAACTTAAAAGACTATCTCTGCCTAGTAGAAAATTAAAGATTACATACCTATACCGACTTAATTGAATGTATGTGCAAAAGTCATTTAATTGCTTCACCCGCTGCTGTCGTGAACTTCAGACTTTTATTCAGAAATACTTGAAGACATTCACACGCTCTTTACGAAGAAGCAGGCATATTAATGCAAGGATCTAAATTGAAGACGTTGTCTCCAGTCAAAGTTCACACAAATGTCATTTTAATACCGAACTCGGTGTCAAATAATGGGTGTAATCTTGGCTCAAAGCTTAAAAAAATGGTAATAAAATGAAAGTCTGACTTTTGCATTATTACCTTGTAAAACTTACGTGATTCTATATCTTGTTAATATATTTTTCAAAGTTTTTATTGTTCCTTACCTTACTTGATTTGCTTTAACTACATATCAAACTTTCTTGTCGAAAATACAACCTTACATGAAATAACTTGATCTAGCCAAGCCATGCATTTAGTAAACTTGTTGAGATTTTTATTAAAGAGAATGAAACCGTGATAGTTGATGTAGTAGGAATGTATTAATGAAACTATAATGCTCTAGTTTATCATCTGCCAGATATTCTTTCAACTAAACTAGCCTATAAGCACATCTATTATTTTTATCAAAAGTGAATGCTTTGAAATCAACATTTAATTCGGAAGAGATTTATCACTCCCAATTTCTAACCGTCATTGTCTCTGCTTTTACTGAAATATCGCATGACGGGCCACACTTAACCCTAAAATCACGTCATTCCCACCGATAACGGTCAAGTCAAACCATCAAACTGTCAATTTGGGTATCTAGCGAAAGTAAATGGGTACAAGCAAAAGTAGGAAGCCCGCGCGTACTTCTATGGGTACAAGAGTTTCCGAATCCGAAATTTAAACAGGCATTGTGCGGGGTCTCCATTCACCCGTTCTCTTCAAAAACTGGCAACACTACTGACAGGTGCGTTCCCGTCGTGCCCCTTTTTTTCAACGTCCGTCCCTGTGTTCGCTTCAAGAAGAATATCTTATGTCTGTTTGAGTTTGATTTACGATTTTGAACTTAAGTTACCAGGTTCGAAAGTTCATCTTGCTTCATAAAATCTATAAAGTGGTACAATAGTAACAATGAATGGATCGTTTCCCTTACAATATGTTGCAACGGTTAAAGTTTCTGGTTGTTGAAAACGGAGCTGTAAATTGTTCGCTTTATGTTATAATTTCACTTACATGATGAACTTTTGTACATCAAATGTGGTCTGGTCGTGTTAAGTTTGTTTTGATTTATTTTTGGTCTTAAGAAATCTCAGTCGCGTAAAAAGAACCGGTTCAATTTTAGCGAAACTTGCTCCATTTGGCGTTGTATCTGGGAATAGTGATACTTGATATTTTGGAATTACCTAATTAATATCATCGCCTTTTTTGCGTCCACTTCTTATACTCCGGTGGTTAATTTACAAAGGCCAAGTGATTTGGGTAATTTCGATAAATTAATTTCGTATAAGGAGTTACTATTATATTACTAAGTAAGTCTTCTAAATCTTTTGCGTTGAATTTCTGTACCATAGGTTAGGTTCATCATTATATGTTTTTAGGAAACACAATAAATCATCAAAAATCATATACGATATAGGTATGTCGAGATTTTAACAATTGCTGCTCGAAAACTCGGTAGATCTGAGAATATTCCACATTTTGTGCAAGCTCTTATCTCTCGAATCCAGAATTGCTTTTTGTGTGCGATTGACGGAACAAAGGCGATTCCGATATTGAGAGGTTTCCATCGACTCTCGTCGTTTTTTTTAACAAAAGAAATCTCCAATGATTTCACACGCTTCCGTTAATATCTTCTTCTTTTCTCACGTTTTCTTCGTATACGCGGATAAATCTAAATTTGATATTATACCGTTATTACCTATAAGTAGTACCGTTTTAGTCATTATTCTTATCACTAGAACAACAAAAAATAACGTACTCCGATGACAATACGATGATCACTATTTAGTTTGGTCATAAAAAGTTTACATCCTATGGCTGTGATCTCTCATCGTCAAATATTATTATTAGCCTCAAGAAGTCCACTTCTGGACTTAGCCCAACATGTGGGATAGGCCTATGCCTCTCATATAGACTGAAACAAAGAGCGGTCGTTCTTTCAGCAGCGTCTTCATGATTCTTTGATGATATCGTCGTCATATATGGAATTCAATAAGCAATTTTAAACAATTAACAAGATTAATCACCTCAGTCGTTATTAACTTCAGTCCAAACTGCAACAAAAACTAGTAATAGACGTGGGCCGACAGACCGACAGACTAAAACATTTGCATTAGATATGTGCACAAAAAGCCTGAGAACATCCTTTTGCTCGATATTCATCAGCTCTTATGAGTCAAACTAAAACCAGTTGGAGATTACAGAATGCTATAATCATAAAACAGACAAGACCGACGAAAGAATTGGTTGTAAATTGCTTAGCGGAAAATGTTCATGTTAATATTGTTTATTTTTATGGTAACATGAACTAACATGGACCACACGTCTAGTCTCAATAATTCTATCATCTTATACACAAGTAGTCAAACAGCATAATGCCAAGAAATTTTTTTGTCATATGTATTTGTAATTAATAAGATTATGTTATACGTAAAACTTTGCTAGTTTGAACTATTATGTATAATCATCATCATTGATAAGTTAAAGGTACAATTGACATTGTATTTTGTCCTCTAGAGTCTGAGAAAGGTAACGTCTGAATCTAAATAAACTGGAATAAGATTTTAGATTGAGCAAATAAGAGTATAATGACTTTATACTTCCATCTCAAAATCCCTTTTAAATCGAAAATTACTGTTTGATGTTCATTATCCTTTGTATTCTTCGTTCCAATTTCGATTCACGACTTTCCGAGCGTTGATTTGATATTTTCACATTTGATAAGCTGCTTACTTCACAGGGTTCACAAAAGAGATTCTTGCACACTTGCACATTGATTCATTTATGAGCTACATTCGAAGAAAAATCCTGAATTGATTTTCTGCATTATCATTCTTCTTAGATTGAGTTTTATTTTATTAAAGAGTGGAATAAAGAAGCTTTATGTTTTCTTAAATGGCTTTTAACGGCAAACTCCAGGTTCACCTGCCCATTAACCCCAAGATTTTCTATAATGTGATAAACGATTTACTATACCCGAGCGAATCGAATGAGAAACAAGGCCGTCGTGGTAGAGTGGCGTGCTCTAGTGTTAATTACGGAATTGTGGCCGTTTTGCTACGGAACCTCAAGTCATTAACGGTTCCACCATCATGGGGGATTAGAAGCACGCCAGAGCAGCTGCCGTGCTCAATCGATGTTCTTTTTTCAAACATAATCGATGCCGACGGTTCTTCGTTGAATCTAGAGTTGTTAGAGAACATTTTGTACCTGGACTTAAAGTTTTGGTAATTAATATTTGCCAGTGACTGATGTTAGTTATTTAGAGCTGCCAGAGGCGCTTTGTGGACCCTGCACAACATCAATCGCTAGTTAGTTTCTATACTAAAATTTATACGAGAGGTCAATGTTTAAGTTCTTATGTTTGAATTGGAAAGGCTTTTTAACAAAACATTAGTTTAATACGTTTTACTATTAGTACCTGACTTTACTATCAGATTATCTCCAATCTGAGGTTAAAACTTAAAAGATTTAATTTATTTTATTGATTATTAAAAACAATGTTAGAAATGGAAATAACCAGCACCCCGATGATGTCAAAAGCCTAAATATCCTGTAATCTATCACAAAGATTGTACACATTGCAGCTTACAAAAGTTGAAGGTAATGGATTTTCGGAGTGTCATTGCCATTAACAGCGGACAATGACATTGTCTGTTTTCTTTTGTAATTTTTTTCGCAGTATCTATTGGGGATTTTACGTTTTTGATATCGTTGTCTTCTTCTAGTTAAAGCTGAACAGCTGTTCCTTTGATATGAATAAGAAGTTCAACCGTTACAACAGTCTTTTAAACTGTATGTAAATAATATAAGTAAAGCTGACCTCAATGAAAGGGTAGGGGAGGGAATGCCGTAACTATCGCATCTCAAATCGCATCGAACAAAATGCGTCTTTAGTTATTTCATATTAGTTCCTGCTTTAAGTTATCACCAAACTTGCTATGCCATCAACCGATGGAGCAATATGTCAAGATATTGAAGATGATTAATACAAATGTAAAAATAAAATTGTTTCCAGAATATTCAACTTTGCAATTATTGATTAGGTCATATATGGCTAATAAATTTGAACACACCCAAAACTTTGTTTTGTATTACACAAGATCCTTAGTCATCTTACTATGGATTGGATCCCATTCAACAATAAACAAAAGGAGCGGTGTTACGTTCCAGACTAACAATAGACCATATATCAATAGGAGTTTGGGCCATTGTCTTCTGAAGGACTTATTCATGGAGCACTTATTGCTAAGTTCGGTTGTAAAAATCTTGAGTTTTTTCTAGCGATGCTAGTATAGTTTTACGACTGTGACAGTCGCTCTTAAAATTTAAGCCTGCGTTTATTTCTAAACACAAAAAATGTCAGTGATGTAAATTTTACTTTAGGACAATATTACGTTGGGTTTATTTTTCTATCTAACAATTTACAGAATTGTGATGTGATCCAGGAGCGTGTACAAAAAATTCAACCAGGTTTTGTTTTGATGTATAATTCTAACGGATGAGCAAATCATTTCCTCTCTCTCTCTCTCTCTCTCTCTTAGCCGAAAGACGTCCACTGCTGGACAAAGGCCTCCCAAGGATTATCATGCAAATTGCAAATCATCGAGTCTTAAAAAATCTCTAGAAACAAGTGTTACCGTCTTTAACACTAATACCAAGTTCTGTTATCCGGAGAAAGCCCACAGATAAAGCATTGTTGACGTTTTTGTGTTCCAGTTGGCTCACGCCCACCGCTCCGGCCGGCGGAATGTTCACGGTCCACGGGTTCTTTCGTAACAGTCTTCGGCGTGCTAGTGCAAATGTTTTTGTGATGTCTTAGTGCATTCGCGCCACCTTTTGTTGATGTAACTTGTCATTAGCTAGAAACAAGTAATTCATTTTCTTGATATGATTTACTTATTTTCTTTATTTCAACCGCTAGTGGTTGTTTAGTTACCTTGTCCGTATTACGCCAAGTGCCAAGTGCTTGCCTCTTTCATGACGCTATTTATTTCCATCCTGAGTTTCGCTAGTACGATTACGAGAAAATCACTATTATTATTATTTTCATCATAATGTCATTGTTTTACCTAACAACATTGCGATATTTAACCTTTATCAATTTGTCCTGTAGCCACTTCACCATCTGCCTAAAAATTCCTTTAAATAGTCTTGCTCAATCTTCTCTACAAACTTCCCATGCCTATTCGCTTCGTGTATGTAATTGTAACTGCTTTATTACTACGAATTTTAACAGTCATACTAAATTATGTATTTATGCTACTGCTTATGTAGTTCAGACATTTCTTTCGTTCTCTCATTTTTGTAACAACTTAGTTCTAAACGACTTTTAGCGTGTCTGAATTAGATTGCATTCGTAATAAGAATCGATCGTTTTAATATAAGTTTCGAATGCTTTGTTTACCATTGATTATACCACATACTACTTAATATATGAATAGAAAATATACTACTTCGGATTCTTAAATAAAATTAACATTCTTGAGAAACTGTTTCTCCATTGGTTTTATAAATAGCTTCTGTAATAAACATAATCATTAATCCATCCAGATAACCAGCCTCGGAATATGCTAGATCCAATCAATTTCGTGGATCTGAGAACGAATTTGCAATCCGGAGAATACTCGGAATGTCAGGTCGTGATAAATAGCGATTAGCGACTATAAAAGTTGGTTCATGATTACTTAGGCAGATTACTTGTAGCAATAACATTTGAAGTGATAACTCAATTTCCTCAAAGTAAAGTTTTTTAAAGATTTTATTCCTAATAATATTAGAAATCACGCCATCCATTACCAGGCAATTGGTGCAGATATAAACCCCTGCTAGATATTGTAACCTTACTAAATTATAGTTATATTTGTTTTATAATAAAAGCTTAATTTAATATTACTCTCGGAGACCCAAAGGTTGCTTTTTTTACCTATAAAAATCATCCTTACTATCCATATTACCTGCATAAGCAACTAAGATCCAAACTTCATACCTAATCGCTAATATTTTTTACCCGTATATACCACGCAGAGAAACATTCAGCATTTTTAAAATAAGGAAGGTTTGGTCGTCACGGGCTCTCGGTCTGTTTTTGTGCCAAAATAATAGACAATTTGACATGTTGTGACATTTCAAATCAAACTTACTTACTTAGACATAAAAAGTATCGAATTCTTAATTCTTTATTTTCGGCCAGTGAAAGAAAAGTTTTTATTAAACTAAAAATGATAAAATAAAACTTTTTTCCAAAAAAAATGAACCGACTTCCATCATAAAACTTAAAATCATGAAATAACAACAAAGAAAAATGTATTAGCATTCTACCTACTGAATGAGGTGAAGTCGGTGCCAAATTGAATATTAAATAATCTAAGTTAATATTAGAATCATGTATATAATACCTAGCTAAACAATTACATAACACCCTTACTCCTGCACTTGGCACCGACTTCACCTCATTCAGTAGGTAGAATGCTAATACATTTTTCTTTGTTGTTATTTCATGATTTTAAGTTTTATGATGGAAGTCGGTTCATTTTTTTTGGAAAAAAGTTTTATTAATATCAAATAACCGAATGATTCTTTAACATATAAATTGAAAAAAAAATTCGTGTCGATTTTGAAAAAACAAACAAATAATCTGACGTCGTCGTTCTATTTTATGGAGCAATTTGATTTTAATAGTGTCGGTTCATCCAGTCTCGTTAATTGATTTCTGTTTTGGAGATTTTATCCCCCAACTGGTTTACTATTAGAAATAAAATAAAGCATGAAATCAATGCTTTCTGATGATTAGTCTTGTCTGGGAGATCTAATATAAGTTTTTCATTAAGGCCATTTGAATCCAATTATAGGAAGACTCTAATTTCCACGGGGTTTAAAGATACGATTTTACATAATATTAGAAAAATATATTAATTTACTATAATACCGAGTAGGTACTTCGCGTACAGTCAACAGCTCATCAACCTATACAAAGTCATTAAAAATTCGCTTACCGCGGCTTATGCAAGGTAATTTGACATTCACTGTACGAGCGTGGGATAGTTCAGTTTTAAAATTCCGCTGACTCTTCAATTTCCAGTGAAATGCATGGTATTATGATATTGATATCTAATATAACAAGTTTTTCGCTTCGTTATAGTTGCATAATACATATTTTCTTTATTTGTTTAATATAAACACGAGGGAAATACTATGAGTAACATATGAGTAAGTAATCACTCTTTAAAGATATTTTAACCCATTTCCTCGTAATGCTACTAAATATCCATGAATAGCTCATCTCTTTCCAAACAATATATAAAAAAAAAAAAAAAAAACAAATTTCAAACGATATCTAGTATTTTTGTCTGTAGATCCTAGAACTTAATCTCATAGTGTTATTCCTCGTTTTACATAGATTGTAACACACATAGACTTTGTTGGCAATATTCGTGGGTTGTGATTGCTTTCTCCATTTCACAAATTCATCAATTCATCAACTCTCACGATGTTTCCTTCACGTATATCTGGTGGTTCATGAAAATTACTATACATGAGTCAGATTGGTATACATACACATGAGGCATAAGTAGGATTGAAATATGAGACGTTTCAAACCACTGGACCACCACCGCTTCAAGAACTGCAATCAAAAACCTTATTCGTGCTACAAACACCTATGTCGGTGTTTCTGTAGGCGTTACAAATTTTCAATCGACTAACTGTTAAACAAATCTGCAACGCGAATTAAAATTTAGTCTCGTCTGGATCCGTGAGAATTAAGTTTAAAGAAAAAAGAATATATACCATTGCTGTATCAGTAATAAGCGATATTGATAATGATTAACTATACACCTTCTGAATCAGTGTGCTTTCTTTGTCTATTAATTTATGAACTTGTTTTTGATAAGTTTTAAGTTATAGGTATCTATCAGTGGAGTATGTTATCAACTGCCAAAATGCTACAAAATATCAACTTATTATCGATGCCCGAATGATCTTTAGAAATGAATAGGCTGATTTTGATAGTTCATCATTATTCTAATCTTGCTTTTTGACATCAGATGATTGAAATATGTAATTTCCTTCATCGCGAATTCCCGTTTTACCAATCAGATTTTTGTCCTATAACATCGACATTATCCGCATGAAATAAAGAACCTTCATTATTTCCTATCATTTTTATAAGAAATCCAAGTATATTACGAAAAATGATCGACATCGTAATCGTAATGTATTGTGAGATCACTGTCTGTTATATCAACAACTCCCTATTGGATTTCACTGAACGTAAGGCTTTTTCTTACAAAAACACACTTGGTGGTCATTTGTTTTCTTTGTATATTAGGCGTAAATATTGCCTGCGTTATTGGTTATCGAAATAACAACATTGTCTGATATTGAGATGGCTATTTATTTATGACGGGTTATTCCCAAAGTACTCCAAAAAATGTTCCCAAAATACTCCATGAAAAAAATAATATTTTAAATTAAGTTTCATTCTACTCCGCGGTAAAATTAAAATGTTCTCAAAGTACTTCACGCGATTTTGATATCAAAAAGCATTTATTAGAATAAAAAGTGTAGCTGACGTATAGTACAGTCAGGCTCAAAAGCTTACAATATTTTTATGTATTAAGACAATTTTAATTAAAATACTTTACAATTCAATAATCAACATTTATGTATTCCCTATAATTCAACAATTGAACATATTAAAATTCAACAATCCATACTAATATTATAAATGCGAAAGTTTGGATGTGAGTTTGTGAGTTTGTGAATTTGTGAATTTGTGAGTTTGTGAGGATGTTTGTTACTCAATCACGCAAAATCTACTGGACGGATTTCGATGAAATTTGGTACAGAGGTAGATAATGACCTGGAATAGCACATAGGCTACTTTTTATCCGGGAAAAAGCACTGTTCCCGTGGGAAATTCACGCGGGCGAAGCCGCGGGCAAAAGCTAGTCAAAAATATATTCATAAATGAGCTTCATGATTATATGTAAATGTAGGAATTCGGCTTGAGGGAAACTCAAAAAGTAACTGATAAAATTGTATTTTTTAAACAACTTAATAATTTCATAAAAAAATACATCCAATTTCCGTCTTAGCGGCTAGTTTGCGACTCACATTCGTTGTACATCCATTTTAATAAGCTAACAAGTAATACACATTTTCAATTCAAACTTCCTTTTAACTTTTTTCTCCTTAATTTAGAATCTTATTCAGAACTTTAATCATCACGATATTGTTTAACGATTTTGTGACTGACTGTACATAGTGAAATATTTTATAATTATTTAGATGGAGTAGTTTGAGAATTGATATCAAATAATTTGCAGAGCACATTGAGAATAAATTAAAATACCTATGGAGTAGAATGAAAACAAAATAATAAGTATTTTTTAATAATAATAATTTCGTGGAGTAACTTGGGAACACATGTATGAGATTCTTATCTTTTTAGAACAAAAGAATGGAGTACTTTGGGAACAACCCTTTATGACTCCATGCTGGTCTGTGAGCGAAGAAAAAGCATCGAATATGTCAGCTGCTTCTCTTCTCGCGCAGATTGTAAAACTCAATCATTGAATTGGGTTTTAAACTGGGGATTGTTGTCATAGGTGATGGGGTAGCAACCTGTCACTTTATCTGAATCCAATCCACCAATAAGTCCACTATTCAGCCATGCGTGGTCTTGGAGTCTCACGACTTTTGGCTCTATCTACCCCGTAAGGGATGAAGACGGAATTTTAGCATTAATTTACGGATTTTCTTCGATATTAATTAAATTTTTGGTCTTTCTTCGTTCTACGCAGGGCAAGTCGCTTCTAATCGGTCTATGTGGAAGTCTATATGGATGGGAGAGGCCTAAGGCAGCAGCAGTGGAGTTCTTGCGGCTGATGTGATGATGTGGAAACTAGATTCTTATTTTTTTTCCACTAAAAAGAGGAGATGCCTCGATCTATCAGAGCCATATGGATAACTAGTTAGCATAAAGTAAACATTCAAGAAGCTTTTTACAGTTTATCTGATGGAAGTCGCTCGTGCGTGGCTTGATTAATTAGACACATGCAAATAGCAAGTCAATTAGCTGTATCGTGTCCGTTTTGTGTGTATGTACTGAAGCATGTCTTATTATCGAGAGCGAATATGTCTTATTGCAGAGTAAGGGATGTATTGTCATCATGCTGCATTATTATTATATTGTTTTAAATTCTCTTAAGACTGTTAGGCAAAGGAATTCTTTTTTTACAATCCGATCCAATCAAAGCGTTTTTCAATCATTTAGACAAAAGCGTTGGATCAGCGTTGGTTCTTGATCTTCTCCTACGCTATCGACCCTCGACAGAAAAAGTAAAAGGAGGCCCGAATGATGGGTTCGGTCCTAGTTTTACACAATATTACTTGTACTTTTATGTATTCTTCTTCTAAGTCGTACACTCTTGTCAGAGTGGTCGTGGTTGTGCAGATGGTGCTGGCCTGGGATCTTCTGTACTGCCCGTCCCCTGGGCGAAGGTTGCTGCTTTTGCAATAGCTCTCCACCTCTCTCTATTACTGGCATTCCGAGCGCACTGGACTATTGAAGAATGGGTTGCCTGCTTATAGAATCTGTCCAACGGGTTGGAGATTTGCCTTGTGATCGCGTGCCCGCCACCCGACCTTGTACTAAATCTCTCCATCGACGACTCCTTTCTTAAAATGTGCCCAAAGAACTTAAGTATTCGTTACTGCACAGTCGACGAAAGTCTTTCTTGTATATTAAGTTCCTTGAGTATTGAAATGTTAGTGTTAATGTTTCAAGTGCGTCGATTTTGCGACGTTCTTGCAGCTTCAGCGACCAAGTTTCAGCGCCATAGAGGAGGATTGGAAAGACAAGGCATTTCACGAGGCGAACCTTCGTTTTCTTGGTTATCCTTCTGTCCTTCCAGATCTTTCCCAGCCTCTCTACAGCAGATCTTGTTATGGCACATCGTCTTTTGATCTCATCACTACAGCCCCCCTATTAGAAATAGTAGAAGTAGCCCCAAGATAGATGTAACTTGGCACGACTTGGCAATTTGCTATTGATGTCAGCTCTGGTCGATTGTCTTCAACTCTGTCCACTATTAAATTCAGTGACAATATTTAAAGATCAAATTGATATGACACGATCACACGAAGCTTTTCATCACCAATTTACAAAATATAGGTAAGATAATTCTTCATGCCGATATTCATGATTTTAGTTCAAAGGGACAGAATTTAAAATAACATGGAAGGTTTTAATTCCCTTTAGAATGTCATCGTATACGAATTGACTGTATTTTTGACTGCGTTAACTTCGAAATTAGTTTTTTTACAGCTTCAAGGGATCACAATCCTAAGTATTTGTTAATTTAAACTTGATATCTCAACGCGTTCATAAGGTCCTGGTAGCAAACGGTTACATGTATACGACTATCATTAAACGAAATATAACATTATGTAGGCATTGATTGGTCTTTGAATGATTCGGTAGACATACAATTTGAACTGTACGTGGTCCTTTACATCCATTGACCGGCAATTCTGTCAAGAAAGGTCTGTAAACTACACCATTTGTTTATAACGAGTATTGGAGCGGTTTGGACTTCCTTCCAATAAGTGGATAATGATCTTGTTTCGCCGGGTGAGGCCGCAATTGGTAGTTTTTGTAGCCGTTTGCCTTTCCGTTCTATTTCTAATATGGCGGCGGCAGTCTAAAAAAGCGAGGAGCTTCGATCACCAATTTGTGGTGCGAAATTTGAATATATTTTTGAATATTATTTCTCTGCACCCGTATGTCCTTCTCAGTACTCCTAACTTTGTGTATGTAAAATTTCCGCACAGCATAATTGGTTCAGTAAATAAAGCTTTGGAAGCTGTATTCTGAGTTGAGATTGGATGAAATGTCAGAAATATTCTTACTGGCCTACGCGCGGTAATATATTTATCATTATTGTTCTGAGCTGGGGACCTGTTTACCATTTTGACGGGGATGTTCACTATTTGGCCTCACGGAGATGAACATGTGTATTCAGAAATTTCAGAAAGACAAACTTGAAATAATTTACTCCCACAGACCATGTGAAAATTTGAATAGTCGTAGATTTTTTAAATTCTTGAACATTCTATGCAAATCCACAGAGGTCTGTTAGGTTTATTTTTTTTAAGTTAAGCATCACTGTAGCTTCAGCACTTAGTGGATGCTGCTAGTACGTTATTATTTACGTTGGCTAAGTAAAATAAACTGTTCCCTTTATTCAGGAACTCCTTGCTTGCTCAACGATAACATTTTCCTTTAACTTCATTATGCAAAAGATGTCGCGCTCCTTAATCTTGTAACGTAAAGAGAACCGTATGATTTATTCACAGATATACTAAAATATTCGACCAGATGGTGCGCAAAATATGAAAATCATAGGAGTGCTGTTTTTTTTATTTTTTTTTATTATTAAGATAAAGTTTTAAAAAGAAGAATATTTTTTATATATTTTTTTAAATAACAATAATAATACTTACATTGAACTTTGAACAATATAGCGCCTAAAACCATCTTATGGTTTAAAGTGCTCTGCGTGTACCTACCGTATATAATAATTTCCTGGTCATGGTAGAAACACCAACGTGAGTTACCAGTTAACTCAAAGCCCTATACGGGTCTCAGGGAATTGGGTGAAATGGTCCCAGCATGAGTGGACTGATCACCCGTCTGGTGCTTGCGCTGGCGTTCCCAAAGAGTAAATAATAATAATAAAATACATGAAACCCTGTTTTATCAAATGTGCAAAGCGTAATTTTTCCTGAATAAAGCAAATATTTTGCAAAAAATAAAGAAAAAAAATGTTTATTATAAAGTGAGAAAAATAAAAACACACCTGACATTCTCTGAAATAATTTTACGTTATGAACGTTAAAAATTACACTCATTTTAATAGTTGTGTAAAAAGAAATACGAGTGCATAACTTTTACGGTCTCTTTATTTTTTGCAAGATGTCAAGTTTTTGCTTGAACCGAATTTCTCACGTTTTTCATACTTCTTTGGGTTGTTAGTGGAATAATTAAAGTGATGCTTTGTGTGAGAACGACTGATTGTCTTGATTCGAAACACTCGAAGAATAAGTGTTTTTCAGTGTCGTTCGCCGTTTTTATTGCGGTACACTAATCAAGAAAGAATAAAATTGTATGTTTTAGAAATATGTTTTGTACAACTAATTTACCAGTGCATATTTCTATTAAAAAATCAAAACTACAAGGTTAATAGACAAATATATTAGAATAAAATATTATTTTCTGACTGTTTAATATGACTCAATAAGGAAATTTTATTAGTTGCTAACTTTTTATGAGGTGACTCATTCGAATAGTGGCGCCAAAGTATGACTAGTATGCAAATGAGGTTAAAATTATGGATACCACTACGGATTTAAAATATAACATTTTTTAATTTTTATTTTTTTAGATACCTGCCAATAATATTAAGTAAAACATACACGTAAAATATACACATCTGTTTTTATTTTATCAAACAAAACACATTACAATCAATAGGTATAAAAAATATTACACATTTATTAAAATGGGTACAAATTATTGGTGAGCATAGGATTATATAAATATGGTAAATTATATTGTAGCAAAAGTTCCACCGGTTTGTGTCATCCTTTACAAGTTTAGGCGTTGTTAGGTTTGTACCATTTATAACGCAATGGCCCATAAATGGTCATGGAACATTATCAGCAGTTTTAAAGTCACATGTCTAGTGTAAAAAATTCTAGGTTTATAGTTCATCAACGAACGTCAGTTTTGTATGGAGTATAAGAATTTGGTAAAATACTAATTTTGGCTTGTGAACCATGGTAGGTACCACATGGTACTCTTGGCAGGGGTAATGCCGGAAATAGTACCTGTTTCTGCTCTACATCCTGGTTGAACCAGTTTTCATGTAATATTGTGACCTCATGGCATTTAGTTTGAGGCGTCGTTAAAAATGTCCCTCATCCAAGTTTAAAGGATTTTATTATAAAAATTATGTGGTAGATTGTCATGACTTAACTGTATCTTCTTCTTGTTTCAGATAAACAAAAGGAATGAGAAAACGCCACTAGAAACTTCAAAATGCACCTACAAACGGTCTTAGCTTTAAGCGCGATTCTGCTTTGCGATGCAAAACTGCCAAAATTAAAACAACACATTTTCCCTAACGAGCTATCACTACCATCGAAACTCGAACACAACTCGCATACATTTACAGATTTAAAAAGCGAAAAGACTAGTCGAATAGTCGATCAATACAGAGTGCGGCATCGGAGAGACGTGTTCGATTCGAAAGCATTTGAATCTAGTTTGAATTGGACGCATACGGAAAGTTTGGACGACAACGGTGATTTTGTGTTGAAATGGATTAGTTCGAACTCGGGGGTGACTTTTAGATTGGAAGCGAGAACCACTGGTTATGTGGGGCTTGGGTTTAATTCAGCAAGTAATATGAGAGGCGCCGACCTGGTAGTCGCCTGGGTTGACGACAGGAACGAGAGAGCTCAAATTTTGGTGAGTTTTATCAAGATTGCATCTGTTGCATTGTTCCCACGCTAATGTGCCATGTTTTGCTCTTTTTCCCTAAATTAAGTTCGTGTTTTTGGTATAAGATTTTGTTTTTTATCGCAGTGTCTTTTCCGTTACCCGACCTTCAAATCGTGCGACCCTGACTGTTATCGTTAGTTCCAAAATGTTAACAAAATGTATGTCTTTGAAGATTGGACAACTGTACCACCCAGCGAATAAAACTTTTGTGAAATAGATTTTATATTAGCTAAACCATATTATATTTTTGTAAATATTGTAAGGTAACACGGCTTCACATATAACCTTCCAAGAAAACACATGAGGCGTTCTAATTTCTTGCCTCGTTCTTGTTCGGTCTCCCTAATTTATTATTTAATTAAAAGCGTTATAATTTGTCGGGGAAGCAATTTCACCGACGGAATACCGACACGTATTCGCCTCTAGAGATTGCTATTGAGAGAATTTGCGAATAAGACCCCTCGTAACTCTTCCGTGTGTTAAGTATTGGATTAAAAACAAGATTTTTTGAAAATAACATCTATGGTGCATGTTTTTCGATAGGAAACCTGTGAAGATCACGGGATATCCTGTATACCTATTACTGCATGATATACTTACGGCTTTTTTGCGCGTTCACTCAAGCGGATCATATTTGGGTTTACTGTATTCTAAGCATAATGTAAGAACCCGTTATCTTCGATTCTACTAATACAGCAACATCATATACCTACTTGTTACCAAAAACATCGAAACCACCAAAAACTAGTTTCAAAGCCAAATTCTATCTACCTAATTTAGCGACCTGAACCTGAGCAACCAAAGAAAATACATTTTACCTCAGCTTGTTATTTTCATAGACATCTAGTAAAATATCAAGTTGCTCCAGTACCTAGTGACAATACAATTGTCGCTAACTATATAATTTTTTCTCAAGTAACCGCCAGATATTTGAATTAACTTTCAGTCTTAATACCTATGCCATAAGGGCCATGTGATCCTGCGGTTTTCGATAGACATGTCAACGTCCAAGTACCGAACCATGACGAGACACCATAGTCTCGTTTTGAGACATAATTGCGCACAATCACAGAGCAATTTACTATTTTGTGGTGGTCTTATTAGGTGCTACTTTTTATCTGTTGTAAAGAAATGGTCGGTGCAGGATTTTTTTTAATCCAATGAAAAATATCAAATATCAAACTTTCGGATGTATAATTAGTAAAGGGGGTTAAATTGGTAAAACGATGGTCAGAATTTGGTGCAGTTTTATCGTCTAGACATGCACTCAAATGACGTCATCTTAGATTTGTGTCAAACTTTTAACTAAGTAGAAATGATATAAGAGAATTTTGTCTTATTTCAACGTTTCTATGTTGAATAGAATTCCTAATATTGTTTTTTTTTTGCTGCTGACTAATTTTTACTGATTTTCCTAAAATTAATAAAACTTGTTTTGTATAATTCAATCAGGGTAATAAATAATATTACTTCGTTGTAAAATTAATATCGTAGTTTAGTTTTGCCGGCCGTATTGTGCTGTGCACTGCTCCTAAACCGCAAATTCAATTTGCATGTGCATTTCTTCGAGAAATTTATTCTAGATGCTAGATTGTAAGGTTTTGTAAGCGAGTTTAAATGTCTAGGGTTCTTGGTATGCAGACCTCGACTGCATTAGCATTATACTTTGTACAGTAGACAAATAATTTAAGGTTAAAGAGAAGGGCTGTTCATTAAACAATTCCCGCTGGATGGCGTTGACAGCAACATTTTCCGTTTTTATTTTATTTTTTGCGTTGTTGCAGTACTTATAGGCAAACATTTTTGAATTGGCGAGCGGTAAACATACTCTTTTATTTATTTTATGGCCTACGATTATATTTCAGTCAACATAATGAAAAAAAGCTTTAGAATAGAATCTGCCATGAATCTTCGTATCTCTACACTCACTCACACTACGACGAGAGCTTTCAAAATGACATTAAATATGGTGCAAAGCATTGTTATAAATTAAAAAATACGCTACTAGATGGCACTTATTTAAAAAGAGTGTCTAACTACAATAATGCCAATCGGACTGGCTGGCAGCATAAGAAAAAGAAAAAGAAATTTAAAAAATACAAAGAGCGAAAAATAACCTATTATTACTTCTTGTCATTGTCATATTTTGTAAGAAAGCAAAAAAATATATTTATAAGAATAGTTCAAGTTCGTATCAGTTGGATTCAGAAAGTCAGCTCTCCAGCGCGTTGCAATGTCTAGACTGTTGTTGCAAACTGTCAAAAAGCGCAAAGTTAAATATTTGGGACACGTTTTACGACAGATATCAGCTGCTTTTACTTATTATGATGGGCAAAATAGAAGGCAAGAGACGTGCTGAAAGACGCAAAAAATCATGGCTAAGTAATATACGCGAGTGGACCGGAGTCACCAGGGTTGAAGAGCCGTTTCGCATAGCGGCGAACAGAGAAGAGTTTGCGAAACTGACGGCCGGCCTCCAGTAACGGAGAGGCACTACAAGAAGAACTTCAAGTTCAATAGTGCAAAATCATAATTAGTAATAACCTGTTATTTAATTAGTTCACGAACAATTTAATGCAAATACCTATCTACCAATAGTTTCAGCAGTTTGAATTTCACCACCTCTTAGATTCCCAACACAAATCTATCCATAGTTCGAACACCCATTTTCAAAAATCAATCTAACTTGATACCATGACTGGTAACAGGAAATACCACCGCATACGTCAGGTCATAATTTACTATTGCCTATTGCATTGTATGACTAGGTTTACATTTTTTAAATAAAACTAAATGGTATTTCTACACATTGTTGACTTTTATTTTTAGTAATGAAATGATCTTTTCCGAACTTTTATTTATTAAAGAAAACAAAAAAAGATTACAGTTATTTCTTTCTTTCCCACATAAATTGTTAAATATTGCAGTCATTATTCTGTGCACGATGACTCCTTCATTGCTTGGAATGATGATGATAAATTCTTCATCACGACAAACCTCCGTTACAGTTTTTGTATTTGTATTGCAGAATTATTGTATAAAGAAACACTTGTGCTGTGCATTTCCTGCCACATAATTATTGTCCCTGGACCTTACCTGAAACATTGTGATAATATGTATCTACTAACAGTTTCAATAAATAAATGACAAACTTTAATTATTTTACAATGCGGTGATATATACGTGTGTGATATATTTATGTCTTTGCATTTTTAATGTATCATTCAATAAGACTTTAACTTACGTCAAATCGGTATATTGTTTCAAATCTCCAAGCACTCGCTTCCTAGTCTTTAGCGGGCCAAAATATGCCTACATGCCTCTGATATCTCTTCCTATCAGATCTGGTAGCCAATATTCTCTAAAATTATCAATAAATAATAACGTACGTACGTAACACACCTAGCTGAAAAAATCTATTGCAAAAAAAGAAACTTCTATACAACAATACAACACGGCGGCCCGCGGCGCGGCGGCGGCGTCCGAGATAGATATGTACTTATGTAGTGTAGACTTATATCGATACCACCACGAATATCGATATCTTTTATTATTGATATTAATTAATATCGTTTTTAAATATGCAAAAATAAATCTGCAAATAATAAATGCGTATTTTATGCATAAAAAGTAATACACAGGTACCTTTAGTTACATTTTAATTGACAATTTGATAATACTTATCCCAAGCTCATCGATTAGCTTCCGCACTGCCACCGGTCAATACATACTTAATCACACTTTCAATGAAATGTATTTAAATCATGAAAGTAATAAGTACTTATTTAAATAAAATGAAGAAAATTGGAAAAACAATAATTAAAATAAATCACAGAGCCAATACCTACCTATCGATACTTCAAAATATCGATAATTCATGCCCTAGAAGTTATAGGATTAAATTAGACGTTCAGAAAATATGTTGTGAAATTCAAACTAAAAACTAAAAAATAATTTATCAGTAATATTTGTTTACTTTAAAACTAAATATAAATGTATGCACACATTACTATACTTTCTTTTTTGTTAATGATTACGTGTATAATACCTACCTAGACCTACTATAATTTATTTTGATAAATATTTTTGCAAAAATAAATTGTTTTAGTTTCAGAACGAACTCTTACGGATAGAAAGAAATATCTTTTGTTGTTTTATCATACGTCAATGTTTTGGGTTCAAAAAAGCAGCGTTGCCATCTTTCACCTCGCACAGAACGGCAACGTCACGCAAGCGAGCTGACTGGATTTCTGTCTAAGATGAATTTTCACAAATATTTCCAATCCAGTCATATACGTAATGGCAAGCTTGTAATAATAAATCTAGGGTTCAGTACGAATTTTTATGAATTTTTATTATGGTGAATTTTAAATTTGATAATTAGGACTTTTGGATATGAAGACAGGGATAACTGAATATGACATCTTGACATCTGGATGTGAAGACCTGGGTGTCTGGTCATGTGCATATGAAATGCTGGACAGCTGAATATGAAGACCAAAGCTTTAGGAGATGATCTCATGGACATCTGGAAATGAAGACCTGGACATCACCTGGTGATGTCCAGATGTCTAGGTCTTCAGCTCAACATGCCCAGGTCTTAATTTCCAGATGTACATGACATCATCTCCTACATTGAATTTGAAGACGTGGGAGTCTGGTCATTTGGATACGAAAACCTGGACAGCAGGACATAAAGTCCAGGTCTTCACATCCAGATGTCCAGATATCATATTTAGATAGCCTGTCTTCATATCCAAAAGTCCCAGTAATCAAATTTAAATTTGAACATAAAAAATCTTTCATAAAAATAAGTATATTGAACCCTAAATTGAATTTAATATTAAAACTTGCTATTTTATAATTTTGTTAGCATTTCATAATTTTCTTTTGTTTTTCACGTACAGCCGATAGCGCTGTCAAGGCTAGCAACATCGAGGTAGCATGCATTTAGGTCTCAAAGTGCTTTTATTTAAATAGTAGTAGTCAGTAGTTTGTAATAAATCTGCTAGACGTCGCCCCTAAATGTCACAAAATATTACGCACACATCAACAAAAATCTCAATTTTTGTCGTATTTTAAATGCCGTTTTTCTCATAAATTATTATACATTATTATGTTAAATTCAACATGAGAGCACAATTACTTCATAAGAATTGGAAATTCAATTTTATTATGAAAATCATTAACGAAGTTTAGAGCATTGCTGTAGAACAAAATGTATGGACAGCCAAAGCTAGGCTTTCACCTTAAATGGTAATTAGTAATAATTAAACGCCTTCACATAAATTAGAATAAAGAAATGGAATGTCCTTTGTAAAATGCTCACTTTCGAAAGAGTATTTTTGCTAAAGTTTCTCAAACTGATATTACTGTCGAGATAAGAAAATAAAAACTTGCTATTGACAGGTTTTCATGGATTTTTTTTCATTTTTTTCATTCTCCGAGAGCCCCGTCTCAAAAGGCTTTCGATACATTTAAAAAAAATGATATCCTTCTCGGGGAAAGAGGTTTTGGGGAATGAAATACACATTGCAAAATGCCTTGTTCAAATATCGTTATTCGGAAAAGCTATATGCCATACCTTTAGATTACGTCTATTTGTTCTGGTTCTGACCAAGATAAGATACGTTGTAAACTTTTAATGAGCTAACACGTAGGTATATTCCTTCCTACGTTATTGGATGGGA
Organism: Ephestia elutella; assembly: GCA_018467065.1. Classification (NCBI taxonomy): domain Eukaryota; kingdom Metazoa; phylum Arthropoda; class Insecta; order Lepidoptera; family Pyralidae; genus Ephestia; species Ephestia elutella. The sequence goes on from CM031566.1 coordinate 12,068,207, forward strand.
GGTGTTATTGTGGTAATTAAACTTTGTCTTCAAGTAATTTACTGATGTTAGGACCAAGACAGACTATGCCAGTCTAGCTCTTAGCCAAACTATGCTCTTGAGGCAATTTCGAAAAGCGGTATACCGTGAAGAAAACCGCTAATAGTTGTCTGTTAATAATCATTAAAAAAAATCAGGTGCCTTCTTTACTTTTCTATTCTTTGGTGGTATTCGCCCCTAGTTTTATCCCTTCTTTTCTCTTACTTTAAAAGATATAAGGTGAACATTTTTTTGAGAATCAGAATCATTTTTCTCTCTATTTTATTATAAACATTCTACAATAGCCAGAAACACCGTAAGAAATGACCAACGAAAACCTACCTAATCTGATCTACCCAATTCATTTGATCAATAATTAGTTTAGTCCACAATAACATCTATTCTACAGATTGTTTAGGCTGGACCCTTTGCCTTAATGTAATCAAGAATTTATTCCTCTTTGGACCGACTTTTTCAGCCCGTATTGTATTTTGGTTTTCAATTTTGAACGCCCGAGCCCTTAATTTGTACCTACACTAATATTTTAAATTCAGTTCATATTTTTTATAGCTTCATTTATTCACCATTTTAACCGTTTATGATGATATATGTTAATAAATAGAATAGGTAAGTATATAAAGAAAATTGCCAATAGGTAGGAAACGAACGCTGACAGACTAAACATAAACAAGAAAATAATAAAATGTAACATAAATAATATTCGGGACGAAACAGTGGAGACAAAATGGGAACGAATGGTATCAAACCACATTGTTAGTTTGCATTTAGTTGGCAACTTGGCGTTATCGATTTCAGAATGCTGCCCAGTCGTAACCTAAGTAGCTAGTAGCTTTGTTAAGTTTATTAGTCAACTATGTATGTTTAATATTTACTGTGAAATCCTATCCTCTAATCTATACATATAATAAAACAGTAAAAATATTTTGTCTGTACATTTAGTATTTTTGACTGAAATGGATAGAGGGACACCTAAAAAGAATAATAGAAAGCAAAAATATTTTTTAGGAATTTCTTGTCTGTCTGTCTGTCTGTATGTATGTACGCGTTTCACGCAAAAACTACTGGACGGATTTGAATGAAACTTTTTTGTTGTATAGCTATTAAGCCTGAGTAACATATAGGCTATAATTGATTTTGAAAACTGGAACACCTGATGAAGAACCATAACAGAACAGCTAAACTATAAGAAATATGGAAATGGTGCCTTAACAAAAGTCATTCAACCTGATGAGCATTTTCTACTGACGTATAAAAATTGAAGATCTGTAACATCTGATGAATAACTTCAAGAGACCAGCTACACTATAACATATACGGAAATGGCGCCTTAGCAAAACTTGGTTAATCTGATGAGCATTTTCTGTAGACGTATAAAAATCGAAGATTGGAACACAGGAAACAGTTTGGAACACAAAAAGACTTTCATCTAAGCCAAAGTCACGCGGGCGAAGCCGCGGGCTAACAGCTAGTCCTAACTAATATTATAAATGCGATTTGTTTGTTTGTAACCTCTTCACGTTTTTCCGATCTTTCTGAAATTTCGAATACACATACTTACCTACCATACTTTCTTACTACTTGAAATACCTTTCATCCCGGGAAAAGGCACTATTCCCGTGGGAAATTCACGCGGGCGAAGCCGCGGACAAAAGCTAGTTTTATATATACATATAATCCAAGGGTAGGGGGCCCACCAACACAATAATACAATATCGTAGTGCAAGCCTCCATTTGGGTCTATCCTGCGCCATCTCCTGCCGTCATCGGCTTGCAGCTCGTACAAGTCCTGCTGGACTTCGTCAGACCAAATGGAGATTTCGGAGGCCAAGACTCATTTTGCATCGTTGCGCCATAATAGTTAGTTAGTGCAAAGCCTGCATAGCGGCCTCTGGAGATTTTGTATGATCAAATACCTATCTAATTTTTTGCATAAGTGACACGAAAATATCAGTATTTGACAGTCTTTGGTAGACTCCGAACTCATTTTGAAAACGGGCGTTCATTACCGTGGGTTTAAAAGCCGTACAAACGCTCCACGTAACAAATGGTTAACCACTCCGCCGTAGAATCCGGGCTTAGTTGGACAGGTACAGCCGAGCGCAAAAGGTATTTGCATTTATTTTCTTGCTTTGCATAAATTAAAATGCGAGCTCGAAAAAGGTATTTCGTGTTTGCGTTTACTTTTACAAACGTATTTGGTCTACATTTTCTGTGAGCACTTGCATTATTATCACACGTTGCTTTTTTTTGTAATATTTTTTGCTACTAAGCTTGCTACTAAGTAAGTTTTTTTATTTGAGTTAAAAATATATTTATTTATTGCTTTCATTAAATTTATTTTAACTTCACGGTTTCAATACATTTAATTTATTAAAATGATCAAATAGTTTTGTAATACAGAACAAGTTTTTTTTGTATAATATTTTTTCTGCAGCATTGGTTGTCTAAGAGTAAACTGCTTAGATTTTTGGCTCACGACTCTTGGCTCTGTCTACCCCGTAAGGGATAAAGACTTGATTCTATTTAAGTATGTATGTATTTTTAGTTGTTCAGTATGAAAAATTAATTCAATAATATGTTCAATACAAATACAATACATTTATCATAAGGGGAAGAACAAAATACTTTTCCGCCCAATTTCGCTTGGACAGATTTGAAGAGTAATCGTGAATGAGTAATACTTTGCCTCTGTTATCGCATGATTAAAACCGGCCGGACATGGAGGGGAAATCCGGGATATGGGGTTCCCCAGGGAGTGATTATCCAAGAAAAAAGGGGCGGAAGGGGAGAAATATGGCGTGACGTGATGTTGGGATGTTGTTGTTTGTTGGATTTTGTGGGTCATTTTCGTTTAATTATGATGGCAGTATGTGGAATTTGAGCTAAGTTTTTTTTAATGTCTGCCTCAGTATAATAAAAAATGTGATGTAGGGATTTTTAAAAAATACTTTCCGTTTTTTTAAGTACATATACAGTATCACGTCTTTATCCCTTACGGAGTAGACAGAGCCAAGAGTCGTGGTACTCAGTCTCATACTTGTATTTGTACAAATAATGAAATAGTAACGTAGATAAAAAAGTCATTGAGAGCTTTTCACGCGGGCAAAGCTGAGGAAAAATGCTAGTTTATAACTTCTTTGTTAAACATACAGGTATGGTATCTATAACTTAGACACTCAATTAGTATCTATAACTTATTACATTCATTTGTGTGCACAACTGTACGTTAAAGTCCTGTCACACGCACCAGGTATTACCTATTTGTATCTGAGTATTACAATCACGTACAGTGACTCACCCAATATATTACCTTACTGTACTGAATATATTAATGTACAGTGTACATTACATACATTGCCTATGTAAATCTACCATTATTGCTTATAGATTTATCTTTTTAGGTCCAATAAACCTAACTATAACGCCAAATTGCGCAAACCCTTTTTAAATTGAATGTGCTTCATAATATACATATGTATAGTACCTATATTACAATTAGTTTTATGAATTAAAAATCTCATCCGATTTCACGAAATCATAAAATGTTATTGCAACCAAAACCAATGCAATGATATCCAATCGATGACCAATTTTTTATCGATTACTTCCAAGCATCGATGCACGCGCTGTTTTCGAGTTGTTCAAAGTTGATTGAGTGCAGGAAATGCCACTTATGTGTATAATCGATCCTTTTTGTAAGGCTTTATGAGGCCGTACTCCTAACCGTCTTTATTCGGGTGTGATTTGCCTTTTTTAATTCGCCATTATCAACATTTGTACCTTAAATAAAATAATTGGCATCACATTTTATTACTTTTCCGGGAATTTCGGGAATTTAGAATCCGTTCCGTCTAGTGAGAAATAACAAAAACATACAGATTCACATTTATAAGTATGAACTGACTAATCGAACACATATCAAAATAGTTAAAAGTGTTAAAACCCTGTGTTAAAATCTCGTAGAAAAATTTATTACCTACCTATAACCAAAGAAAAAATACAATACGCGAACCGATACTGATATTGTACGTAATAAATTTTCTATCCTTTATACCACTTACTGACCTGATGATATTCATTGGTGTTATTTTTGTTAAGTGCTTTCAGTCTTTTAGTTCAAACGCCTACTCCATGTTTTTCTAATCTCAATCCACTCGATCGGGAGAAGACGTATATTCCCCCAATTCTTCATCCAGGTCACGTCTTGTTCGGGCTACTTGCTTGAAATTCATCTACAAACCCAGCGTTTTAAACGAACCCAGAATTAACCTCGACAACAGTATCACACACTTATTCGGCTACGCTTATGGAATTAATTTCGATTTTGTGTGATTCGTTCCTCATACTAATTCTTCACGCCTTTGATTATATTCGGTCGATATGTTTTTGGGAGAGGAGAATTTTATTGGGCATGGGAAACTGGATTCGTTGCAAAATATTGTTTTGTTCTATCTTTAGGTTTTCGATGTGCAGGATTGAATTGCGATAGCTCAGTTGGAAGAGCAAGGTCGTATAAAGTCGCGGGTTCAAGTCCTGCTCACATTAAATTTTTTCACCATATCTAATTTCTATATTAAATAAGAGTAGTACTAACCAACTGCATCTTGGGTGCTTTTTCAATCCACAAAACAAAACAAATTGCTTAGCAGTGGGATCTATTAGCTAAATCAAAAAAAGGTCGCTGAAATATGCGCAATGCGCATGCACCCCCAATATGCTAGCAAAAGTGGCTGATAACAGTCAGAAAATTGACCTTCAAGTCATAGTTGTATGTCCCGAACATAAAGTTAGTAAATTTTTTTTAATTTTCCATTTTTTTTTTCTATGCCTCGGTACCGAGCCTCCGCTTACGTAGAAAATTAATAACACGAGTTTACAATATTTTTTATACCCTCAAAGCTACTAGGTTTTTTTGATAGATCTGTATGTGTGGAATATAGGTCTAATTATAAATTTCTTCCATCACGTAAGATTTGTGAAATAAAATGTGTCAAAAATTCGAAATTTAATTTTTTGCTAATATTAAAATTTCGAATTTTTGACACATTTTATTTCACAAATCTTACGTGATGGAGGAAATTTATAATTAGACCTATATTCCACACATACAGATCTATCAAAAAAACCTAGTAGCTTTGAGGGTATAAAAAATGTGTAAACTAGTGTAATTATTAATTTGTTGCTCCGCTCCCTTTAGTAGGATAAACTATACATAATATTGTTACATTATGAACTCATTATACTGTCCTGTTACTATTAGATAATAACGTTTGTTACATTTGAATGTTATGTTATATAAACCTGTCTTAATAAAAAAACTGTATTAAAACTTTATACACCAATGAAACAGTTTTAAAACAAGGTGTTGCCGCGCACGCGTGCAAGGTGCATGCGGGTGACACCTGCGACTTGCATTGTTTATTATGAAAATGTGTATATGCACTTCGAATTCATAAATATATGTTGCTGGATGTGATCACTTGACGTGTAAATTGAAAAGAAGATATAGGCGTCTGAATATTGTCTTCTTTCTAAAATAAACCATTTAAACCTACATCATATTCAAACTCGCACTGGACTGCATAAATAGGTGCATGAATAGATTATATAGGATAGGTCTCATATCGTATACCTCATGGCTAAAGGACCTGGTCATTAATTTCGTGGAATGAAACACACACTGACTTTCTTGTCATATAGTTGAACCAAAAATCAGAACAGTTTTTGCGAAAAAATAATCGTTTGCATATAGCGAATTTGCAATTAATTAGTGTATTAATTTATTTGCTGTCGACTGTACTATTTTTTGGCAATGGAAATAACAATTGTGTGAATAGAAATAACTACATAATGTAATAATTGTTACCTTGTGGCGTTACATTTTACTTAGATTAATTACATTTTAATTGCACGCAAACACATCGTATAAGAGCTTCGTAAAATACATCATTTCAGAAGACTGATAACTACGGGATTTCAATGAGAACCATTTTGTAGAAAATAAAATATGGAACATAATTTAAATGCTTTGATATTAATCTGGAATAATTCTAAAAAGAGATTTCTCCCACAGAGATTAATCAGCTGTCCCATACATGGTAACAGAGAACATAATTTTTTTAGATTTGCGCAAAACATTCCGCGAAAAATCACATACCAGGTACTTGACTTTATTCGAAGTAATTAAATACCTTATTACATCGGGAGTAAGTAGGAAATTGCTCGTCATCAAAGTTCAGCAAATAAGTTCCCATTGTGAAGCAATTCACATGCGCCGAGTGATTCTCAAAAGTTATTCTTTTGTGTGTGAATGTAGAAGGAATTTTAATGCTTCCGTTTGAACTTGTCTGAAATGGCAGAATAGTTACATAATAACGTTGCTTGATAGTCAACAATCGTGTGTGTTTAGTATTCCGAGATGGTTTTATGGTATTTTGTGGTCTTCATACGCAAGCAGCTCGGTGTTGACAATGGACATAGGCTGACAATATATCGCGAACTTTATGATATTTGCGATCATTTCGGTGATCTGTCAAAGATCATCATAGTCCATACCTTACTCCATCATCTGGGATCAGCGCAATATGTCTTATCTTCCACATGTCCCTGTTTCCCGTCATACTAACATCACTCCCAACTCCTTCATATCGTCCCTCACACAGTTCAACCATCTCTTCTTTGGTCTCCCTCTTCCGCTGTAGTCACCCACCTTCTTATTCAACGTCATAACTAGATTTTCGTCTTCTCTCCTTGTTACATGTCCAAACTAGGTCAATATAATATTATTATTAAATAAATACAGTTTAAGAATATTTTGACAGTAATTAAACGACTATTGGGGAGAAGAAACGCGAAAAGAGCGTAGGCCATAGATTTTACTATACCAGTAAGTATACCAAATTTCATGGAGGACGTCCAGAGATTTGCGTGTTACATTCGAACAATTCGCACTACTAGGTACAGGTACCTATATCGTGTTAATTACTCAAAAACCATCATTTTGGCTGTGGTGTGGTACATACAAAAGAATACTTATATAAAAGCTTATGCTTACTTCTTATTCTTCTTCTTAGCGTGTCGACTCGGCGGGTCAAATTTGTGATGACCAATATGACGCCACAGATACAGCATTATCTGTTGCGTCATACAGGTCTTTTAGCGTACAGGTAGTAGGGCACGCTGGGCAAGATAGATGTGCCATAATTTGGGGAGAGACACCATGCTTACTGAGCTTATTAAACACTAATTAAATTTTGCACATGACTGGAAATTATGTTTTGAGTATAACCACCCATCCATCTGCCTCTTGTACTAGTATGAACCCCCTATCATTACAAGCCAGGTGGTAAGACACGTGCCGGCGCGACATCAGCTGCGGATAAAAACTCTTTATTGCATACCTCTTCGACATCTGCTATCCATTTTTAAAATCATCTGTCGTTCACACAATTTTCCCTAAAATTCAACCTTATTTTTAATTTCATAGAGCTCACATTTTTTCTAATGCATTTGGCAAAGGAAAAGGTCGGGTAGGTAAGGTCGATCGGGCGCTTTGAATTTTTGGGTTCTCTATTATAATATGGAAGATTCATGCCCATTTTTATTAAAGTATGTCGCCATTTCTAGCAGCTGTTCATGTAGAGGTAATTTTTGAAACTACTCAACTGTTTTCAAAAATTCTTTCACCAATATTTAAAATGGAATCGATCACGAGGAGTCAGGTAGTCAAAACATAGCATAGACAAAGAAAAAAATCATATTTTTCATTCAAAAAATATAAAGTAAGGGAGAAGTCGCGGGCAAAATCTAGTCACGAATATGAATAAAAATATAGCTCAAAGCATCATATACTTAGCTAAATTGTCATGCTTTTTTCTCAGGATTGTCACGGCCTCCACCATGATGGGGAGATAGTAGCTGACGAGGTCCAGAACTACGAGCTGGTATCAGGTCATCAGAACCGAACCCACACGGTCGTCGAGTTCAGGCGGCCCTTCAACACTAATGATAAGGAGGACTATATCATCAATGTAAGTGGTCCTTTTGGCAGCTTTCATCATACATAAACGTATCAAAATTCTGGCACATGGAATGCTCAGGAAGCCCTTTTAATTACAATTAAGTTATTTCCATTTATGTGGTAAAACCTTCATTTACCGTGTTTTGTGTGAACAAAATATGTATGATGAGAATCATTTTCTCAAGACTCAGACCGGAAAGAAGATTTTTTTCCAGGAAATAATATATATTGTAAAATATGTATAAATATTTCTCTCTCTCTCTCTACAGACCCAAGGCTGGTCATTACGTGGAATGAAACACACGCAATGACTTTCTTGGCAATGTTAATGGCGGGGTTTTCCATTGCCTTCTCTGTTTCACCAAATAGATTAGAAAGCGATGTTTTCATTCATCGGAAGCAGGTCTATGAAAACTCATATGTATACACTAGGCACGGGTAGGATTCGAACCTGGGACCCTTTTACCACAGATGTCATACCATTCGATCATCAAAAACAAGTGATTTGATTTTGTCTACATTTCAGGATAACACGATCCAAGTGCTTTGGTCACTGGGGCCGCCAGGGTCCGATGGGGAACTCCCGAAGCACGTCAAGAGTGGCTCCAAGCCGCTTCGACTCATCCAGGCCTTATCCAAGCCGGAGACCATACCTCTCATGCATTGGGATGTTGCTCTCAAAAATGTAAGTTTTCTATCAGACATCTTTTCAGTTTTAAAGTTTTGTGGTGTCAGATTATATAGACCTCTCAGCGTTTTTCCGGAATTCTACTGGGTCTATTATTGTGCGTAGACGTAGTGTATTTTTACACGACTGACCAAAAAAGGAGTGTTATGTTTTCAGGTCATGTATTTATGTATGTAAGTTTCTTTATTCCACCGTAAGTCCTGAACGGCTTAACAGATTTTGACGTGAGAGGTATTTTTAGATTCCTTGCATTCCTCCGATTGACATTAGGATAAGTGAGTTGTCAGTCGTGTTTTTTTAATAATTAATAGTAGTTTTAGTTTCTTTGGTTAGAAACATAGAAAATAACTTGATAAGATCAGTCTAATGTACAAATCTGACATGAGGCAAAACTGGAAAAACAATTAGTTACAAATACTAGACTACTGTCACAGAATTAATATAAGTACTACTGTGTTGGACATAGAAGTAGGATTGGGCTGCGCGGGTTTTATGGTGATATTCTATCCATCTGGTCCACGTGGCAATACATACGTATCTATTGCGGTAGGTCTACTCTATTAAAAATACATTAGACAAGATATAGACTGTTACGTCATTATCTAAGCGACGTCATTGTGTACAGCAGCTACTCTGGACGCAAGCCCGTAGCCTAAATCATGTTTACAGAATATTTTCATGACAATTGTTATTGTTACATACCTTTCTATGAACGACTATTGATATAAACACTGAACCTATAAACAAACATGCTTTCGGCCGCGGCTTCGCGTGCGTGCTTTACTCATTAGTTATTTTGGGTTTAGGCTCTCGCTGGGAACAGTAAGAAAAAATGTATTCTATTGGTAAGGCCTTCCATTGGTAGACAACACGAATATCTTAATAGCAATGTCACATTTGGGACTATCGATAGACCTCGCTTAAACCAGAACCACGGGACCAGGTCCTTGATTCTACAAATTACAAACGTAGATGTCGTGCCTCAGTTGTGTCTCAAAAGCCAAAGAAATCGTAACAAAACAAAAGTCTTACAGCGTTCTTGTGACTTTATTTCAATTTCTTTGGTTCTTGAGACACAATTGAGATCCGACATCTACTTTTGTAATCAGTAGAATCGGCCCCCAGTTGATATCCATCAACTGGGGGCCGATTCTACTGATTACAATATTGCAATATTGCGATTCTACTGATTGCAATATTGCACGCCGAACGCCAAGCTCGCCGTGCATTATAGGTACCCGACTCATCAAAATCGCGCCAGTCTCAAAACATAAAATGTTTCTATTCTTAAATAATATTTTCCATGGATTCACCCTCTCTCAAAAGCCGTTAGCATCGGAAATAAGCGATTTTAATACAAAATCTATATATATAACTAAAAGGTGACTGACTGACTGACATAGTGATCTATCAACGCACAGCCCAAACCACTGGACGGATCGGGCTGAAATTTGGCATGCAGGTAAATGTTATGACGTATAGTATAGTAGGCATCCGCTAAAAGGATTAACGCGAGCCAAGCCGCGAGCAAAAGCTAGTCTGATATGTGAATTTCAAATTTCAGATAACGATACCAAACTACCAAGCTACTCTCTTCTGGTGCAAGATCATCAAAGTCCCAGAGCTTCCAACCAAGCACCACATCGTCGGTTACCAGCCCCTGATCGACAGCAAGCCTATAAGGGACGGCAGGGCTGTCAACGAGAAGATCAGCTCGCCAGTGCATCATATGGTGCTGTACGAGTGTGCTGATGACCCTGACACGTATACGTGGAATGTCTGGGCCCAGGATAATGGAAGTTTCGGGCCCAATAGGCCCATTGAGTGGGCCATTTGTGCTACTCCTATTGCGGCGTGGGCTATGGGCTCCAAAGGTATTGTTTGCTACATCCTACTATCCTACATATTATAAATCCGAAAGTTTGGATGTGAGTTTGTGAGGATGTTGTTACTCAGTCACGCAAAATCTACTGGACGGATTTTGATGAAATTTTGAATACAGGTAGAAAAATACCGGGAATAGCATATAGATATAGGGTAATTTTTATCCCGGAATTCCATTCCCGGATTGATATTGTTGTTGGATAACAACAACAATATCAATCCATCGCTAGTTGACTGTACCTTAAACTGTCTTTTTATTTTAACAGTATTCTTTGTTTCGTACAATAAAGTTATTACAAACAGACTTTTCTCAGAGACAAATTGTATCATAACTTCCTAAAGCAATTTCACAAGAGGTTAGCTAATGAACTTGCGAATTCCAGGTGAATTCCTGCCCGAAAACGTTGGCATCCCGCTCGGGGGGCGGGGGGGCGTGCAGTACTACATGCTGGAGATACACTACGACAACAACGCTTTACATGAAGGTCAGTGTACCGTCGTCATCTTTATCAACTACCGTAGTGGCTTTTCTTAAAGACTACAGGTACAGGTAATTAATTAATTAATTTCAAGACCAGGTAATTCGACTCCCACGAGATGTATTAGTTGTAATTATGCATCTCGTGGGATTAATTTGTTGCTTTTTGGTCTGGCTAACTGGACATTGCAAACATAAATCGTATGTCTGTAAGATTTCCTTCCTAGGGAAGATTATGCTTAATTAAATTTTGCACAAATGTGTATATCAGATGATATTATGACAAGGACACTGATCTGAAGCCGGATAAGGGACCATAAAAACTAACATGAAAAAAACATTGGAATAATATTTCAAACAAGCCGCAAATAAGTCTTCATTTGGATTTTTTTAAATTTCTTGATACTTGGCCCATTCTCCTTAACCATTAGGAGAAGCCAGTGCATGATGAATGATGATGTTGAATTCTTGATTACCTTATCAACCGACTACAAAAACAAACCAGCTAATTATTAAAAAACACGACTGACAACTCACATAACATGTCACTCGGAGGAATGCAAGGAATCTAAAAATACCTCTCACACATCGAGATATTATGTACTACTCTCACATCAAAATCTGTTAAGCCGTTCAGGACTTATGGTGGAATAAAGAAACTTACATACATACATGAGCCCTGAAAACACATACCAATTTTTTGGTCAGTTGTGTAAAAAGAGGCGGTTCTCAAATGGACTGTTTTTTATCAACAGTGCTAGACAACTCTGGCATCAGGGTTCTGTACACACCAGTGCTGCGCCAACACGACGGCGCGCTGCTGGGCGCGGGCATCGGTGTGTCCGCCTTGCACCTCATACCGCCGAAACAACCGCAGTACAGGACCGTTGGCATCTGCAGCTCCGAGTGTACCTCTAGTGTGAGTATCATTTTTCTAGCTATGTGTGTCCCACTGTTGGGCAAAAGCCTCCCCTAACTTCTTCCATCTTTGGTCTTTTCTTTCCATTTATTAGTCTTTATTTTTTTTTTGTTTTATAAACATTAATAAAAATAAAAAAAAATTAAAGACTATTAAATAAAAATAATAATAAATTAATAAAAATAAATTAATGTTTATTTTACTAAAACGCACATAGTGCCAATCCGGTTCAATAGACCATGAAACGACTTCTATTCTTGTTGGACTGTAGATTTGGGCACAAAATTAATTGATTTGGGCTAGTGGGATGTATTCAAACGAGCTCTTCAAAGCGAACGGAATAGAGAAAAAAGACATTGCCATTACAATAAAATAAAAAACTACAATTTAAATTAGTGTTGCTAGTTGCAACAAGTAGGTACTACTATGAGAATTAATTACCTAATAAAAAATAAAATTAAGACTTCTCTGCGTGTCGATTTTCTCCAACGATTTTAAATTTTCCTTGACTAAGCCATTAATAACATTGTGTATGCCATTTCAGATTATGCCAGAAACAGGAATAAATATAGTATCTGTGCTGTTACATGCACATGGGACAGCGAGGAAGATTGCCCTCAAACACGTCAGAGATTCCAAGGAGCTTCCAGTAATTTCAGAGGTAAATTTCAAAAAATTTGGTTCTTACAACAACGCCATCTAGCTATCAATTTGTAAATTAAAATGATTCTAGCAAGGAACATAAACTATGTAGTATTTAGTTTCAAATGTCATTACTAGATGTCACTGTAAAATAAAATAAGATGCTTAAACAATGTAGTATTAGTTCCAAATGTTATAACTAGATGTCACTGTAAAATAAAAATAAGGTACTTGTAAACTGTGAAATAGTTCAAAATAGCTCCAGTAGATGTCACACTATTTTTGCAAAAAAGAATAAAAATAAAATAATGTCAGACCGAAAAATAAAAGCGCGAAAAGAAAGTGGAATCTTAAAGTTATTATTATGGTGTAATTTACTCCATAGTTAATTAACTATTGTAGTGTTGTGATTTTGTACAGTGATCAACAACTTCTACTTATGAGCCTAATAAATATACAGAAGAATCTGAAATCTGGGTCTCTTGTTAGACATTTTGTAAGTACCCATGTCTGATTTCAGGAATCTGCCTACGATGCTCGTTATCAACAATCCCGCGTCGTTCCTGGGGGAAGGAAATTCATGCGAGGCGATGTTCTTATCACCGAATGTACTTACGACACTACTTCTAGGGATAAACCTATTCTTGGCGGCTATTCTACATCACAGGTTAGTTAGTTACGTTTAATCATAGAAATATGCGTTTAATATATCATGGCAGAAAGTTTAACTTATGTGTTTTTGATATAAACTTTGACCGGGCCATTGCAGCCCCTTGGGGGTTGATCTTTGAATAAAAAAGTAGCCTTAAAAGTAGTAAGCCCGGGTCTACCTATATCCATACAAAATTTCATCAAAAGCGGTCCAGCGGTTTAGCCGTGAAAGCAAAACAGACAGACTTTCGCATTTATAACATTAGTGTGGAATTATGGACTTACATTGTTTACTGAGTTACTATCCTATAATGACTCAATCCATGTGATTTGTTGCTATAATATTATTTGTCATTCTCAGGAGATGTGCCTATCATTCGTGCTGTACTACCCCCGAACTGAGCTGGCCGGCTGCTACTCCATGACGCCTGTGGAGGAGTTTTTCGAGACCTTCGGCGTCACAGAGTTCTACTACCTCTCTATGACCAGCATACAGAACGTGTTTTTATCTTCTGGGTAAGTGGTTATGGTCGTGCCTGATACCCTTGGTGTTCCAGAGGTATAGGCTGTGGTGACCGCTCACTGCGACAAACTTCCTTATCTGGATGTTTGTCGGCAACGCATCAGTGACCTTTTTAGGGTCATTGGTGTCTATGGATTGTGGTGATTGGCAACCCGCATGCTCGTTTGCCTACTATTCTATAAAATAAAATAAAACACGCATTTTTATAATACTAGCTGCGCCCTGGGGCTTCGCTTCCTTCGGGATAAAAAGTACCCTATGTGCTATTCCCGATATTTTTCTACCCGTATACCAAATTTCATCGAAATTCGTCTAGTAGATGTTGCGTGATTGACTAACAAACATCCTCACAAATTCACAAACTCACATCCAAACTTTCGCATTTATAATATTAGAAGGATTAGTCGGGATATGCATGCCAAAAATTTTACATTTGTTTTTTTATAAAACACGTCCCATATAGTGATACATGATGCATGATGATGAAGATAAATACACTCCTTTGCATTTTTATATACATACTTACTTAATATTTTGTATTGTTTTATTTGCAGAAGTTTGGAAAACCTAACGATTCCGGTCGAAATGGAGATGAGGCTCGCCGCTCAAGAAGAAACCAGGATTTTTCAGGGAGACGACCAAGGAGTTAGCTTTTTAGGTAATTCGAAGTAAATTTGAACAAGTTTTCTTCTTGACGAGTCGTAATAATAGTAGATTGTTGCATCGAGCAGAAAGTGACTTTTAATTGCATCGAGTGTAAGTTTGAAGCCCGAGCGTAGCGAAGGCTTTAAAAACACGAGTGCAATTAAAAGTCACTTTTGCGAGATTCATAATCTGCTTTTCTTTCAACTACCGGTTAAACCACAGACTTAGGGGTTAAACCGACGACTTGGTCAAAGTCGCGAGAAGCCGCTGGATGCGGGTAGCGCAAGACCGGTTGTTATTTAATTTATATAATCAGCCTTTGTTCGCGGGAATAAAAATAAGTCTGATTGGCTGATACAAATCTAGTTGGTCATGCTTACAGCCTGTGATTGGCCTATTCTTATAGGAATAGCGCTGATTGGCTGACATAAATCTAGTTGGTCATGACTGCAGAATTAAGGCCTGCGATTGGTCAGTCGCTTGGGATATGCGGCCTTAGGACAAAAACAATGCAGTAATGGATTTTCATACTACTTTTCTGCACTGTTTTCAAGTAAAAACAGTGCAACAATGGATTTTCATACATACTTTACTGCGCTGTTTTGCTATGGAGCAATAAATTGCTGTTTTGTGCATACTATTTAGGTTATTAATGGCAAAATTACAGCGTAGTTGGAAGAAAAGAAACTTACATACATACATAAACCCTAAAAACACTCAATTTTCGGTCAGTCGTGTAAAAACAACCCTCATTTCAGAATCCCTCACGATAAAGAACCCGCCCGAGTTCCGCAACAAAACGTTCATGGCGCACCTCAACGAGATGCAGTGGTCGGAGCCGCTGCTGACGTCACAGGTGGAGAGCCGGCTCACGCACCGCGGCTATCACATGATGTTCTGCAAGAAACGGGACGACACCTGGGCAGTGGTCAGTCATTCATTTATTAATAAGTTATTTCAACAAGACGTTCATGGCGCACCAACGAGATGCAGTGGTCGGAGCCGCTGCTGACGTCACAGGTGGAGAGCCGGCTCACGCACCGCGGCTATCACATGATGTTCTGCAAGAAACGGGACGACACCTGGGCAGTGGTCAGTCATTCATTTATTAATAACTTTGTTTCAACAAAACGTTCATGGCGCACCAACGAGATGCAGTGGTCGGAGCCGCTGCTGACGTCACAGGTGGAGAGCCGGCTCACGCACCGCGGCTATCACATGATGTTCTGCAAGAAACGGGACGACACCTGGGCAGTGGTCAGTCATTCATTTATTAATAAGTTTGTTTCAACAAGACGTTCATGGCGCACCAACGAGATGCAGTGGTCGGAGCCGCTGCTGACGTCACAGGTGGAGAGCCGGCTCACGCACCGCGGCTATCACATGATGTTCTGCAAGAAACGGGACGACACCTGGGCAGTGGTCAGTCATTCATTTATTAATTAATAACTTTCAACAAGACGTTCATTGCGCACCAACGAGATGCAGTGGTCGGAGCCGCTGCTGACGTCACAGGTCTAGAGACTCCTGGGCAGTGGTCGGTCATTTTGTTAGCCTAGTCGTTGATTCATGGCCCTTGTCATGAATCAACGATTAGGCTAACACACTTTACACTTCATGTATCTCAATCCATGTGATTTATCACTAGAATATTGACTAGCGCCCCGCCCCGGCTTCTCCCTATTTTGCATTGTTGTATTGCTTGATTTTTTTGTGAAATTGTATGACCCACATTGCTATCTGCATGCAATTTGTTTGCGTGCAAAATACATGTATTCTATGTTGCAATGGTTTTAACTCTCAACAATATAGAATACATTGGAAATCTTTTATATAGAACTAGCTTTCGCCCGCGGCTTCGCCCGCGTGATGAATTTCCCACGGGAACAGTGCTTTTTCCCGGAATGAAAGGTACCGTCCTTCTCCGTACTTCCAGCTATGTGTATGCGAAATTTCAGGAAGATTGGTTCAGTAGATAAAGCGTGAAGAGGTAACAAACAAACAAACAAACCAACTCACTTTCGCATTTATAATATTAGTAAGGATGACACTCCATTTTGAATTTTCTCTCCGATGCATGGAAAGTTCAAAATTAAGTCCAAATGACGTTACGGTTAGAGGTAGACTTTTTCATTCATGCAACAATATTAACCTTAATTTTTCCTTTTGCAGCCGATACAAATTGAAGAATACCCTATGTACAAGGAGCTATCGAACGACATATCAGAAAAACACTACAAAGGTTTCAAACTGCCTTCAGTAACTACGCCCGCCGCGGGGTCGGCTGTCTCCGTCCGCCATTTGCATGTGGCGGCCATCTTATGTTCGGTAATATCAATAATAGTCGCGCGGTAATAGCAAAAACAATTGAATTCCTAAAGTAAGTACATTCAGAGCCAATGATGTTTCTATATTGTTTATGTTTGATTTTTATAAAAAACTTTTTCTGTTGATAAATCGAAAACGGACATCTGAATAAAGTATTATTTTGCCAAAATGTGTATAACAAATGGCGAATGTCGACTAAACTCCTAGTACTTGGACCTAGCCAAAGGTTAGAGGTTCGTTGTAGCTTGTAGTTTTTAAGTGTATGAAAGATTTTGTGATTTTTGTACTTATGTATTGTGTGAAGAAGGATATTGCTCATAGAATACTAAATGAAAATGCACAAAATTGTACGAAACGATAGGCAGGTACCTACATAAAGTGCACACAATTGATAAATAGGAATACATATTTATTAAATTAAGAATACAATATACCTAACAGTCTAATTAAAAAAAAGTAATATATATGTTCAGTATGAAATATTCCATGTGTCTTGACTAATATGAAACTAATAATCTCGATAAAAATGTTAATGTTTATAATATACACATTATAGGCAAAAGTGTATGTAAAGTCCATTTATTCATAATTGTCCTATTGTGTAAACCACAGAACATTATAAAAGAGGTGTAAACAATCTTACCATGTCTTTTTATGATTTTACAACAATATAAATTAAAATAGACTTTTTAGGAAATAACTTTCGTGGTTATTAAATGTTTTACTTTAGAATGTTTTTGTTTGAACTAATTTTTGATTTACTTTCAACAAAATTCAACAAAAACTACTGTGAAGATTGTTTACATAATAGGACAATTAGGAAAAAATGGAAATTAGGTACCTATGTAATGTTAATTTCTGGACGTGAGGGTATCTCCTTTTTTACTAAAATGAAATTTTGCAATACCTATCAAAATTGCTATGAATACAAGAAAAATGAGTCTTTAGTGACTTGAGTACGTTGATTTTATTTAATAAAATTATACTCTCTTATGAATGAAATCCAATTACAAAATTACTGTACTGCAGTATAGTGATTTTTAGAAAATTACGTATCTGTGTAGTATATAAACGTTCCAATGCAATAATTTTAATACTTTGTCGATTCTTTACTTTGAGTCTTTATTTTTCTAGCTATTTTTAATTCTTATGCAGTTATGTATAATTTAAATCCGTGACATGATTAAAAAATTGGTTGCAGTACCTACATTTTTGTGAAAAAAAAATATGTAAAAGTTGTACTGCGTGTTAACAATGCATTTATGAATGATAATAAAATAACAATTCCAATAAAATATTATTGTGATCTATTGATTTATGTATAAATTCAATCATGGTTGCTATTATTAGGTATTTATTTAGAAAAAGCTGAACAAAAATAAGCAGAAATAATGGGCAATAACTAGTGTGTTAATTTAGTGTAGCTCATTGGCTCAATAAAATCACTGAACTCAATTTGACTAAACCTGAAATGGCTATGGGGAAGTCTATTATGTTCCTTTGGCGTTCGTATTGTGCGAGTGAATCGGCACTACAAGTGTATGTGAAAGACTGAGATAGATAGTGACATGAAACCATAGCATAGACGTCTTTTTGGTCAGCAATTCAGGATTGACTTCACAGAGCAGAAAAGAGAGCCGCGTTTGCCTCAACTAGAGACGGCAGTAGGTACCTTATTATAATAGGCGTATTCACGTCAAAACGTTTTAAGGCGAGCTCGTACCCCACATTCGAAATAATTGTAATTTTTCATGAAGAAATTTACCTAATTAGAGTTTATTTACGAAGTGGAAAAATAATACAGGATATAGATTATGATCTCTATTAAGGTTTGAATCGTGTACTTTTTAATAAAAATACATATTTTCGGCTTAATTAATTCATAAAGGCACCGAAAATTTAGAAAATATTTCAGCTTTCAAGTCATGAAACTTAAAATTTTCAGCGATAACATATATATTTTTTTATATAATTAGTTTATATATATGCTATATTAAAGTCTTAATCGAGCACTTTTGTTTTAAAACTAATATTTTTAAAGATATTTGAGAAATAGTTGCTAAATCGGTACAAAATCTGTTCAATCCTGCCAACGAAAGTAGAACATTGTCTTGTGCAAAAAACTATCTTATTGCAACGCGTACACGGCGTGGTTAAGCGCATATGAATTCTGTTTTTTGCAGCCCAGGTTGGAGCTCGTCTTAAAGCAGACGTTAGTTTGGGAACTCAAAACCTCGAATAATCCTTAAATAAACGGTAACGCCCACTTTATACAAAAAGTGACAAGCATGCCTCCTCTATCAGAGGCGGGCGCGGCCTTTTTCTGCTCTGTGATTGAGTTCAATGTATTTTTTTTATGTAGAATGCAGTTATTATAGTCGTTGTGATGTATAGCATTTGCCTTAAATATTGTCCATGTAGCGATTAGTAATGTAGAAATATACGTAACACGGGGAGGTTCTATACAAGTGATTTACATAATAAATAGGTGTTAGTCTTTTTAACGCAACTATAAGGTCAGAGAATTCTTGAAATGTAACTTCAAAATACTTAGGTATGTCCAGGGCTGTGCTTATAGGCTCTACTGTGGGCTGTCAAAATCGTGCACGAGATCCTACAAGACTGGAGACAGTCCAAAAAACACAGACTTTTTTTATATAAAATTTGGCTAAAGAATAATACATGTTCGATGTTTCTGGCTTCACCCATATCAGGCTTGTCACACTCCGCGATAGGTATTTAAAACACAAGTACGTACGGCGGCCACGCCGGCGTGGCTATTCAGTAGGTCACAGAAGGTAAGCGATAGTGATAGATGGAACGTTTAGGTGAATATAACTGTAGGTTATTAGCGTTGTGCGATCTGAATTGCACTTAATTGTATCGTTGCGAGAGTCGCTATTCCTTTAATTGTTTTTTCGGAGTGTTTCTTCTGTACTTGTACTATTATGTATTCTGTGCCCATATCATATTTTGTCGTGCACGATGTTGATGTATGTAAACCTATTTCTACAATTTTTTATCGTATATATAAAACAATATTATACTTATTTACTTACTGTATAAGTATTGGAAATTGTAGAAATAGGCTTTTTTCCGAAACGAACATTATTTTGAGTCATAATGTAGGAACTTGCATTTTACTATGATCTAGTTTATACCTGTTTTTTAAGGTCTTATTTGT
Source organism: Ephestia elutella (assembly GCA_018467065.1). Taxonomy (NCBI): domain Eukaryota; kingdom Metazoa; phylum Arthropoda; class Insecta; order Lepidoptera; family Pyralidae; genus Ephestia; species Ephestia elutella. Next base: position 12,088,208 of record CM031566.1, read on the forward strand.
AAGAATACGCTTAGTAATTATTTTTTTTATTTATTTAAAGTCAATATAATGTGTTTTATTACTTTCTACGTGACTTTCATTCGTTAACCTAAATATTAAGTACTATAAGTATATCATGTACTTACTAAATTCGTCTGATTATTCGCTAAAAACCTTAATGACAATGTTTTTAATCCAGTCTTAAAAATTAAAAGAAACATACAGTAATAGCTATTTGAATTATAGTAAATACAAAGAGTTTCTATAGTATTTGATTAAAGTACCTACCTAATACATCCATACATAGTATCACGTCTTTATCCCTTACGGGGTAGACAGAGCCAAGAGTCGTGAGACTCGAAGGCCACGCTTAGCTGAATAGTGGGCTTTCTGATGGAATGGAGATTCAGGTATAGTGACAGGTTGCTAGCCCATCGCCTATGAGTGGAGGAATCCCCAGTTTTAGAGCCCTTTCCCTCGATTGACTTTTACAATCTGCGCGGGAAGAGAAGCAGCTGGCACATTCTATGTTTTTTCTTTGCTCCCAGACCAGCATGGAAGCAACCTACCTAATGGAAGTACATAATTCATGCACAACTTGAAACATTATGTTATAAGATTCAACAAGAAAATTCTATATCTAAATATACCTACCTAAAACTAAAAAATAGAATATATGTCAAAAGGCAACTAATACCTGGTGCTCTGGCAACAAGCCAAAGCGTTGATTTTCCGATTTTTGGCGCTGGATGTTTAACATAATATACATGGTAGCAAAATCGGCAACAGTCATTCGGACAGACGACGACAGAAGGCAAAATTATTATTAAAGTGCGACAAGGATCTTTTTGCACGTGGTAAAAAAACGAACTAATGTCTAAGCTAATATAATTTCTTATTTAAAACGTAGGTGGCGCCCTCTTTCACGTGCAAAAAGATCCTTGTCGCATTGTAATTCCAAATGACACCGCCAAAAACGGCTGATGCGAAAAATGTCTCTTTCCCAAAATGTCCCCTAGTCGTAAAAATGTATCTTTGTCGTAATGTCCCTTTCGCATAATATATCTTTCGTAGATTGCCTCTTTCCTAAAATGCCTCGTTCGCAGAAGTTCTCTTTCGCACAATGTCTTTTTCGCAAAATGTCGCGACAGGGACTTAGAATAAAATTTCGATTTTCAAAGCAAAATCATCATATATAACTTTAATAAATGATTTTAAACAATTTACTTTTTATTGTGGCGGGTTACTAGGAATACTAGATATTTTACTCTCTCTCTCTCTCTCAGCCAAAAGACGTCCACTGATAGACAAACGCCTCCCCAAGGATTTCCACAACGACCGGTCCTGCGCTGCCCGCATCCATGCGCAACCCGCGACCTTCATCAGGTCGTCAGTCCACCGAGTGGGAGGCCTGCCAACACTACGTTTTCTGGTTCGTGGTCGCCACTCGAGAACTTTTCTGCCCCAACGGCTATCTGTTCTACAAGCTATGTGCCCCACCCACTGCCACTTAAGTTTGGCGATTCTGCGGGCTATGTCGGTTATCTACGGATCTCCTCATTTTACCCTACGAGGAAGCTTTTCAGGTTGTCATTATACTGCATCACAAACATTATACTGCAAACAAATAAAACTCCTTGATACAGTCATAATAGTGGACAGAAATATTATATCTACTAGCTTTTAGTATAATAATCAGGTAGTATATTACTAACAGTCGGGTGTATCAATGGGAATAGTGATTCCCAATGACACTCCGGGCATGTGTTTTAGGCGGTGCCATTTGGAATGAAGGAGAGTCATAAAATACTTGGTATAGATTAAGTTATGTTAATTATATCTACGTAGCTCAACCATTAATCAATGATAGGGTTTCTGGGCTTGAATCTTTTAGTTATCCAAGAAGGCCTGAAATGATTATGTGTAGGCAAATGCCCTGTGTTACTATTCGTCGAACGAATGGTGGCCTGAGTAGCACTTAACTCAGTCGGCCGTGTTTCAGTGAGGCCCACATCTTTGGACTCGGAAGTTGTAATATCAGAAAATCGATTCCTTATATCTGTAGTCGAGTTAAAAGTTCCACTGACAGCTTGATTCGAGTCTGTACTCGATTTGGAACTTTGAAAATTTGTATACGGAACATCAACGGCTTCTGTTTTCGAATTGGGAGTGTTTAAATTGGGAGTTCTGTTAGAGTCGGTCGTAGCAGAGTTGGGTACAGGATCTATGAAATCGTTCGGTTTTTGAGGGTAGGTCTGTGGGTTATTCCTGTTTGCTTCGAGCGCTTGCCAGTTGATGAACCAGAAGGGTTGTTTGTCCACGGGCAGCTTGCTCAGTCTGTCGATCAAGTCTCTGTCCCCGTTTGCTTCGATTGGCAGCCTCTGGGTTGTGACGTCACCTTCGCCAAACCTGAAAAGTGATTTTGGTTTTTAGTTTCTATAGTTCCCTAAAAGTATAATTCACTTAATTCGCCTATTTGCTATTGGGGTTCGATTCCCAGCTCGGTCAATATTTGTACAAATGTACGAGTGTTTCACAATTTTTCTGCGGGTTGTGTCTGTTATTTGTGCTCACTTATCGATCACATCGACACTTATAGCGCTTTCTTCAGCTCGTAATGCAGGGGAAAATTCAGGCAAACGTGAACCCGGAAGTAGAAAAACCTTTTGGCTGAAGAACCTAAGAGACTGGTTTGGTTACACTTGAGAACCCGTATGTTCTTTCGTGCAGCAGCTTCCAAAGTTCGGATAGCCATGATGGTCTCCGATCTTCGATGAGAAATGGCACTAGAACTAATCGAATTTTTGTAAGTAATAGATAAATCCGATTTGTCTGAAATTTGGTAGCCAGATGGGTAGATAAAGGACATTTCTACACTAATATTACGGAGCTACCTCCTGTTTGTAAGTTTGATTGTAGGGGGGACTTCGGAAATACTCGAACCGATTTCAAAAATTCTTTCTGTGTATAATAGCCACATTCATGAGGAAGTCTATAGGCTATCCAGAATCCCAATATTCCAACAAAAATAAAAAAAGATGATGGCAGTGTTGTATTTTCTGATGTTAAACCAATTGACCGTGGCGTTCCCCAAGGATCCATACTTGGCCCCCTATTGTTTATAATATATGGAGCAGATCTTGTACATTCAATCAAAAACTGCAAATACCATCTGTATGCAGATGACGTTCAACTTTACGTTTCTGATAAGCCTGAAAACTTTGATACTGCTATTTCAAACATTAATAATGATTTAGATTGTGTCGCAAAATGGGCTGAAACAAATGGACTCGTGCTAAATCCTAGCAAATCGAAATATGTCATTCTTGGCTCAAGGCAACAGATTTCAAAAATTGTGAGCACAAATCCATCTGTTGAAGTTCTTAATGAACGTATTGAGAGAGTTGAGGAGGTGAAGAATCTGGGTGTGCTGATGGACAGCCAGCTGCGGTTTGAAAGGCATATTCAAAATCTCGTGAGGTCATGTTTCTATAGGCTTAAGATGTTATATCGTGTCCGGCATCTTTTGAGTGAGAAAGTTCGACTCATGCTTTGTGAGTCCTTGGTTCTTTCACGTCTTAACTACGGAGATTTAATCTACGGACCTCGTTTGTTAGCTAAAACACGTCGCCTTGTTCAAAGGATTCAGAATGCATGTTGCCGATTCTGTTACACCATACCTCCAAGGAGCCGGATTACTCCTTATCTAAATTCAGCTGCTAACCTAAACATGGCCTCACGCAGACATTTGCACCTCGCCACCTCTCTTGTTTGATGTCATCAACTTTAAGAAACCTGCGTATCTTTACTCGAAGTTGAGGAAATCTGCCTTTCATAGTCGGTACGGCACCAGAAGTAGGCGCAACACATTGGTGAATTATTGTCATAAGACAGCGGCTTTTGCTGGCAGTTTCCGCTACTTATCAACCAAATGTTGGAACAATATCCCTCCTCCCATAAGGCACCTATCATCTAAATTTTCTTTTAAAAAAAAAAGTTTAAAGAATTTCTTTTAAACAAACAGAAAATAGGATTACCACATGGTTGGTCGGTGGCGGATTTTGCTATTTTGCTATCTAATGTCTAATCATATTTTACAGTTTAGTATGGCGCTGATGCATTTATTTTATTATTGCTTCCCCTTAGATGTACTATTTATTAATCTGTTTTCTACACTGTGCTGTATCTACTTGTGTGTCCAGTTCTATTGTTTTTTTAAGTTCGTTCGTCAGATAGGTTATGACAGAATACCAGTGCTTTGCTGACAGTATTTATGCTGTGAGTAAGGTTATTAGCTGAGTCATGACCTTTTTGAACTGCTGCAACGCACACATGATGTTTATATAGTATTAAATTATTTTTATCTTATATATACCAATGCTGAATGTATTGTAAATAACCTGTGTGTGTTTTAGTTTGTGTCAAATAAATTTTTATTCTATTCTATTCTATTCTATTCAACAAGAGTCACAAATCACAGTAATCCATACTTTCCATACTAATATTATAAATGCGAAAGTTTGGATGTGAGTTTGTGAGTTTGTGAGGATGTTTGTTACTCAATCACGCAAAATCTACTGGACGGATTTCGATGAAATTTGGTACAGAGGTAGATAATGACCTGGAATAGCACATAGGCTACTTTTTATCCCGGGAAAAAGCACTGTTCCCGTGGGAAATTCACGCGGGCGAAGCCGCGGGCAAAAGCTAGTATATTATAAACGTGTGAAGAAGTGTTTGTGGGTTTGTTTGTACCTATGGGGTAATCTTCGGAACCGATTTCAAAAAATCTTTCACCAATAGAAAGCTACATTATACCTTGAGGCTACAATTTATGAATGTACCGCCCTAGCGAAGCCGGGGCGGGGCGCTAGTCCTACTAATATTATAAATGCGAAAGTTTGGATGTGAGTTTGTAAGGTTGCGAAGATGAATCAATCACGCAAAATCTACTGGACGGACTTTGATGAAATTTGGTATACGGGTAGAAAAATACCGGGAATAGTACATAGGGTACTTTTTATCCCGAACTTCCTACGGAAACATCTATACATATAATAAGACAGTAAAAATATTTTGTCTGTACATTTTGTGTTTTTGACTGAAATGAATAGAGGGACACTTAAAAAGAATAATAGAAAGCAAAAAAATTTTTTTTTAATTTTTTGTCTGTCTGTCTGTAATTCTGTATGTATGATCACGCTAATCTCCGAAAGTACTGAACCGATTCGAATGAAACTTTTTTTGTTGTATAGCTATTAAGCCTGGGCAACATTTAGGCTATAATTTATTTTGAAAACTGGAACACCTGATGAAGAAGCTAAACTATAAGAAATATGGAAATGGTGCCTTATCAAAAGTCGTTCAACCTGATGAGCATTTTCTGATGACGTATAAAAATTGAAGATCTGGAACATCTGATGAAGAACTGCAAGAGACCAGCTACACTATAGGTAAAACATATATGGAAATGGCGCCTTAGCAAAAAATCGTTCAACCTGATGAGCATTTTCTGCTGACGTATAAAAATTGAAGATCTGTACCAACCGATTGCCCAGCTCTGCAGCGACCGTGGTGGTTCGGTTGTACACCTCGGGGTAGCCGATGGGTCGGCTGCCCGCGAAGCCGGGTCGTTGACCCGACGCGTGCGCAAGCCACATTGCACATAACAGGAATAACTTCGCCGCCATGTCCTGTGAATATTAAGTTTTTTTTGTTTTTTGATAAGGCTATCGAAAAAACTTGTCTTTATTTTTGATTTTACTCGCCAGAACCAAATGTTCATCGCAAAATAAATAAGATCTAGGTATACATATACTACCTTTGAAAAATGTACAGATTTATACAGAATAACGTCCTTATCCCTCTAAAGAATAGATAGAGCTAAGAGTCGTGAGACTCGAAGGCCACGCTTAGCTGATTAGGCTTATTGATGGAAATGGAGATTCAGAACTGCGACAATCATTGGGTGATTATTAAATTCGAGTTTCAGACTAGATATGCAAGTGACCTAAGTACCTATAGGTAGGTATGTTTTGTTTCCTTTTATGATGGACCTTTTGATTGATGGAATCATCAAGACATAAGCAGAATAGAATAAAATTATGGCCGCATTAAGGATCATAAAGGTAACATAAACTTGTAATCGTAGCGGAAATAGGTACTACCTATACATGCATACAGTATATCCAAAATATAAAAAACTATCTTGCCCGTACCGTAACTTTGTCTGCGAGGTTCCGTATTATTTTACAATAACTACCTACCTACTCGCCCAAAATGTATGGAAACAGAACAGCAGATTTTTTTTTCAGTCGGTTTGATTTTATTTTCACATACACTGACTGATTGCGATATCACGCAGAGACGAAACCGCTGGAAATGGATAGAAACTTGAAATGTAGAGAGGTTCTAAATATCGTAAGTGAGCACTAAGAAGGAAATTTGAAAATTCCACCCCTCTGGGCCAAAATGAGTGACAAGGTGGCAAAAGAAATTCACGCAGGCTAAGCTGAGTGCAAAAACTAGTTATTTTATAAAAATCTTCACTATTCTCATTACCAACGCGGGATATTAGCTGGATAAATAATATAACATGTAAATAAACAATAGAATATTACTCACCGTGGGACAAACTTGTGCAGTGAACCTTCCGATTGTGTGGCACAAAGATGACTGGACGATCGCAAAAACAAAACGTACCTTTAAGGAAAAAACGACAAGACACCGGTTCATGACGGAAATACCTGTCTTTATTTTATAATTGACCAGTTTTTGTTTATAATACATTTTAATCAAATTTTTGATAAGTATTACAACTTAATGCTATTTCGGATTGGACTTCTATTCGGTTATCAGCAGGACTTGGTATTGGCACCAAATTCTCATACAAAGTACCGGAAATATAATTAGTAGTAGTATAATTTTATTTATTTTTATTTAATAATATAATATATTTTATTTTTTTATAATGGAGTCATTGGTACCGGTAACAACACCTGGTTATTAGGGCTGCCTAAACTCATCTGATTTACGTTAACATCTGCTAGCGATAGCAGCTGGAAACCATAGCTCATGCTTTTGGAAGCTCTTCATAACATGTGTGGCGACCAATCAAGTAGCGCCTTCCCCAAGCATATCTCAACGCGAGAATTTACCTATTACTGATGAAATTGTTCTTCAATAATGTGTCATGATGCAATGTTGACTTGCTGGATAGGTTTTGTTGGCTTGCCATTTTCCTGCGACCTCAATAAGGTCACCAACTATCTTGATAATTAATCCTGAAATGTAAACATAGCCTTACCTTATTACCTTTGATTGCTCTCTGATATATTGAATATTCTGCCAATAAAGAAGAGTCGATAATTTTGATATTTTTGTAACTATTTTGGATTGATAACTGCCAATAATGTCATAAGTCATAATGTCAATAAAACTTTTAAAAAATTGGTGTCATAGGCACATGGTAATAAAGCCGCAATCGATCATCTATGCTTTTTGAAAAGCACTAATTTAGATTATATTTAAAAAAAATATATATTTCTGTGAATTTAGATACGTTTATTCCTCAACTTCAGCAGAATAGATACCCTGGTGTGGTTAAATATTTTTAACTACCTCTTACATTAAATTCAAGTTCTAAGCGGGCCGTGGCGGCGGCGGCGGCGGCGGCGGCGTATCAAGACGAAACCTACGCCAGATTTTAGTTAGACATTTAGTTATATTAGAACTACTTTCAGTGAAAACTGCATCACATTTATAATTTGAATAGTGGTGACTCTACATTTCTGTAGTATCAATGTAAATAAACAAAAATTCGAAAAAATATAATTTTGGCTTTCTGGACCCTACAAAAACTGTAAATTATCTCTATGTCTGTACATAGATCATTTACAGTTTTAGTATATTCTGGAAATTCTCAATTAGTCATGGCACGATAGTTTCAGTGACTCCTTAAGTTGAGGCCCTATTTATTATTCAAAGAGTATACCCACTGTGAGGTTAATGATTTGCCCAGATTCCTTCTGACATCGATAGCGGCGGCGGCGGAGCGTCAGGAAAATTTGGTTTAAGTAGTAACCAGGATGAATTTATAAAGTACGTTATTAAAAATTCGTTAGCTGCAAACTACTATCAGTACAAATCACGAGAAAATTATAGTAGGTACAGGTACAAAATAGTTATTGGTTTTATACATAGAGCAACACGGACTCCTTCGAAGCGCGCTGAAGTACTTGTTGCTCGCTGGAGATGGACTTTAAATGTCACTTGCCTGCTTAACTGTTTGAATGTAAAGTAGAAGTCGAAATTCGATACTTACCAAATATCGAATGTCTACGTAACGAGATATGTACCTACTACTACTATATATTGTACAATGTAGTTAGTTTACCAATCTCACTCATGTATATTTTCATAGACCACTACTTGCTTCCGGTGAAGGAAACCTGAACTATAGTTGATATTTTATCAGCTAGTGTGAGAAATGGAGATGGCAAACCACTCCAACATTGCCAAAAGTGTAGTTGACAAAACCTGGACGAAATGACCACGACCGCCATGAGGATTACCACGAAGGATTGGTACAGTCCAACACTTTGAATTTCTAAGTAAACAAAAGTTTGTACCTAAACAATTTTCTGAAAGAACTATAGAAACGAGGCTATGGACAAACGGCTAATCATTTTTGTAATTAAGTAAATAAATACATATACAAACAAACAAAGATGATGTCTTCTAATAAGCAAACTTTACTCAATGTCTACTAAAACATTCTTTTTGACTCCAAGCGGTTATAGTCTTTCACATGGACCTCTCTACGTTTAATCCTTCCCTTTTGGACCCTCTTTCAAAGGCATTACCTAGTATGCTTAAATAGGGATTGTACTTCTGAATTAAATAAGTACCCGCCCCTATCTCACACGGCACAGTATTATAAAACCAACCAGAATAAATTATTTTCATCAATCAGAAAGGTCTGAGGCCAATATCGAAAAGCTTATTCTATAAGAATCACAGGCCATAAAGTTAAAAGAAAACATTTTTTTTTCTATGTCTTTGCAACAGATACGGGAAATGACCATGGAAGTAATAAGTACTACAAAGTACTGACTACTTCCATGGAAATGACTTGACAATAATTTTTTCAAGGTTTCAATTTAATTTTTTTCTCTAGAGTGAGTTCATAGATTTTGTACCCTGTTCGCCCTGTTCACTTAGGTTTATGGGGTCCGCACAGTGTATTATTTCTTTCATTTTGTTTTATTGCTTGCCATTTCACTTAACATAATAATAATATACTTAGGTACCCTTCCTATTCATACAGTCGTTGATGCACCTACTCATCTCTACTTTGTACTTATACAAAATATATACAAAAAATATACCGAATATATTTCGGTTCATATATTTGAATTTTAGAAGGTATCCGCGGTTCCAGCTGCCGAAATGACTCTTATAATATCACTCTCCCCTGTTTCACCTTGCAAGGAATCACGCAAATCCGTTACTTCTATAATAATATCCTGTAAGTTAGAATTTTTTTTAACTTCTCAAAACTTATGTTTTTTGCAAATAGATTAATCTTTATTTTTAACTAGCCACGCCCCAGGGCTTCGCTCCCGTGGGAATTTCGGGATAAAAAGTACCCTATGTGCTATTCCCGGTATTTTTCTACCCGTATACCAAATTTCATCGAAATCCGTCCAGTAGATTTTGCGTGATTGAGTAACAAATATCCTCACAAACTCACATCCAAACTTTCGCATTTATATTATTAGGATATTAGGATTATTAGGTTTAGTTTATTAGACTTTTATGACAAGGATAATTCAGTATATTCTAACATGGGCTGTAGGTACATGCTCTAACACGACGTAGGGTAGGTATATCTATATTAATCATTTAGCTCGTATAAATATTTCCACTTAGCAATAAGCACAGGTGCAGCAAGATTTTTATCAGGATACTCACTATACGTTCTTCCATGGGTAATCCCACTGCAATTTTATTGATTATCCGATTGGAATCGATTATCGCAAGATGTTTTTAATATTAACGCAAATACTATTTATCTTTTCCTAGATAAAATTTTTTCCTGCAGATTTTTAATAGGAATTTAAAATGATCCAAATATGAAAGTAAATCGAAGTGAAAGGTCATTTTGTAAACTTGATATTTTTTAATTTTCCCTGATTATCATGAAGATTTTGCACTATGGATTACCTAACTGCAGATCGAAGATTTTTCCAATACAGTCATTAGGCAACTATACGTCCGATTCCAAATTAATTTTAGCTATTCTCTGTTTTATTTTCTATAACTTATTTACTTTTTTGCACCATTAAGAAAGGGGAAGTCAACATATGTACACTAAGAAATTCTTGGCACAACTTAAATCAAAGCTGAACAAAATATAATAAACAGCAGTGAAACGACATGCATTGCAGTAAAATTGGCCTAGGTGTTTATCCGCGTTTTATCGCCTGCAAGCTTGACGTTCGAACAGTTAAGTTATATGAATAATGGACTTTTGGCACGGTAGACCACTGTTGGATAGAGTCGATAGCGTAGTACTTCACTTTTGTTCAATAATACTGTCTTGTGAATCTTGTGATATTAAATTACAAGACAGTAAAGGAAAATATTGGTTTCTAGATAGGAGACTACTTTGTTTTAAAGTTACAAGCTACGCCTTAAGGCTCCGCTCCCGTAAGAATTTCGGGATAAAAAAAATATATATATATATACCCAGGTTCAGGTTTATAGTCTAGGTTTTATTATACCTGTGTGTGTATGCGTATGTGTGTAAATTTCATCTAAAGCCAGCCGTTAGTAGATTTTGCGTGAATTAGTAACAAAATCCACACACAAGTTTCAATGGGTTATATACACTATTTAATATCATTAAAATTCCGTCACTTAGATACCCGATTCCTTGTCGTAATATGGCATCCATAGGCTACGGTAACTGCTTACTATCAAACAGGCAGTTATTTTTTTTGCTATTTTGGGGGATGCCACCGCAAGCTGCAGACTGGTGATTTGTCCACTCATGCCGAGACCATTTCACCCAAACAGGGCAGTTTACTGGCTTTGTAGTCCAGCATAATAACCGGATACGTATCACTCATATCTCTTCTTCTCTCAGCCGAAAGACGTCCACTGCTGGACAAAGGCCTCCCCAAGGATTTCCACAACGACCGGTCCTGCGCTGCCCGCATCCATGCGCAACCCGCGACCTTCACCAGGTCGTCGGTCCACCGAGTGGGAGGCCTGCCAACACTACGTTTTCCGGTTCGTGGTCGCCACTCGAGAACTTTTCTGCCCCAACGGCTATCTGTTCTGCGAGCTATGTGCCCCGCCCACTGCCACTTAAGTTTGGCGATTCTGCGGGCTATATCGGTTACTTTTAGTTCTCCTACGGATCTCCTCATTTCTGATTCGATCACGCAGGGAAACTCCGAGCATAGCGCGCTCCATCGCCCTTTGGGTGACCTTGAGCCTTCTTATGAGGCCCATAGTAAGCGACCACGTCTCTGTTCCGTATGTCATTACTGGCAACACACACTGGTCAAAGACCTTAGTCTTGAGACACTGCGGTATTTTGGACGAGAAGATATCGCGAAGCTTCCCGAACGCTGCCCAGCCGAGTTGGATTCGACGGTTGACCTCTTTCTCGAAGTTGGACTTACCTAACTGAACTGTTTGTCCCAGGTATACGTAATTGTCAACAACTTCGAGTGTAGAGTCTCCAACCTTTAGAGGAGTGGGTGCGACACGGATATTAGACATGATTTTCGTCTTATCCATGTTCATTTTTAGACCCACTTGTTGAGAGGCTCTACAGAGGCCATCGAGCATTGTGCCTAGGTCTTCCAAGGTCTCAGCCATGACTACGATATCGTCAGCGAATCGAAGGTGAGTGAGGTACTCGCCGTTGATATTGATACCGAGTCCGCTCCAGTCCAGAAGCTTGAAGACATCTTCCAGGGCGGCGGTGAACAGTTTCGGAGAAATAACGTCTCCCTGTCTCACCCTCGCTTCAACTGGATAGGTTTCGAGCCTTGATCCTGGAGACGGACCGACTTGGTGGCGTTTTCGTACAAACACTTCAGCGCTTCGATGTATCGATAGTCAATTTGGCACCGTTGGAGAGACTGTAGCACAGCCCAGGTCTCGATCGAATCGAAGGCTTTCTCGTAGTCCACAAACGCCAAGCATAAGGGCTGATTATACTCCTCAGTCTTCTGTATAATCTGCCGCAGCGTATGTAAGTGGTCTACGGTACTAAAGCCTTTTCGGAAACCGGCTTGTTCGGGAGGCTGGAAGTCGTCGAACCTGCGAGCGAGACGATTCGTAATGACTCTCGAAAACAGTTTGTAGACATGGCTCAGAAGTGAGATAGGCCTATAATTCTTCAATAAGGTTTTGTCGCCTTTTTTGAAGAAAAGTACCACCACACTTCTGTGCCATGCCGTAGGCGTTTGTCCCTCGAGTATGACGGAATCGAATAGCTTCTGAAGAGCTTTTAATACCGGTGTTCCACCTGCTTTCAGAAGCTCAGCCGTGATTCCATCATCACCCGGTGCCTTATTGTTTTTTAACTGTTTGAGAGCCATTCTAATTTCGTATAGGCTGACGTCCGGGATATCTTCGGTGTAGTGTCGGGTCAATCTGGCTCTTGGATCTTTGGCCAGATTACTGACACTCATACGCCAATGCTGATTTTTTTAAAATTGAAAATGTTGGTTATAAACCTAATCAACAAATTATTTTAACTAATAACATTGATGATGTATAGTAATTGTTTCTTTCCAAATTACAAAATTGGTGATAATTCAAAGTTTATTACTCATGCTGTTCTACAATCAAGACAAACAATCAGTAGTTAGCGAATTTTCCCCGAACATGTAATTTTCTGGGCTTTCTTTGAAATCAAAGTATTACTCAGAGAAATTTTCGTGACTCGAGTTTGTATCACGAATGTTACAACGACAATGACTTCAACCTTCAAGTAAAGCACGAAGGGTTATTTTTACATCAGTCAAAGAAAACTACATTTATTTATTTAGTTTTATTTACGACAGTCAAAAAGGTAAATATTGCTCTATAATTTCATTTTGCAGCTATAACTTCTCGTAAATAAATTGCACATCTGAATATAAATAAACTATACAAAAATAACGTCACCAGTATTTCATTACTAATCTAACTCTGTTATGAGAGCAAACATAAAAGGAAATATAAAGTTAGTAGCGTATTTATTACCCTCATTGTTATAACTGAATCAGTACCAGAATCATCATAATTATCTTTGCAACATTTCGTTCCAATTTCGATCACTTTTGGATAAAAATCTGTCCAAAATTCAAACGCCTTATAATTCACAGTCTCTGGTGTACTCATTGTGAAATTTTTCCTATCAATTATGAGAAAACCTGGCTTCTCTTTTTCAAAAGGCTCCCACACCACATTGATCCCAGAATTAGTAGGATTAGAAAACCAAGCGAAATTGGACCACATTTTCATAATAACATCCGATATACTCTTATCTCTTATGTCCCATTTACCAAAGTCCTCAGGCAAAGCCAAATGGGGTAGTCCAAAAGTGTAAGTTAAGTCAAAATTATGAGGAACCCCGACCCAATCGGGAATACCCTCATTTGCAATATCAGAAAATGGCTTCAAGTCAAATCTGTAAAGATATACGGGTGCATGACTGCTTAAGTATTTAGCTAGTTGGTATGTCGTGGCCCCATGCACCTTATCCGTGTAAAATTCCAAAAATAGTTTCAATAAAATTGTTTCATTGTTAGTTGGCGGTATAGGCTTGTAAAAAAACGCGACTGCATCTTGTATATGATGTTGATTTGTGAAGCATGAGCTATTGTCTATCGTTATATCAGACAGTACAATTTCTTTGCGCATTATATCATACTGTGATTGACTTATGCCCGGTTCATCATTTTGTGCTTTTTGGAGTTCAAGAGCATCTTCCATATTTGTGAAACCAGTCAAAAATGGTACTGGAGATAAGATTTCATTGAACATTCTGCTTGGTTTATCTGGGAATAAAGATGTTGACACGTTGCTTAGTCCTGCATCAAGAATAGGTCCCCATTCGGATAGAGGCCCACCAATATCCAAGAGGGCCTGGGCAGGGACTCTCCTTAAACAATCAAGTAGTTGAAAGGTTGGTTTTCTGAAGCAACTGAAGGATATTGCAGTTTTATCAACAGTGAGTACTTCTTGACTTGCAGTGCTCACTGTGTTGGGTGATAATATATTTCCACTCATAGCGATGGCTTTTTGGAAGGCACCAGCAGAATATGGTGCTACTAAATGAATGCCCACGCTTACGGCCCCAGCCTCGTGGCCCATAATACAGATGTTTTCTGGGTCACCACCAAAACTTTCTATGTTGTTTTTGATCCAAGCCATAGCAGCTATTTGATCTAGAATTCCGTAATTTCCAGTGGCTTCGTTGTCTAATGTGGAGAAGAATCCAAATATGTTCAACCGATAGGCGACAGAAATAAATATCACCTGTAAAAAGATAACAATATTAAATAATTGTAATAAATAATCTACATTGTTAACAGTCAAATTTAAGATCAAGATAGAAAATGATCTTTTCCGGATTGACCTGGGTCTTGGATGTTGTTATAAAATATAGAAACGTTGAGTGTCCCATGCATAACACAATCTTGAACTTATATGGGGCTTACAAAATCTGTGTGATTTGTCCGCATATTCATTTTATTTTTAAATTGAATAGTAAAAATATAAGTATTGTAGGTAAGACCAAGTTCCTTGAAAATTCTGCCTAACATCACTTTATAAAAAGCAACAACTACTTAAATTTATACTAAAAGAATGAATGAAAAATGAAATGAAAACTAAAAATACCTTATACTTCCAAACGAGATGAAAAGGGTTCATGAAGTTGGGGCTGCCGCGGACGAAGCTGCCTCCGTGAAACCACACTATCGTCGGGAATTTGTCCATTTTAAAACCTGAAACATAAAATAGTACTTTCATCAACAGCTCTAATATTGAAGTTTTTGACTGTGGATTTTAAATTATGTATTGTATGGTCCAATTGTCAAAACAAACATTTTAAGCCAAAGTATCTAGTTATAATATCATTCTAACCCGTATTTAGAACAGCTGGTATTGCAGTCACATACTGTACTAGCATATGCCAGAAACTTTATTTCCGTGGGAATATCGGGAAATCCTCGCTTAGTGCTCCCCTACACTCCATAAGGAACCTACATGCCAAATTTCAGCTTCCTACGCCCAGTAGGTTTGGCTGTGCATGGTTTGCCAGTCAGTTATGATTGGTATAATAATGATTATGAAATGATTGGTGATTTCATCGCAATATATGATTGCCATAAATAAGTCATCACATTTATAAAAAAGTTGAACACATGCCAAGTAAGTTTCGTATTAACGACATACAAGTTATAGATTACTTTACTAATATATAGGTCATGGTGAGATTAGGGCTAGGTCAATATTATCGCTGAAACGAGTCGCAAAGTCACGAAATTCTTGCATTAATGGCAATTGCTCAACTATAAAGGCTAGTGCATTATTATGAGTCATACTTTAGTGTTAAGTACAGCTAAAGGTAGGTCATTAGGTCATTGGGGTGCTAAGTGCGGGAAACCTCCTCGTGTGCCTGGTCCCTTGAAGGCTTTAGCTTCTCACACTTGATCTTTCGGATCCGGTGCGAGCGGCGGGCTGACAAGGGTTCCAGGACGGTGCACCCTGGGTGGCAGCCAATAACTCTCTGGTATGCGGGGTCTTATTGGTTGCTGGCGAATGTCCTGCTACTGTTGGTTGGGAGCCACTCCTCCCCGTCTGCTTACAGACGTGGTGAAAGGAAGTGGCTCACGTTTCCTCGTGCGGCGGTCTTGGCTTCGGCCAGCGTCGGGCAACCCGGTACCCCAAACTGGGGCTGGGGATGCTGTGCCACTGCGGCCGGTGTCGAGAGGAAGAAAACCTCACCAAAAATAATCCCAATCCTAAGGTCGGGCGCGCCGATGGGATGAATGGCGGGGAACCCCGTCCCGAGCGCCCACTGTGATAGAGTGGGAGATCGTCTTCTAAAACTACAATACCCCAGGAGGGTACCGGCCTGGCCGGAGAATTTCCCTCCCCACACCCTCGGGTGTGGGCTGCCCCACCGTATCTGGGGGCAAGAACCGCCAGAGGGACGCAAGTCCCTCCAATTTGTCGACGCGATCGACTAGTAGAGAGGAGCTCATGGTCCTGTCGGATCTATCTGATGGGGACAGTGATGGCCTCCCGGAGGTTGTTATGTCAGAGGCTGGCATAGATGGCAGAGGTAGCGCCCTAAAGCGCAAAGCATTGGAGGTGCCTGAGGCCGAGAATCGAGGCCCCAAGCTCAGCTCTGCCGCTAGGGGCCGCTTTTCTGTGCGGTGTACCGCACGTAATGCGAGTTCTGCTGGCCGTAAGTCCGCCACGATTGTGGACAAATATGTGGAGGTGGTCCGGGCGTCCGCCCAAAAGGTGCTGGACCAAGCCGGGAAGTCCGGAAATTTGAAAGGGACGATACGGCAGGCCATGAAAGAGGCCTGCCACCAAATTCTAGACGCCGCTGGGAAAATACAGGCCCAGCAGGTGGAATCTGAGGCGGTCCGTGTCCTCACCGCGGATAATAAAAGGATGCGGGAGGAGCTGGCCCAGTTGCGGCAGGAAACGAGGGCCCTTAGAACGGCCTACGCCGAAAAAGCAGGCCGGGCCCTCTACACAAGGGGACAGCAGGGGTCACCATGACCGAACTTAAAGAGGTCCTGAACGACCTAAAGGACTCCATGGAAAGGGACCTGTTCCTGAGGTTGGGGGGAATGGTGACGGACCGACTAAAGGAGGCCGAGAAGCGGGGCATATTAGCTCCTGAGCCGATAATACGCCCGCCTCTCGCGGCAGACAAGAAACGGCAGGAGGCGGAACGCCAATCCCGCAAGGAGGCTAGCACGGGGCCAACGACATTGATGCCCCCTGCACGACCCGGACCCGCGCCGCGAATCCTGGCGCGAAAGGCCAAAGCTCGGCCACGAGACCTCACGCCAGGCCCAGGCCCTTCCCAGGCGCCCGCCGAGACACCATCGAATCCTGAGGAGGAAGGGTGGGCCACAGTGGTCAAGAAGGGAAAAGGAAAGGGGAAGGGGAAGAAATCCCTCCCCCCTGCGGAGACAAGGCCCACCCAGGTCCAGGCCCCCAAGGTGGCTGCGCAAGCGCCACCAAAGAAGAAAAAATTCATCCCACCGAAATCGACGGCGGTGGTGGTGACCCTACGGCCGGAGTCCCAAATGGACTACAAGTCGGTAATGGCCAGGGTCACCACCCTGAAACTTCAGTCCATTGGGGTGGACCACGTGGCGGTGCGCAGAAGCGCAACTGGGGCCCGCATAATAGAGGTCCCCGGAGCGGACAGCGGGGCTGCAGCTGACGCCCTTGCTGAGAAGCTCCGGGAGCTAATTGAAAATGAGGCAGAGGTGACGAGGCCATATAAAACGGCGCAAATAATTCGACGAGGCGGTGACACCGGAGTCCTTAAGAGATGCAGCGGCAACGGCAGGAAAATGCCCACCAGGGCAAGTAAAAGTCGGCGCCATACGAATGGCACCAGACCAGACCGGGGCAGTTATTCTGACCTGCCCCGTGGCGGCCGCCAATACACTGGTGGAGGCAGAACGCCTTTCGGTAGGATGGTCGTCCGCTAAAGTAAAAGGGTGTTTGTAATATATTGGGTAAAACTAAACGCAGGCGTTTCGCATTGCTGCCGCCAGAGGGCGTTCGGGGTTTTCACACGGCTAGCGTGGAATGCATCGTGTGGTCGGCCATTGCATTGTCCAGGGCGATATCGGTTTGATTTTAATACGCGGAGCGGTCTCGCGTCTTTTGCTTGTTGTTTAGTTTGAGTGATAATTGTGAATTTCCTGTTTGTTAAATCACTATTGAATTTGTGTTTGTGAAAAACTCTGTTATTGTGACTTTTTCTTGTGAGAGGTGAAACGTGGCTGGCTGTTCACATCTGGCTGTTCCCGAGTGAAACTACGGGAAGAAATCTATTTGGTTGTTATGGGGAATTGAGATCTCAAGGGTTAGGTAGGGTAATTAGGAATTCCCCCTTCCCGAAGACACTCAAGTTTGGATCCGAAGAGAAAGAAGATTTAGTTTGGTAAGTGTTCAATTCTAGTTAATTTATAGGTTAGGTTATCATATAGGGCCCTGTAGCTCCCTTCATAAGCTACGGTGGTAGCAGACTGCGTATAGCTTAAGTTAGATTCTAGTCGGACAAGCGTGGTGTCGCGTGGAGATTTTTTCCCGGTACTTAATTTTACCGGTAGATTTTTTCCCGGTAAAGTTCCGGTACAGAATTCTTCCCGCCGCTTCGTTTGTCCGGATTCGCTCTGCGCACATTTTCTGGCAGCAGAGCGTAGTTGCTCTGCACATTTTCTGGTAGCAGAGCGTAGTTTATCTACCCTCTATTTGTTCGTTTGTAAAAAATAATTAATTGTTTGTAAAAATTATTAGATTTTTCTTAGTTTGTTTGTATAAGAATATTTGTAACCTTTTTTGTATTTGTTTGCGGTTTGTACCGTGCGTTCCGGGTTTGTGCCATTCTCATACCTACCGCGGTTCTTCGTGTAGTTGCTTGATTTTGTTGTTTTTTATTTACCTTTTGTTATTTTTTGTTTGTGACTTGACGCGATGGCGAAGGCCTCCAATGCTAGGGCGACACTCGCCAACGAATTGAGATGGTTTGTGACGGCCGGAGGACTCCTGTCCCGGAAGGACAGGGAGGGCGCCATACTGCTAAGAGCGGATCACCTCCACTCACGATTGATTAGCGCGGAAGCGGCCATGGCGGCGCTTACCGAAGCCGATCTTACCCCGGAGGCCTACGCAGGTCACATGGCGGACATGGACCAGATCCTGAGTCTGCACGATGATATCGCGGAGGCGGTGACCGCAATAAGGGCGAGACAGGCTGGCGGACCAGCCCCTCGCACACCTGTTAGACAGGAAGGACCAGCGGTTACTGGTCGGCTCCCCACCCTTCAGCTGTCCCACTTTGGGGGTAGGATGGAGGAGTGGGTAGCATATAAAAATATGTTTGAGTCCCTGGTCGTAGCACGACAGGATTTGTCGAAGGCCCAGAAGATGGCCTACCTCCTCTCCACTCTTGAGGATGAAGCGCGGTCGCTCATCCAGCACCTCCAGGTGGAGGACGACCAGTACGATACGGCTTGGGAGTTATTGAACTCCCGCTACCAAAATTTACGTTTGTTAGCGGATGCGCACGCCGCACAGTTGATGGCCCTGCCCAAGGTGGCCAACAGGGCACAGTTGCGCCTGCAGTTGCTCACGCCCGTTACAGTGGCCTGTAACGCGCTCCGCACACTGGGGCTGCCGGTGGACCAATGGTCACTTTTTGCTGGTGCACATTGTATTGGGCAAATTACCCAATGACATCCGCTCGCGATTTGAGCGCGAGAATGCGGAACGGGATAGCACCACCCTACCAACATTCACTGACTTGGTGAAGTTTTTGGAGTTTGAGGCACGGGCGGCTGAGAATACCATGACGGACTCAGCGCCATCCAGAGCGCCTGAACGTAGGCCCCCACAGGGACGGCAACCGCCACCGCGTGGAGCTGGTGTGCGGGTTGCGCACACGGCAGCAGTCGCGAGGGACGCGGACTGCCTGCAATGTGGCCGGATGGGCCACAGCCTGCTACAATGCAGGGACTGGCAGAGACTGCCAGTACAAGATAGGCGCCGCATGGCAAAGCGGCATGAACTTTGCTTTTATTGTTTGGGCGGTCACTATGCACGTGACTGTCCCAGTGCCATACCATGCAGTGCATGCCGTGGGCGGCACCACGCGATGCTTTGCATGAACCGCAACGGGGATGGCACCCGGATGTTGAGGCAGGGGGTCCCCTATGGGCGAGGCGCTCCTGCGCGAAGCCCTCCACCACCGGACGGAGGACGCGGCTTCGCTCGTCGCACCCCCCCTCGGGAGGGGGGTCGCGTACCTACGCGGGTCTTGGCGGACCGGGACCACGCGCCCCAAGGTCATGGCCAGTATGTAGCTGGCCAGGCCCCGGATAGGGCCCCCATGGGCGGGGGCCCTAGATCGGACGTGAGAGTGGGGACACCCCCCTCCACGCGGGTTACCAATACCCAACACATGCAGCCGCAGCGGTTTTCTCCGCCGCTGCACGAGTACCCACGGCTGGAGTACCACCCGCCGTACCATATGTATGGCCGGGCCGCGGGTTCTGCCCCCTCAGATGGGGATGTGCACTCGCCCGCCATATTATCCGGGTCAGTGGCGCGCCCCTGGTTTGGAGAGAGTGGGGAGCCCGTAACTAGCTTGCTCCCTTGCTGGGACAGAGCCGCGGACGGTTCTGCTCCCTACCGCGGTGGTCCGCGTATGGGGTCGTGGGGGGGAAGCCATTAATTTGAGAGCTCTGTTGGACTCAGGGGCTCAAAGCAGTTTGGTTACCACTCGAGTGGCACGCCAGTTAGGTTTAGTCGTGGAAGACTCGCCTGTGCCACTTCTTGGAGTTGGTGGCATACAAGTGAAGTGTCTGACGGGCCAGACACTTGTCACCTTTTCTTCGCTGAAGTCCTCCACAATGAGGATCACGACTTCGGCTATGGTAATGGATACCATTGCGGGTTGGCACCCCTCGACAGACATACCGCCGGGTGTGTTGTCTTTGGTTTCGGGTCTGGATTTGGCCGACCCCTTTGTCTTTCATCCCGGCCCAGTGGACTTGCTCCTGGGCTCGGACGTATTGGGTTGGATTTTGTTGGGTACACAGAAGGCTCTGGGTTCGTCTTCACTGATGGCAGTGTCTACGATTTTTGGTTTTGCCCTGATGGGCCCTGTGTTTGATAATGGCACCGCGGAGGAGCCACCGGTTGTCGCATCTGCGTCCTTGGCCAAGACCATGCAAAGGTTTTGGGAGGTGGAGGAGCCACCTATGAGTTCCAGGATGGATCCGGAACACGCTGAGTGCGAAGCCCTTTTTCGATCAACCACGGAGAGGTTGCCCTCCGGTCGGTTTGTAACTAGGTTACCTTTTGTTGCCTCTCGTCCTAGCCTAGGGCAAAGTAGGGCGCTTGCGGAGAAACGACTGCTGTCCATGGAGCGACGCATGCAGCGTGACCACGTACTTCGCGATAAATATATTGAATTTATGCGCGAGTACGAGGATTTGGGTCACATGTCTCCGGCTCGAGTTGATTGGAGCTCAACTGAGCATTATTTTTTGCCCCACCACGCGGTGGTGAAGGCCTCAACAGGCAAATTGAGGACCGTCTTCGATGGGTCCGCACCCACTTCGAACGGGGTTTCGTTGAATCTGTGTTTGCATTCGGGTCCCAAATTGCATAGGGACATAATTGACATCATCTTGAACTTTAGAAGACATCAAGTGGTTTTTGGTGCGGACATCCGGATGATGTTCCGCCAGACAGTCATACATCCTGAGGACAGGCGATTCCAGTTGATACTCTGGCGTGAGCGCCCTGAGGATCCTGTGACGGTGTATGAACTCAATACAAACACGTATGGTTTGAAATCTAGTCCCTATATCGCCATCAGATCATTGCTTGAATTGGCAGAGCGGGAACGGATCCGCTTTCCCCGTGGGGCTTCCGTGCTGTCACGTGACTTGTATGTTGATGACGTGTGCACCGGAGCCCAAAGTATTGAGGAGGCCCTCCTACTGCGGGATGAATTGATTGAAATATTGAAAACGGGTGGCTACGAGCTACGTAAGTGGTTGTCCAATGAGCCTAAAGTTCTAGAAGGGATCCCGGAGGATCACCAACAGAACCCTCACCTGTTTGAGGATGTGGATGATCCCAACAGGATAGCGGTGCTGGGCATGCAGTACCAGCCGCTAACCGATATTTTCACATTCCAAGTGGACTTGGAAATACCAAAAGTCTGGACTAAGAGAACGGTGTTGTCCGTAATAGCCCGTATGTTTGATCCAAGCGGTTGGATCAGTCCAGTGATATTCTCTGCAAAGTGTCTTCTTCAGAGACTTTGGACTTTGGGCGTCTCGTGGGACGAGCCGCTGTTTGGCTCTCCATTGGATGATTGGCTCGAGTTGTTTTCATCGATTAAGGAAGTCAATCGGATTGCCTTGCCTCGTCGAATATTGCCCCCGGGAAATATCGAGCCAGCCTGCATGGCTTTTGTGACGCGTCGGAGCGAGGCTACGCCGCGTCAGTCTATATGCGGACAGTTGACGCCGATGGCCGGGTCAATGTCTCGCTTTTGTTAGGGAAGAGCAAGGTCGCCCCCATCAGGACTAGGCTGACTATTCCCAAGCTTGAGTTGAGTGGAGCTCACCTTCTCTCTAAATTGTTGCATCACGTTGCATGTGAGCTGGCGGCCACGGTCGAGATACGGGACATCTTCGCCTGGTCGGATAGCCAGGTCGCGCTTGCATGGTTGCGCGCGGCTCCACATACCTTGGAGGTTTTTGTGGGAAATCGGGTTTCCCAAATCCAGAATATCGGAATTGATATAACATGGAGACATGTGCCGGGAGAGCTTAACCCAGCGGACTGTGCTTCCCGAGGTTGTACGGCACCAGAATTGGTGTCACACCCGCTCTGGTGGGGTCCAGAGTGGCTGATGGGATCAGAAACTTCTTGGCCTGTCTGTCAGACAGATGTTACTTCTTTGAGTTTGACTGGGCTCCGTGTACATGCTGTAGTCGCTGAGACGACGTCGGAGCCGGATTGGCTACTTGCTCGGTATAGCAGTTTGGATAAGCTTCTGGGTGTTACCAGTTGGATTAAGCGTTTCATACATAATTGTAGAAACCCACAGGCAAAGCGGTTGGAGCCGATTGCAGGTGCAGAAGAGCGCCGGAGCGCATTGTTGCATTGGGTCCGTGTCGTGCAGACCGGACGGTTTGAGTCAGAGCTTCGTATCTTGCGCGACGCACGCGCTAAGTTGAAGGGCGCGGTCGCTCGTTTGAACCCGTACATCGACTCGGATGGGCTTCTTCGGGTTGAGGCAGGCTCCGGAAGGCGGATCTTCCATATGAGACTCGCCATCCTCTGTTGTTGCCCAAGGGCGGACCCTTGGTGCAGCTTTTGGTGTCTGATCGACACATTCGTAACGCCCATGCTGGGTGCAATGCTTTGTTGGCTATTTTGCAACGCGAGTTTTGGATTTTGTCTGCCCGAAGAGCAATCCGTAGTGTCCTGTTTCGATGTATTGCATGTTATAGGTTGAAGGCATCCACGATGCAACCACAGATGGGTGATTTGCCCGCTGATCGAATCCGACCTTCGAGACCGTTTGACGGCGTTGGAACCGATTTTGCCGGTCCCTTTTCGATCAAGGCTTCTCCCTTTCGTAATGCCCGTATTGTGAAGGGCTATTTGTGTGTATTTGTTTGTTTGGCCACCAAGGCTGTCCATTTGGAGGTGGTATCGGCTCTGACTACGGAGGCCTTCGTCGCCGCGTTGGATCGCTTTGTTTCGCGTCGAGGTCTACCTTCCCTTATTAGGTCTGACAATGGCACAAACTATAAAGGAACTGTAAATTATCTTAAGGATGTTTCCGTGTTTATTGATAAAAATTGTACTAGTTTAAGTCAAATTGCTGCCCAAAGGGGAATAACCTGGAAATTTAGTCCCCCAAGTTGCCCCCATTGGGGAGGGATTTTTGAAGCGGCTGTGAAATCCGCAAAGACCCACCTCCGCCGCATTATCGGAGAAACGGCTCTAACTTTTGAAGAGCTGGCCACAGTGTTTTGTAAAGTTGAGGCGGTCCTCAACTCTCGTCCTCTCTGTCCGCTATCTCCAGATCCAAATGACTTGGAAGCTCTCACCCCTGGTCATTTTTTGGTGGGAGGGCCGTTGAATGCCCTGCCCGAATACCCGTGGAAGGATGAACGCGTATATCGGTTGTCGCGTTTTCAAATGTTGCAGCAAATGAGCCAGGACTTTTGGCGTCGCTGGTCGCTTGAATATTTGCATTTGCTGCAGCAAAGAGTGAAGTGGACAGACAGGACTGAGCCTCCCAGGGAGGGTGATTTAGTATTGTTAAAAGAGGCAAATTTGCCCTCATTGCTTTGGCGACGAGCTCGCATATTACGTTTGATTCTTGGCGGAGATGGCACTCCGCGTGTGGCTGAGGTGTTGGTCGACGGTTCGATTTTAAGGAGAGGTGTGACCTCTCGCCCGCCTTCCCGTAGAGTAAGCTAGCGGTCTGCTTCTCAGACCGGGACGGGGGGATGTTTGTAATATATTGGGTAAAACTAAACGCAGGCGTTTCGCATTGCTGCCGCCAGAGGGCGTTCGGGGTTTTCACACGGCTAGCGTGGAATGCATCGTGTGGTCGGCCATTGCATTGTCCAGGGCGATATCGGTTTGATTTTAATACGCGGAGCGGTCTCGCGTCTTTTGCTTGTTGTTTAGTTTGAGTGATAATTGTGAATTTCCTGTTTGTTAAATCACTATTGAATTTGTGTTTGTGAAAAACTCTGTTATTGTGACTTTTTCTTGTGAGAGGTGAAACGTGGCTGGCTGTTCACATCTGGCTGTTCCCGAGTGAAACTACGGGAAGAAATCTATTTGGTTGTTATGGGAATTGAGATCTCAAGGGTTAGGTAGGGTAATTAGGAATTCCCCCTTCCCGAAGACACTCAAGTTTGGATCCGAAGAGAAAGAAGATTTAGTTTGGTAAGTGTTCAATTCTAGTTAATTTATAGGTTAGGTTATCATATAGGGCCCTGTAGCTCCCTTCATAAGCTACGGTGGTAGCAGACTGCGTATAGCTTAAGTTAGATTCTAGTCGGACAAGCGTGGTGTCGCGTGGAGATTTTTTCCCGGTACTTAATTTTACCGGTAGATTTTTCCCGGTAAAGTTCCGGTACAGAATTCTTCCCGCCGCTTCGTTTGTCCGGATTCGCTCTGCGCACATTTTCTGGCAGCAGAGCGTAGTTGCTCTGCACAAAGGGCTAGACACACTGCCCATGCGGTGCTTCCGATGCATGGGCATAGGCCATACCAAAGCCCTCTGTCCATCCCCGGTGGACAGGTCGACGTTGTGCCACCGCTGTGGGAAACCGGGCCACGCCATGACTGTGTGCGAGGTCAAGGAACCATGGTGCGCCGTGTGCCATACCGCGAAACGCCCGGCAAAACATGTTATGGGGAAAGGCGTGCAACCCCCGCGCACCAGGGGTAAACTGGCCTCCACCACGAGGGAGGCATCGGAGGTCCAAATGGAACAGTAATGCCAGTTCGGCTTACTCACCGCCTGGAGTTGTTGCAGGCCAATGTCAACCACTGCGCCCGTGCCCAAGACCTCCTAGTCCAGCACGTGGCGGAGTGGGGCATTGGCGCTGCTATTATTTCGGAACCTTATTACGTCCCCCCTCCCCAATTGGGTTGGAGACACAGAAGGGCTGGTGGCTGTAACCACCCCAACAGATGGTAATTACCCTCCTCTCTCGAGGATTCAAAATGGTAGGGGGTACGTAGCGGTGAAATGGGGAGGTATTGCAATAATCGCTGTATACTTCTCCCCGAACGAGCCGCTGCGTGCCTTTGAACGCCTCCTCGAGGGAGTGGGTCAAGCGGTCGGGAACGCGGCACCAGCACCGATCATGCTGATGAGAGACCTCAACGCAAAACATCCGGCGTGGGGCTCTCCGTCACCAACCCAAGAGGAAACCCTCTACGACTGGGTGGTGGGAGTGGGGCTCGAAATCCTAAACCGGGCAACGCCGCCACGTGCGTGCGATGGAACGGGTGGTCGGTAGTAGATGTGACGTTTGCGACCCCGGCCATTGCCGCACGGGTTACGGATTGGCGTGTCCTGGAGGACGTGGAGACCCTCTCCGATCACTTATACATTCGGATGACGGTCTCCAACATGCCCCAATCTCGACCGCCCACTCGAGGCGGGGAGGGACGTCAAAAATTTCCCAGGTGGAATATGGCAAGCCTCGACAGGGACCTGGCTGAAGAGGCTGCCATGCTAATTAATTGGAGCGAACCCGCACCAAGCCGATCCCTTGGTGTGGAGGAAAGGGCAATAGGTTTTCGCGCGTCACTCACTGAGGTGTGTGATGCATCCATGAGGAGGTCCGGCCCGCCGTCTGCCAAAACGCGGGTCCACTGGTGGTCGGAGGAAATTGCTACACTCCGACGCGCCAGTAACTGCGCCCGCCGGGAGTACACCCGGTGCAGACGGCGGCGCCATCGCACAAGCGGTGAGGAGGAGCGACTCCATTCCGCCCTCCAAGAGGCAAAGGGCCAAAGACGACGCCCGCGAGCAATTGTTGGCTTCGCTGGACAGGGACCCATGGGGGAGGCCATATAGGGTTGTACGCAACAAAATGCGCTACGCCCCCCATGGCTTCCCTAGAACCGGATCTCCTCCAACGGATCGTCGAAGGCCTATTCCCAATGGCCCAACCATTTACTCCTCCGAGAATGTCGGTCCCCGAGCGGGAGCCTACCACGGCGGAAGTGCCACCGGTGACGGATGAAGAATTTGACCGGGGAGTGGCGTGCCTAACGGCTTGCAAAAGGCCCCTGGACCAGATGGCGTCCCCGGTCTTGTACTACCGGTGGCCCTAAAACACCTTGGAAGCCGCCTCAAGCAACTATTCGACGACTGTTTGTCGTCAGGGCGGTTTCCCAAGCCGTGGAAAGAGGGCAGGCTCTGCCTACTCAGAAGGAGAGCCGGCCCGAGGACTCCCCCTCGGGTTGGAGGCCCCTACTGATGCTGGATGAAACCGGGAAAATGCTAGAACGCATCGTGGCTTTCCGGATCATCCAGCATCTTGAAAATGATGGACCAAACGTGTCGGACCGCCAATTTGGCTTTAGGAAAGGGCGGTCGACCGTAGACGCTATAGGGGCCCTTCGAGAATTCTCGGAGGAGGCCACAGACAGGAAGGGAGGGGCCGTTGGTGTTTCGCTGGATATAGCAAATGCCTTCGGTTCCCTCCCATATGAGGTAATTGAGGAGGCACTCAAATACCACAGAGTGCCCCTCTACCTAAGAAACCTCGTAGGGCACTACCTTACTGAGAGGGTGGTGCTCTACGAGGACAGAGAGGGGAGGAAAGTGAGGGCGATGACCTGCGGTGTTCCCCAGGGGTCTGTGTTAGGGCCTCTGTTGTGGAACATCGGTTTCGATTGGGCCATCCGCGGGGTTCTGCCCCCGGATGACTGTCATCTGCTATGCAGATGACACGATGGTGGCCGTCTGGGGGAGAAGTTGGAGAGTACCCTCAGGACAGCCGCGGTCGCAGCAGACTTGATGGTCACCCGCGTCAGGCTGCTGGGACTCAGGGTGGCCCTCAACAAATGTGAGGTCATCGCCTTCGGGAAAAGGGGGTGGAAACCGCCTGATGGAGCGTCCATTCCCATCGGCGAGGAAAGGGTCCAGGTGAAACCATACATCAAGTACCTGGGAATCATCCTGGACCCACGCTGGGACTTCCGGGAGCACTTTAAACAACTGGCTCCCCGGATAGTCGGCGCCGCATCGGCCATGGGCCGGCTGCTGCCCAACATTGGAGGGCCTAGCGCCCCGTGCCGCAAACTCTATGCGGGAGTAACAAGGAGCATGGCGCTGTACGGGTCGCCAATTTGGTGGGATAGGCTCTCCAGAGCCAATGTGGCCCAGCTGCGGAGGCCACAAAAGTGGTGGCCAATCGCATAGCTCGGGCCTACGTGACGGTGGCTTGGGCGGCAGCATGCGCACTGGCCGGCACCCCGCCGTGGGATTTGGACGCTAAGATACAGGCGGAAATGTACTGGGAGCGGGCAAGGAGGCGGGCTTTGGCAGAAAGGCCCACTCCAGTGGAAATGAGGGCGGTCCGTCAGTTGGCCGTCGATAGATTGAAAGAGCGATGGAGAGTCGAGCTTGAAAACTCCCCGTTTGGCCTACGAACAATCGAGGCGCTCCTCCCATCGCTCGAGGAATGGATGGAAAGGGGGTACGGCCAACTGACGTACAGGATGACGCAGGTAATGACCGGACACGGGTGCTTCGGTCATTACCTGCACAAAATAGGAAGGGAGGAAAGCCCAGTCTGCCATGGGTGTGGGGAGCCGGACGACACGGCCCAACACACTCTGGCAGATTGCGCAAAATGGGCTGCTGAAAGGGTGGCCCTGGCAGTGATAATGGGCAACTGCGATTTCTCGCTGCGCAGCATCATCAATAAGATGCTGAGCAGCGAGAATCGCTGGGATGCATTCTCCTCCTTCTGCGAAACAGTAATGCCGCCGAAAGGGAGCGTGAGGCGCGAGCCGATGCGCCTCCCCAACGGCGAGGACGTAGAGGCAGGCGGCGGGCACAATACGCCCGTCACCTCGCCACGTGAGGGTGCCGTAGGGCAAAGCCGGGGGCGTCGTGGTAGAATGTTCGCGATCCCATGACGCCCCCAAGAACGGCAGGTGCGGAAACGCCGCAGGGGTTTTAGTGGGTAGTCTGGGCCGGGTAACGGCCCAGGAGTCCCACACTCAGTGTGTAAATGCATTTCCCCCTGCGAAATCAAAAAAAAAAAAAAAAAAAAAAAAAAAGGTCATTAGGTCATCGGGCAGTGGAATTGTCAGACATTCTGTGACTAATTCAGTACACCTGTAAGTACGTGAAAAAATACACATTAGTTAACTACAAATGTGTCATTTTTCATAGAATAAGCGCACATTATTATTATCAAAACCTTTGTATAGGTACATAATTTATAAAAAATGTAGCATACCACATACAAATAAAGTCATTAAGGTGGATGGTGAAAACACCCCATTCTCCATTTCATAGTCAAGAAAACATTGGCAAATTACACCAAGAAGTCGATTTTAGCCGACATTGAAAGAATGAAATAAAAAAATATTCTCTCTCATCATATTTGATATTATTAATCTTATATTAACACCAAAATATTAATCGAAGATGCAAAAGCAAGATTCTTTTATGAAAACAATCAAGGAAAATGGGTTTCCCCACAATAAACCTATTCAGGATTATTTACGTAATAAATTAAGGAGGAAAAAATACAGGCGATTTTCCTTATTAAAGCTCATCCAGATCAGAAGAAAAGAAATGTGAAATGAGATGAACGTTCACTTTTTCTGGTTGCAAGGAAAATTAAAAGTCTCATTTTTAATTTTTCCGATTTTCATCAAAGTTAAACTTCGAGCAACAAGGACTTCCGCGCGCGTTGTCCGTGTTGCTCTATGAAATTATATTCATCCGATGACAGTTAAATAACCAGAGAGACGCACACAAAGATACAAATAAAGACGCACAAAAAGGTATGATAACACCCCTCCTTTTTGTCAGCAGTTAAAAATCGCAGCCAAAGCGGGTGACAAGTGATCTATTCTTTATCGACAAGTCTTTCCTTTTAAGTCATAAAGTCGCTATATCTACAAGGGATTTTTCTAGAAAATGTTATTCTGAGCCAAGAGAAGTAGGTCTTTGCGAGCGAGAGCTCATCGATGATATCCTTTATATTTCGGTTATGTAAGTATGGAAGAAGCTCTTTTTTTAAAGCCAAAAGTTGACCGCATACTGAATTTTATTTACTTTATTTAAAAACTTAATTGCACAAATTATATATACAAAATTATGTACAAATGGCTACCTCGCTGACTGGGTCGTATACCTAATTGAAAAAAAAAATGTTAATAAGTGAGAAAAATTGTTCATCTCATAGTTTTGTCTGGCATTATTTTCTTTCCCGTGGAAATCTAGCTGTTATTTTTTTCGATAAAAGGCCTTATCAACTTTTTAGTATAACTACAACATACCAAATTAGACGCAAAGTGGCTATTAGTTTTGGCTTTAAACGGTAAATACTTACTCATTTTTACATATATTGCACATATGAATATGTCCATTTAATGATGAATCTAAGACAGCTAGTTACCACGAATGAATATTCTAACACAAATGTGATTTCCGAAGCGATCGGAGGAAATTAAAATCATCATCCATATTTAGTTAGCTGCTCAAGATATGATGTTCACACCCTCAATTTTTACTAGTTTAAAACAATCCTCCGAGATGTGCAGCGCTCGGCTCAAAATAATGTAATACTCTTATTTCAAGCGGAGTCACAATATTATTATTTTTTAATTCAGTATTTATAATTACATACATACATAGAATCAGGTCTTTATCCTTTACTGGGTAGACAGAACCAAGAGTCGTGAGACTCGGAGGCCACGCTTAGCTTAAGAGTGGGCTCTCTGATGGAATGGAATAAGTATTCTATTTATAATTGCAATTGTTTTTTTTTTAACTACTTTATTTCCGTTTTATTTTTGCATGAAAACATGTCTCGTTTTTGATTACTTGAAAGTGAAATTGTGTATTCAATAGCTTAATCTTCAAAGTTAAGTATCGACAAATTATAGAATTATTAGTTATTCGTTTAAATACGCAAGATTTCATTTGTAGCTTGATTCAGAATATATTTTAGTTAAGTGCATTAGTGTAATCAAGGTCATGTTATACAAAAGTGTTGCCATGATCTAGGTACACTACAGAGTACCCATGTACGTATTACGTACCTATTTATGTACCTATGTATTAAATTCTAGATCCAGTCAATAGCGAGTTGAATAAATTTAGGTCAAATAAAGCAATTCGTTTAGCATAACTCTCAAAGAAATTAAATCAAAGTTCACATTTCATTGCGACTGGAAATACAGAAAATTGTATGCATTTCCATTGCATGCAATATTACATGACTTCAGTAAGTACTTGACTTGCTTTCACATTCTTTGAAATTCTACTCAATTGCAAATAAAAATGCCATAACTTCAAAATCCAAATAAAAAACATTCACTGCTACCTACTAGTTAAATCTATATATATATATATATGTCACTGTAAAAGCTCGAACTACGGTAAATCTTAAGATTTAAGAGTAAGTCTTAGGATTTACCGACATGAGTTGGTAAATGTAAGGATTTATGAATATGGGATGATTTTTTCTGGCTTTTACAATTAGAATTTAGTACATGCTAGGTTTTACCACTGACGGCTGGTATATGTTGGTTTTGGGAATAAAACAAAGAGTTATTCTTCCTTCAAGTCTTTTCGAGTGGTCATAAAAAAAAATAACCTGAACCTACCTTCTTTTTCGCCCTCAAAGTCTTTCCGGGCGGCCATAAAAAAAAAATAACCTAAACCTTATCTATCAGTCATTTACCATGCCTTTAATGTAAATGCTGAGACTTACCATGCGAATCGTGGTAAAAGCGCGAATCGCAAAATTGTTCGGGCTTTTACCATTAAGAGTTGGTAAATCTTAGGTTTTACTCGAAAATCTTAGGATTTACCGTAATTCGAGCTTTTACAGTAACATATATAATTCAAATGTGACTGACTGTCTGACATAGTGATCTATCAACGCACAGCCCAAACCACTGGACGGATCGGGCTGAAATTTGGCATGCAGGTAGATGTTATAAAGTAGGCAACCGCTAAGAAAGGATTGACGCGAGCGAAGCCGCGGGCAAAAGCTAGTATAACCATATAACCCGTTTGCGTGATGATTTACTGAATAAATTAACAAAATTTTCATAAATATTCAGTGTGTCATATGTATTCAATAGTACATTTGCGTGTACATAAATATATTCACCATCAAATTTAGTGCTACTTACATTGGAAGTCGTTAGACTAAGTTAAAATACGAGAACGGTTTTTTTTAATTTTCACGTTAACCGGTAAATATTTCCGGGTCTTCACCGATCCCAAGATAATTCCATCAAAATCGGATAAGCTGTTTTGAAAAGAGACAAACAAAAATCTAAATAAAAATGTTTAGGTCTTGGAAAGGGTAATACTTTAAAATTACAGTTAGAATACATTTAAATTTTTTGTGTGGGAAATTAAGCAAACGTGTTTATTTTTTATTTTTATGAATAAGAGTGATAGAGTGGCACGTATACTAATTTTAACAGATTTTAGAGCATAGTTAGGAAAGTGGAGCCCAAAATAAAGTCAGTTGGAAGACCTAGTTTAGATTTGGCGATCAAATATATAAAAGAGTGTACGCAACTCTTTGAGAACAAGTTCTGAATAATTTTGAGCGACGACTTTGAACAAGTTTCCCAAAGTTTTAGTTTAATTAAATCCTGAGTACTTTAATCCGTTATACCTACGGAAATTCAAATATTCAAATATTGAAAAACTTGTTTCTTATATGAAAAGGTTAAGGGATTTTATTGTGTTAAGTTTTATAGTTGTTTACCTAATTCCAATTATTGACTTGGGTTAATAAAGCATTAAAATTCTACTGTTAGATATAAATTTAAATCAATTAATTAATGTATTGAAGATCAATATAAATGGAGATAAATACATGAACTCTTAACTTCTTAATTACGAAATTAATTGCCTTATTTTATGGGTTTTATTGCATGCAATATATGCCATTTAATAAAGTATCGATAAGTATATACTTTGAATCTGAGAAAAATAAAATATTGGCTAAGAAAATATAAAACAAAAAGTTATTAACAATTTTATTTAATATCACTATCTAGCTAAGCGTGAAGTCAGAGTCTCGCATCTCTTGGCTCTGTGTACCCCGTAGCGAATAAAAACGTGATGCTGTATCTGTATTATTTATTGAACAGTTAAGAAAAGTGTGGAGGTTTCCTCTTGTCCTCGTTTTAAAGAAATTACGTCAGTCTCCATTCCCTACCATATTATACGTCCCCATTACTTTGTCATATGATACTGAAATCACATGGTGGTGTATGTCATAACCTTTATGTGAACCTTCGGGATCTCATTGCCACATCTTTATACTTTTCTCTTTGTATAGAATCTCGTTGTCTTTACAATTCGTGTAAAATTTTCCAGTTATAACTATAGTACAGGTCCTTGATTCTACAAATTACAAACATAAAGTCCATTTATTCATAATTGTCCTACCATGTAAATAATCTTACCATGTCTTTTTATGATTTTACAACAATATAAATTAATATAGACTTTTTGGGAAATTACTTTCGTGGTTAATAAATGTTTTACTTTAGAATGTTTTACTTTTCACCAAAATTCAACAAAAAGTACTGTGAAGATTGTTTACATAATAGGACAATTATGAATAAATGGACTTTAGATATCGTGCCTTTGTTGTGTCTCAAAAGCCAAAGAAATCGTAATAAAACATAGAAGTCTTGATCAGAGATCTTGTCAATATTATTGTTAATAACACTTTTGTAACTTACATACATTTTATGCAAATAAAGAAATTTGAAAATTTGATTTGTCACTTTATTTCAATTTCTTTGGCTTTTAAGACACAATTGGGACACGACATCTACGTTTGTAATTAGTAGAATCGGCTCCCTGGTATCAGATTTTTTTTTGTCAAGGTTATTAACATAATTTCTTCATCCAGCCATTTAGTGGTAGCTGCTACCTTCCATACTCAATAAAATGAACATCTATCAGCGACAAAAAATACTATAAACATAGAATAAACTTGTAAATATGATAGTAATAGAGAAAATAAATAGACCATTTTTCTTCTTCAAGTATCTACGAATATGTATCTAAAAATATTCATACGGCAATCCGATTAATGACACTGCATTAGGTACAGTCAAGGGCAAATCAACCTTCCCAAATTCATTGCAAATGTGTCGCTATTACTATAAAGGTCACTATGTGGTAACTTGACATGTGGTTGACTGTACAAAAGGCTCAAAGCAAATATGATTCATCGTTTCTGTAACTAACAAACTAACGGCTAGGGCGAATAGCAATGAAGGTAGCCGCCCATAGGCCCTGGAAATGGCTTTCTTATCAGATCAAGGGGCCTTGTGGATTTCCAAAACTGGGTTAACGAAGGACTTCTTATGCCATTTTTTTGTTGCTTGTATTTTTTACACGACTGACCAAAAAAGGAGTGTTATGTTTTCAGGGTTCATGTATGTATGTATGTATGTATGTAATTTCTTTATTCCACCATAAGTCCTGAACGGCTTAACAGATTTTGATGTGAGAGGTATTGTTAGATTCCTTGCATTAGCCCGAATGACATAGGCTATGTAAGATGTCAGTCGTGTTTTTTATTTTTAAATAATTAGCTTGTTTATAGTTTTATTGAACGTTAAAACTTTATTAAAATTGAAACTGATTGTAAGAGCTTTTGGAATGATTGAATCGGTTATTAATCAATTAATTTGCCATTATTAAAACATAATTAAGTATTGGTTTTAAATGGCAGGTATATAAGCCATTTATAATAAACGTAATGATTTGAACACAATACAAGATATCCCATATTCTTAATTTTTTTTTTTCATTTAAATCCATCGTCATGGAAGTAATAAGTATGTACTTATTACTTCCACTTTACTTATTACTTTTACTTATTCTACTTTACTTATAACTTATTATGTCCATCGTTTATTGATAGAACTTCGTTTTTTGTAGTAGTATTTCTTAGTAGTAGAAATCTAATTCTAATATAGAAATAATGCTTGCCAAACAATTTTCAATCTTTCATAGAGGGCAAATACAGGTTTTCTTATTTAAGAAAGAAGAAAATAACAAAGAAAAACAATGTAATAACCAGATCCAGATGCCTTATATTATTATTCATAGTCTCCATAAATACCCCGGGTCCTCTTTACATTATTATGAGGGCATGTGTGTTTGTTTACGCCGTTCAGAGATTAAGGCTTCAAGCCGATTAGAATGTATTGGGTGTCAATCGATTCTCATCCCAGGACGGGACATGAATGACGTATTTAGGGTTGAATACGTTAAGCGAAATTGGAAGGTCACTGTAGTGTACATTTATAGTTTTAGATAGTGTGGGTTAGAATTGATGGTTAAACAAACTTACCTTAATGAAGTTTGACCATAATTATACAAGACGTTGCTTCCGAAGATATTTAATCAAATTCACTAAGCAGCTCGCTCTGCTATGTACTAGGCATGACACAATTTTTAAGAGATCTGAGAATAAAATAAAATAAAATAAAAGAAAATTAGTCCAGACATCCTATTTTCGCCCCACCGTTAGTTACGTCAGTGGCCGCCGCGCGGCACCTCTTCATTCCTTTAGAACCAAATTTCGGAATGTGGCGCTAGGGATATGGTAAAACGTATTATACTTATTGATTGGGACGGGCGGGTTATAAATATCTTCGGAAGCAACGTCTTGTATAATTATGGTCAAACTTCATTAAGGTAAGTTTGTTTAACCATCAATTATACTACGACGTTGCTTCCTCGATATTTAATCAAATTCACTAAGCAGATGTTTAGAGCCATTGCGAAATTTGCAAGATTTTTATTTTCATATCATTATAATAATAATTATTATTTTTAATGTGATATATTAAAAGTGGTTCCTTAGATACTTTGATATAGGATGGTTAATAACATGAATAAATTCAAATGCAGTTGTATCTACAACTGTCTTCCACAAGGATAGGTATCAGATATAAAGGAAAATTTTAAGAAACTGGGAAAAAAAAATTCTTCGAATAGGCTATGTAATGCAATGCCAATACATTTTTTTTCATTTTGTAAAGCATAATGATTAAAATTATTCCAGCTTATCAAAAACATTGTTTAAGTTCTGTAGAGTACAGACTTTGGTTGCTAACCTTGATATTTTGGGAGAAAAAATGTCAAGTAGTTAACAAGAAACAGATTAAAAGTCCTATATGTATACCATGGGACAATAATTAACAAAAAACAAATTAACACTATAGTTATTTCATGTGAGACAGGATATTTAAAAGGCTATTCCCAAAATAGGATATGTTAACTCAAAAAACGTAAATATTTACTAAGAGAAATGTGATGAACATTTTTTGGTCTGCAATAGCGAACTCAACACAGGCAGAGATGTTTGCCCAGAGTTAATTTTACAAATATCGACTAGAATTTTAACTACCTATTGTCAGGAAGCTTTATTGTATTGATTATAAACATATACTTCTGGGTGGTTAATGTGTCAAGATAAAAGGACACGATACTAATTTAAGATTTTTTACTCTAAGTACTAAATACTCGAGAAATATCTTTACCTGACAAATATATATTAAGTAGCAAGGGGAAAAAAATGAATAATGCAAATTTTGAGTTCAGTACATTTCTGCTGAAATATACTCGTAAAACTACACTATTTTTATAGACTGTACTTAGTTGAATAGGTATATAGATGAATCGGCCACAGCCATGTAGTATAAACTATAGATAGTATTAGGTACCACAGTACGATGACTTCACTATAACTTTTGTTATGAGTACATACTCGTATGTATGTGCCTTTAGTTAAAACTATTAACGAAAGACTGAATTCTATAGACGAAACTAAAGTGTACTTACTGTACAAGCTTATTATGTTTTCAGTAGCAAGTAGGTACATACCTATTAAAAAGAAAAAAGTTATGATACTTAGTTTTCCGAAACAAGAAACTATCAAGAGGGTTTTTAATTGTGATTAGATTTTCGATAATAGATCTTTCTTGTTCCAAATAGTAAATTACTCACTCAAGTCATTGCAGATGACCTTTGCTAGGGGTAATTTTTTGTTGTAAATTTGGAATAAATACAGTAGCTGTAGAAAATAAAGGTCAATTTTATACTACTTTATATCTTTTTTTTTTTTTTGATCGAAAATCGCATCCTAATCACAAAGATAGATATCTATAATTATGCATCCAGTTGTTGAAATTTAATTTTACTCGAGTTAACGTAGAATATTCAACACATCTACGATCAGAGCTAAAAGATGAAACCATATTGACAATTTGAATAAATCTCCATAAACAGAAACTAAAAATAAAATCAACGTACTGAGTATCCAATATTGTTCAGTACTATGCTTGCTTAAGCTAGAGCTAATGTCTAATTCTTAAGAAACAAGTGCTTTGTTATCTGCCTTTAATTTGTCCAAAATAGACAGCACTACTCTTACCTGGCTTAAGGCACTTTTATTCCATTTATAAGGTGCTTTAGAGAGTTGCTGTTGTAGAACTACAATAACCATAAAAGCCTGTTAGATTGAAAAGCTTGATCATGTATAAGTATTGAAATATAGTATGTAATAATAAGTAAGTATATAATCTCAGTTTGTATTAGGCATTATTACTTATTGAATTTGGATGCAATCTGCAAAAATCAATCAAGAAGCTGAATCTTTATGTATTATAATCTTTATGTATGTGTTCTTTATGTATAAAGATACATGGGCAACTTTCAGTGAAGTTAGTTGCTAATTATGAAGAGATAAAAAGACAGGTATCGGGTATTGACCCGATATTGGGTGATTCCGGAGTCATCCGGACTGACAGTGAAAATATTTCATTATACATACCTACTTTTAGGAGAAAATTGATCGCCTGAACAGTTTATTTAAAATACTGTCAAATTGACGCCACACTCAAAAGTGACATGAAGTACCTGTTTTATAATATGAAATATAAAGGAAATAACTGATTGATCAAGTGATCAGTCGATTTATTAAAAGTATTGAATAAATGTACCAGACGTGTATATTGTAAATTATCTAAATTATGTACATTTGGCGAATAATCATCTCGATTGATGAGTGGATTTCCTTTCCTCAGTTTACCGAACTCCGTTTTATTAAAAGTATTGAATAAATGTACCAGACGTGTATATTGTAAATTATCTAAATTATGTACATTTGGCGAATAATCATCTCGATTGATGAGTGGATTTCTTCTCAGTTTACCGAACTCCGTTTCCCAACTTCCTCTTGGACTATATGTGTGATACCCCAATGTTTAGATATTTGGTATGAGTACATACCTACCTGTTATGATGACCAGCAATGGTCGGCGATTTTCATCAGTCCTGATGTACAAACATTTATAACAACAGATACATACAGATAATCTGTCACTGCCAATAGTTGTGAGACTCGAAGTTCGCGTTTAACTGAAATGAACAGAGCTGAGTTAATACTGACAGTGCATGGTTATAACATCATTATAGTTCGAAGAACTTACGCAGCCAGAAAAATAATACTTGACTGTATCAGTCTAGTAATGTTTTAATAAGTAAGAGATACTTAAAGGGTGTTCGAAATGTATAGTAAGATACACACTTTCGTTACATGGTTATCATCTGATAATAATACTATTTGCATAGTTATACTTTGGATAGAAGCTTGTCCACGGAGTTCTATTACGTATATCTGGCTGATAATGTGTAGATTTGGCTACAATCGCATTGTAGTTCTGTATGTGCTAATATAAGTGTGTATAAAATTAGTAAGTAAGTAAAGATACTTTATAAACCAGGCTACGATCGCGTCGTAGTTCTAATGGGTAATAATGTGTATACCTGACTACAATCGCGTTGTAGTTTAATAAGGTAATAATCATCATCATCATCTCGAGTCGAAATGGCAAAAAAATAGAATAATGTGCACACGCGACTACAATCGCATTGTAGTTCTATATGTGCTGTTATATAGGTGTAATATATAAACTAGACTACGATTATATCGTAGTTATATTAGGTAATACTTTACTTAGCGCGAAGATTTTGTAGTTAAGCCTCTTGATTGGGCCCATTTTGCATAAGGAAACTGGGCGGCTGCATATCTTCTGCGTTGTTGTTGTTCTTCTATCGGACTATATGTGCTTGACTATAGTCGCTCTGATTACAATCGCATTGTAATTCTAACCCCGTCTATAATCGCATTGTAGATCTATTGGGTCGGAGCACACGTGACTACAATCGCATTGTAATTCTGTATGTGCTTGACTATAGTGTAAATCCCTGATTACAATCGCATTGTAATTCTAAGGGTAAATATATATCCCTGTCTACAATCGCATTGTAGATCTATTGGGAAGTGCACACGCGACTACAATCGCATTGTAGTTCTATATGTGCATAGCACAGTCCACACGTAGATCACTCGTAGTCCACCCGTAGATCACCCGTAGTCCACCCGTAGATCACCCGTAGTCCACCCGTAGAGTACCCGTAGATCGCCTGTAGACTCCTCGTTGACTACCCGTAGACCAACCGCCATCATCATAGCTATTTTAATGTCCCCAATATTGGGGCACTGTCCTTCCCCATGGGTGGGTAAGGAGGATTAGGGCATCAAGTGGGCCCAATGGGGTTTGATTGGTTTTTAAGACTGTGAATACAGTTGAGATCGACCCATCCAGTGACTAACGAAGTAACGTTAAAATCGAAAAAAGTCGAAAGCGTACAAAATAGTTACGTACGTTTTTATCACAATAAACAATTAAGCAATTGACGTAACGAATAAAAGTTTACTTTTAAATGATGCAATGATGACAGCTTATGCTTGGCTAAAATCTTGTTTACACAATTATTCCAGGGTTTTCATTATAGAATTGGACCCAGACTTATTGCGAATCTAAATTCTGAACATACTTGTAATATCGTAGTTTAATATGATTAATCCTTCATCAACAAATAACCCAATTGGGCCTTGCGTTTAACTTTTAACGACAGTAAGAACAATCAAGAAATAAGAAGAAAATTATCCATACATATGTAGATTCGTGATTTTGCCACGAAAAAATGTTTTTACAAATGTAAAACATAAACATGCGACGCATATTTAGGTTACGATTCATGTAAAATCGCAACTCGGAACGCGAGATACTATTCGCGATATTGTATTATGTAATATCATGCACAGACAATTCCAAGATAAAAGGAAGGTAGGTGCATAGTTGGGTCAGCGGCAAAAAATCAATTGGTCTAACGACCGTTGTTTGTTGAGTTTATGATTAAATGTTATCAAAGTACCCGCAGGTTTACACAGGTGTGATGTAAAATCACGGTTACGTACGAGTAATAGTAGCCAATGCAACATAAATATGTAGTTAACTAACATTTTGTTAGGCATTATAACTTTTTCAAAGTATAGTTAATATTCAAACCAGATATTCAGGTAATGAAAAAATACTTACATTTTTCGTTGTTCACGAGTGTAATGAACTTAAAGTACGTTATTTTCCACTGACACTGAAGTTATAAATTAATTTTAAGATATTCCAGATACTTGGAATAAAAAGAAAATAAAAAATAAAAATATTGTTGTAGTGTGTGTGTTGCCATGCCCGCACACAAAAAGCGAAAGAGGTGCCGCGCGGCGGCCACTGACGTAACTAACGGTGGGGCGAAAATAGGATGTCTGGACTAATTTTCTT
Organism: Ephestia elutella; assembly: GCA_018467065.1. Lineage (NCBI taxonomy): Eukaryota > Metazoa > Arthropoda > Insecta > Lepidoptera > Pyralidae > Ephestia > Ephestia elutella. The sequence continues at coordinate 12,128,477 of CM031566.1, forward strand.
TTTATTTTATTTTATTTTATTCTCAGATCTCTTAAAATTGTGTCATGCCTAGTACATAGCAGAGCGAGCTGCTTAGTGAATTTGATTAAATATCGAGGAAGCAACGTCGTAGTATAATATAGATATTAACTTACTTAAATATTTCTTGTTGAAGAATGTTGAGTAGCTTTGTTTTCATTCGTATCTGTTGGAGGTCCTGGGTTCGAATCCCAGTGCAGGCAAAGTGTTTGTAAGTACAAAGTTTTAAGTGCTGTTCGTAGGCGAAAATAAAATAAAATTTTGAATCCACGAACAGCGCACATGCCAAAAATATAGAAATGTGCTGTTCGTGGACTAGGCTGTGCTATTCGTGTGCTATTCGCGTTTGTGCTATTCGGATTAGTCCTCTAAGTGGACTACGTCGAGAAAAGTGCATTAAGTAGTAAAATATAGAGTTAAAATTGTATACCTACCCACTCTAAAAGGCCCAAAATAATTTTGGTTCTATTTGAATGTCCGGCATTCGCTGAGGGATGGCATTCTCGATATTATAAATAGCGCTAGGCGTTTGACCCAAAATTTCAGGGTCCCGATTTGTACGGGACAAGACTCATTTACCCTTAGGGACGTCGAAAGGATGTGATCGCGCTTCAGGCGTCGTCATTGACGACTTTTTAAACAAGTGCCTAAGTTAGTTGCGGTTTAGGCGTTCATGGAAATTCAATAAAAACGCCTTCACCACAGACCCGTTTCGGGCGTTCAATTAGGTAATACTTCGCTCTCGTATACTTTAGCACTGGAACGTAGAACTCGGATATTTTAGAATTAAGATACATCGTCCTCGCATACTTCGACATTGGGTACTTTAGCACTGGAATACGTAGAACTCGGATATTTTAGAATTAAGATACATCGTCCTCGTATACTTCGACATTGGGTATTTTAGCACTGGAATACGTAGCATTAGGATAATTTAGAACTAACGTACATAGTACTCACATATTTTAAAACTAACGTACACCGACATTTCGTACTTAGACATTCAGCAGTAGAGTCAATTAATTTCTATTGTTTATCCGTCCTGATTCGATTGAAATTTTAATAACATACTGTATTTATAAAATGTGGCCGACGCCGACGCCCGAAACGTGCCCTGACCGTCGACCGGTTTTATTTTTATCTGAAATTACTTATCTTCGTCATTCTGGGCAAGCTTAAATTCATCTTATCTTTACTTAACGACTGCCGATATCCAACGGCGGCCGTATTAATTTACACAGTTGTGTTGTGAACACATGTCAATTAATTGAGAATTGGAAAATCTAGCGACATTTTGCTATTCCTGAGTAACTGAAGTTGTAACCTTTGCGTGCCTACGCCGATGTTAATAAATTTATATTTTTATTTTAAAGTTACTCCACTGCACTAGCAGTTTCCCAACGCGTGATCTAAAAATAACTACAGAATTCGATCGATTCTATAGGTACTATATATAGTACAACTTGCTTGCGGTGCACGAGAGTACCTTAATCATCAGCTGACATTAAATACATATAAAGCTTATACCCTTAAAGCTTAAACCTTATACCTAATTTTAATTTACTGCTTGACAGCAGAACAAAAAAAACTTGATGCCTGATACATAAATACCATTATTTTTAAAAAATGGTAAAAAAATTGTACTGATTGCATGCATATTCATTTAATCACATTAATTTGTAAACATACATGCACATCTTAAATCTACTTATTTACAACCATAATAATACCATAATAATACATTAATTTATAGCATATCCATTATCCACAAATAAAATAAGTACGTTTAAGCAGCCCTTTGATATTAGAAACTGGTATTATTAGATTACGAGTTTATTGAGTCATTTATTCAATTCAGTATTAGATTTAATAATCCTTATTCACCGTCAGTTACAATAAGTTTACCCAAACGACCCTATTACCTATATCACAGTGGCAATTTTTGTTTGTATCCCTTTTTAAGATTAAGTAAAGAAAGTGTCAATATTAATTTTTACCCTTGGAATCGAAATTTTGCGAAGACGATGAAAGGAACTGATTAATTCAGATTTTTCCTTTTTTCAGTCCGATAATTTTAATAACGTGATGTCTGTCTTTTTCTTATCGAGTGAATTCAGAGGTCAGATAATCCTTGTACATAGTACATGCTTAATGTGTCATCAGAGAATTTAAACCTCCTGATAGTCTCTGATATAATCCAAGCTGCGATGTCCTTATTAAAAAGAAAATAACTAAATCAAGATGAGATACCATAGACTTCCCGCTTTGGTCTTCGAACCTATATGACTTCCACGAGTTCAAATTAATAAAGACTAGGCTGTCACTAAATTAGAAACTGTCACTTTTTCCAAAAAACTGCGTAATATGACAAATATGTATTTATCGTATATTGTTGTTGTGTTTGTTGGAAAGTGAAAATGTTTCCTCAGAAATAATGTTGCCATGTAAAATTTAATATCCACATATTTGTCTTCATGATAAGGAGTATTGTTCAGAATTTCATGAGACCCGCTTTCCGTTTTTGCCGGGCACAATCAATCAAAGTCGAAACTTTAACCACCTACTCCATCAAGAAATAGTTGTCTTCATAATAACACTTTTTTATTCATCAAAAAAAGGAGTTGTGACTGTTTCGTTAAGTTTTTTTAAGCTCTACCTATACCTACATACGAATTGGGTTTATTTTTTTAAAATTGTTTGATTGTTGTTTCATTGTACATACAGATGTTACAGTATTTCACTTTAGCAAAAAAATAAAAACAAACAAAAATAATTTTCGAAATTAAGTCAGAATTTTGTAAATGAGAGAAATCCTCACAGAAACAGGTGTAAGTGTACGTATTGTTTGAAATAAAGCATGTTTAGCAATTTTATAAGAAATATGCTTATGTATCACTTACCATCAGGCACGTAAACATTCAAGTAAAGGCAATCCTCGGAGAATTCTCTCTTACGAGGCTCCTCCAATTGAGAATCCAATAGTTTTATAAACAGCTCATCATGTTTTGGAATCGTCGCCCCTACAGCTTCGTCCTTATCATCCTTCTTCATAGGATCCTGCTGCATGCAATCTGGAGCAAACATAGTGGCGTTCCTCACTCCATCCCAACGAGGCAGATCGTTGACTTCAGGGGGACCAAACCTTCTGGAAGTCTATAGGAGGCTGGGCAGAAAGGAATCCCCAAATACGCGGCAATCCGCTTTGTTCGAAATCTCGTCATGTACATCCCCGAGATCGTCCCTTGATTCATCAGATTTATTTGCGGGGGTTCCCGTGCCGAGAATGCCGGGTTTGACAACAATACCAATACTACAATTCGAATCATTTCGAATGTAACGGACACTTTTAAAAATAGAATGGTCAATATTAAAAATAAAATGCTCGAGATTTAATTTCCGATGGAACTGGCATGTCGTTTGTTTTGTTTATTCGATTATAACACTTTTCGGACGAAGTTTCCACTTCGCGCTGTATTTGAACGGGTGGTGGGTGAATGGCGCCCGGGCTCGAAGGTGGTGCGTTACTGTTTCTCGTGCAGACTTCGGTTCGTAAACAGTGGGGCTGTCCGTTGTTATAGCGACCAAGGAATTGCTTTTGTATACTTTAAGCGATTTAGAAGTGGCTATTTGTTAGACTTTAACAAATTTATTTAGACGGAAACAGAATATTTTGTCGCTTGATTTTAAGGGCAACCTAAAGGGTATCTGTAAAGATCTCAAGGTTAAGAATTAACCAAAGATAATAATAAAAGAATTAGAAAAACTATGAACACGCGCACATACACCGAATAATACAAAATTAATAAACCAAATGACCAAAACATCCAGCACATATTCAAAACAGTCTAAAGAAAAAACTGGTAGTTTTACTAGTTTTTTGTAACGTCATTAACTGATTGGGATCAAAATACTAGGTTTCTTTTGTAAGGATTTTTCTCAAGATGCTTCTCAAGTCCTGATCCAACCATGACGACATCAGGATAACCTGATAACCTGATGATAATATTAAACATTGTACTAATTGGTCCTTGAGTTCCGCTTCCATGGGAAATTTTTAATAAAAAATACATGGTAAGTGTTATTATCGTGCATTCGAGCATTTTATTTCAAAATCCAACAAAGTTTAGTACCCAACAATTACTTAGATATCTAAAGTTTTGTTAATTTCAACGAAGAAATAAATAAAATTTCAGAATTAGCTCTTGTTAAATTACGAGATATCGAGAAAGAAAGAAAGAAAGAAAAAAGAAAAGAAATTTATTGGCTAAACACAAACTGCGACAAGATAGATACAAAACAAAAACTTATTAATAACCTTTTATATAGTAGGTGTCGCAGTGGTTGCCAATAGGACCTTGCTCAGCAAAAAGCTACAACACATCGAGTAAACATGTAATTTAATATCTCCACTGATTACAACATAAAATGATAAAAGCGTCAGAGGTGACAGTTACCGTCAAGGGAGAGACAAACAAGTGGAATAATTAAATTCCGCGTTTGCCGGCTCTAAACATTCCTAACAGAATACTAAGCAGGCAGTAAGCTTGCGACGCGAATGTATCGCGTGACCTGAACTTGCGAGTAAGCTTGAATTGAAGTCACTGCATCCACAAATTAAATACGGTACAAAAGTGACACTTGTCATGTGAAGAACGTACTGTGCCGACAACATAATTATATCATTTAAAATGGCTTAAATTGAAGTCCCTGTATCCACAAATTAAATACGGTACAGATATATAACGCTTGTCATGTGAGGAACGTGCCGATTTACTGTGCCGATAATATAATACTTATCAGTTAAAAAAGCGAGTGTCTTAAATTAAAGTCAATATAACCAAAAATTAAATAAGGTATAGAGGTCATACTTATTCATAGTCAACCTAGGAGTGGTAGCGTTTGCTCGAGTTACGACTAAGACCATTTTCTGTCACTCACGGAAATGTAAAATGAAAATCTCTCATAAATTAAATATTATAAAGGTAAAATGAGTCGTCGATTGTATTCGGTCTACAATTTATTTTGAACTAATGACTTTACCTTACCTATTGAATTAACTAGTATCTTTTTTTTTTAATTAACCTATATTGTCCCACTGCTGGGCAAAAGGTCTCCCCACTTGCTTCCACCTATCCCTGTCCATAGCGACATTCGACTACAACTAGTATCTAAAAACAATTTATATTTTCATGACTATAGTTCGTTGTAACTATCCAATCCAATGTGCGGTGATCCCAAATAATTAACTCTTTGCTTTACATGTGTATATTTCTATACTATTGATGTTTTATACCACATAGGCCACCGGCTTTACTAACATAGCTTCATCTCCCCTTATTCGGGTCAGTATTGACTTTTTAACCAGCGACGGAGAAGTGGAAAGTAATGTTTTTAGTTCATTTGTGCAAGTGTGCATTATTCTTGGCAGTAGTATTTTTTTGGGGCACTGAATGTTACTTCTTCAATATTCGGCGACGTATCACGTAAATCCCGTAATAGGTACGTTATTTTTTTGTGCGTTTTTTTCTTAACTAAATACATAATACGCACAAAAAATAACGCAACAATAATGAACATTAGAATGTTTAGAACATGTAATTATTCTAAAAGTTTTTTTCCATGAGATTTAAAATTAGAATAAGAACAAATAATACAATCATGAACATGTCTTTGATTACCAAAGTTCTCTGTTCCATGAGATTTAAAATTTGAATAAGAACAATAATACAATCATGAACATGTCTTTGATTACCAAAGTTCTCTGTTGCATGAGATTTAAAATTAGAATAAGAACAAGAATACAATCATGAACAATGAACATGTCTTTGATGAATGTGGAATGGAATTATTTTCAAAGTTGTAACAGCGAATGTCTAGCCCTCCGTAGAAAAAGGGCATACGTTCAATACCACAGGATTTTATTACCGCCAAGCACGACATGCTACGGTATTGGCACTGCAATGTTGAATAACTGTTCATATAAACTGTGGTAATATAAACCTTGAGGAAAATTGGCCAGACTTGATTAAGTTTCCAATAACTTTTTTATTAGGTACCTACATTAGGTACTTAGTCAATTTAAGTCTTCGCTACGGAATGTCTAAGTACGAAATGTCTAGGCACGTTAGTTCTAAAGTATGGGAGTGCGATGTACGTTAGTTCTAAATTATCCTAGTTCTACGTATTCTAGTGCTTTACAGTACCCAATGTCGAAGTATGCGAGTACGACGACTTATGTGAGATTTCTTTTTATTAAATTATTTTTTGACTGATATTTGGAAGGAAACGAAAAGGAGGACTGACAAAAACGGAAGAACCATATATTTTATTCGTCGATCGTCTCAACAGTGAATATCGAAAAAGCATTCTACTTCAAACTGATTTATATCCTCAATAACCATATCGTACGTCAGTGTACGTATATTATTACATCACGTCAAGAAAAAATGCCGCAATGACGAAATATAATAGCTTCCAATGGCAGCATTTTCGCGTCGCTTTATTTCTGGCTGTAAGTAAATCAAGTATAAGTTGGTGTGTGGCAAGAAAGGGAACTAAATTGAATTTCTATATTAATTTCCTTTTTCAGTGTAAGTGGCGCCCCCACTGAAACGCTAACGTTTACTTGACAAGTAAATCAAAGTGCCAATCTGCCCTTGATTTTGGGGCAGCCCACTAAACGGTATGTACACTTCAAGGCTCTATTTTGTTATTCATGAGGTCCAATACAGCTTTATCTGATTGGCAATGACGTGAAATGCCCTAGATATATAATATATATTTTCGGGAATGACTACATAAGTTTGTTATGTTTAGTATAATGACAAAGTTATTGCAGACAAGCATAATAATATCTGTTTTTAATTTGAATACCTTTTAATAATGTTTTTAATTCATAGCATAAATCCTCAATTACACAAAGTTATTTTATATCACTGCAAATAAGACTCTGTAGTATGTCTGTTATACATTCGCATTCGTCCTAATAAAATTAGAATAAAAATTGTAAAGTGCCAATTAAAGCACTCCCCTTCTAGGTACTTCACTTGTTTTTTGGATACGGCAGTAGTCTCACATCCATACTAATATTATAAATGCGAAAGTTTGGATGTGAGTTTGTGAGTTTGTGAATTTGTGAGTTTGTGAATTTGTGAGTTTGTGAGTTTGTGAGGATGTTTGTTACTCAATCACGCAAAATCTACTGGACGGATTTCGTTGAAATTTGGTACAGAGGTAGATAATGACCTGGAATAGCACATAGGCTACTTTTTATCCCGGGAAAAAGCACTGTTCCCGTGGGAAATTCACGCGGGCGAAGCCGCGGGCAAAAGCTAGTACATTATATAATATTAGCCGCACACATTATATAATCTCTCTCTCAGCCGAAAGATGTCCACTGCTGGACAAAGGCCTCCCCCAAAGATTTCCACAGCGACCGGTCCTGCACTGCCTGCATCCATGCGCATCCCGCGACCTTCACCAGGTCGTCGGTCCACCGAGTGGGAGGCCTGCCAACACTACGTTTTCCAGTTCGTGGTCGCCACTATTATATAATAGCACAGATTATATAATACTAGCCGCGACCCGGGGTTTCGCTCCCGAGGAAATTTCGGGATCAAAAGTACCCTAGGTGCTATTCCCGGTATTTCTCTACCCGCATACCAAATTTCATCGAAATCCGTCCAGTAGATTTTGCGTGATTGAGTAACAAACATCCTCATAAACTCACATCCAATCTTTCGCATTTATAATATGATGTAGGATTCGTAGGATTATTGTTACATACTATCCTTCACCCTTCTTCGATTAAAGCGTTGGTGGCCGAGTGGTACGGCGCCCGCCTGTGGCTGCAAAGGTCCCAGGTTCAAATCCTACCCGTGCTATATGAGTTTTTACACCAATCTGACTCATATATGGTATATTCATCGACCAACACTTGTTTCCGGTGAAGGAAAACATCGTGAGGAAATCTGCATTCTGGTTGATGGTTATCAGCTTGTGTGTAAAATGAAGGCAAAGGCAAAACCACTCCATTAACAATGCCAAGATAGTTGTTGTGAGTGTTACATTCCATATAATAGTCGTGAGGAATACGACTAAAGGAGCCCGGGGCTCATTCCCATGGGAATTTCGGGAAAAATGTTTCCCTTTGTTCTATTCCAGGTCATATTCTATATACCCTTGTACCAATTTTCATCAAAACTAGTCCAGTAAATTTTTCGTGATTGGGGCTTAAGACCAGGTCCAACCTGAGCTGCAAAAAACAAAATTCATATGCGCTTAACCGCGCCGTGTGCTCGTTGCAATAAGATAGTTTTTTGCACAACACAATGTTCTACTTTCGTTGGCAGGATCGAACAGATTTTGTACCGATTTAGCAACTCTTTCTCAAATATCATTAAAAATATTAGTTTTAAAATAAAAGTGCTCGATTAAGACTTTATATAGCATATAAATAAAATTAATTATATATATATATATATGTTATCGCTGAAAATTTTAAGTTTCATGACTTGAAAGCTGAAATATTTTCTAAATTTTCGGTGCCTTTATGAATTAATTTTAAGCCGAAAATATGTATTTTTATTAAAAAGTACACGATTGAAACCTTAATAGAGATCATAATCTATATCCTGTATCATTTTTCCACTTCGTAAATAAACTCTAATTAGGTAAATTTCTTCATGAAAAATTACAATTATTTCGAATGTGGGGTTGGACCAGGCCTTAAAGCTAACCCCCCCGAACGGGTTCCCATCTTGTAGCGATGGGGGGGCTCAGTACCAGCGGTTGCCTCGGCCGGGAGGAAGCCGCTGTCAGTGGCCTGGCTGTGAGATCAGGGGGCACACACTCCCTACCCTCACAGTCGTGGTAGGGGTCGCGGGAGAGGAGGAGTGCCGGTATTGCGGTGCGCCGTTCTCCCTATCCTCCGCTCGACCGAGCGTGGCCGTGGCGCTGGGCACGGTGTCGGTGGGGCCGCAGGGGAAGAGGCGTGTCGGTATTACGGTGCGCCGCTCTCCCTGTCCTCTGCGGTGGGCCTGTCTCGGCCGCAGTGGATAGGGACAACCTATCCTCTGCGGCTGAGATGTAGTACGGCCTGACTTAGTCAGGTCCCAAACAGTTGAGGGCTGGTTGGGTGGCGGAAACGAGATTCCGTCGCTCGGCTTAACGGCCCTCGGGTGGAAAGGCGCACCCGTGTCAAGTGTGCCTTTACCCTAGCGGGAGTTTTGGAGCTTATCCCGCTGGCCGCTCCGACCCTCTCGCTGGAGAGGTGCTCCGAGAGCGAGCCGTGCTGGGGCCGCCGTGGTAGCGGCCGCCGCGCCAGTGCTGTGGAGCGAGAGTAGCACACGGTCCTGGCATATATGCGGTAGGGGTTGACTCCGTGTGGTTTTAGTGGGATCAAGTCCCACATACCCGTCCGGCTTCCCGTGGCTGGATGGACGAGACGAAGGTCTTTCCACACGTTAAAAAAAAGGCCTTAACACACATCATCCATCCATCACCATCTCTCTCCTGGATGACCGGGCGACCTCCAAATAGGTAATATCATAGATACAAAAACTTGTACTGGTATTTTAGATTGAAGCTCTGATTGGATACATTAGTTTGATTTCTGATGTTAATTACACGTACCCTATTATTTACGAAAACACTTGAGAGACCCACAGTCAATTTAACGGGTTTCAAAGCTTATCTCAGCTAATTGCGAGTTAGACGAACCCTTTTCACATGCTAGCTTTAATATTGTATCCTCGGGCGGAAAGGGGGTGTTATAAGTTTACTAATACCACAGATTATTTTATTACTATGCTAGCTAATACTATAGTATCAGTAAGTCTACTTTGTAGCTTTCAAAGAGAGTGAATAATTCGATATAATTATGACCGTTCTTAATCAAATTTGTAACCAAATAAAGAAATTGTTTTTTTTTGTTTTGTAATATTGACATTTAGAACACAGAAATAGATAAGTTCTAGTTACAGCTGAAATTAAAGCTAACTATTTATTTTCATTGCACGAAATTCTAAACAATTTGATGATTGAATTAAGTAAACCTTTTATTTTGTTAATTAGGTATTCCTTTTTACACGACTGACCAAAAAAGGAGTGTTATGTTTTTAGCGTTCATGTATGTATGTATGTATGTAATTTCTTTATTCCACCATAAGTCCTAAACGGCTTAACAGATTTTGATGTGAGAGGTATTGTTAGATTCCTTGCATAAGCCCGAATGACATAGGCTATGTACGTTGTCAGTCGTGTTTTTTATTTTTAAATAATTAGCTTGTTAGAGATTTTAGATCAGTTGTATATTTTTAAAAGCTTTTAGTATACCTTGTCATTTCTCAGAAGACGAACGAGACGATCTCATAAAAATAAAGACAATAGATTTTGCAAATGATTTTTTTTAAATTAAATATTCCAGACAAATGCCTCCTTCAGGAGATTACGTCGCGTTCGTTCCAAAGTCTATTGGCGGTAATAAATTGCTAATTTCCTGACAATGTAAGCTGAAATGACTTGAGTTATACTTTCATCTTTAATATCCGATTGGGTTTTGGAATATGGATACGTCTTAAATTTTTGACTTAGGTGCTAAGGTGTTGCTTATGTTTAAAACTCAATTTTAAACCTAACTTTTAATTAATTCATAGATAGGATTTTTATACGTACGAACTAGAGTTATTAGCTATGAATTCATTAAAAGTTATATAGATTTAAAATTGAGTTTCAAATTTTCGTACTCCAATCTGGATCACTCTAGACTGATTTGAATTATGACTCCGATTGCTTAAACATTGTTTAACAAATTAATTTAGACCTAAATCAACTTCAAATACTTTTAACCCTTAGGCGTTTGTTTATAAACTTCAAAGATTAAATTGATTGTAGCAAATGAAAGATCTTTAATGATAAGTCAAACTTGATCCAGTTGCTTTTCAACGTTGGATGTTTTGTTTTCTTTGATATTTTGATAGCTTGGATTACAAGAAGGGCCAAGGGTGATGAAATAATATAAGCATAGATTAGATAGAACGCGCGGAGCTCGAATTGGTTCGACATTGGGGTCAAAAAAGACCTATCGCTTTCTTAAAAAGTCGGCAACGCATCAGTGACCTTTTTATGGTCTCTGGTGTCCAGGGAATGTGGTGATTGCTTACCATCAGGCGTTTGCCTATTCTTCTTCTTCTTTTACAGCTTAATTAATCCACTGTAGGACGTACCTAAGCCTCCTTTAATGCACGAAAAGCTTCCCGGCCTTGTGCAATCCTTTTCCTTTAAAAAAAAATGTATATTAGTAAAAGTTTATATAAGGAAGATGCTCTAATAGAAATTGTGTAACTCTATTCTGATAAACGTAATTCTATAGATATGATTACACTTATATAAGTAGAACATATTTATCGTTTAATAACAATTAGATCACAATCATATAAAGTTCGCAAAATTTTCGCATCTCACATCTTAATTTTACAAAAATTAAGTGAGCCTTTAGATAAGTGAGATAAGATAGTGTCTTTATTTATTACATATCGTATAAGTTATGCAATTTCTAATCATAAAACTTATAATATAGCAATCGCAATTCAAAGACAATAAACTTTTAAATTTTCTTTAACATTTGTTGCTTTCCGTTTTACTCTTTATCCCTCTTTTACTCATTATGTAAATTTAAGAAATATCTACATTTTTAACAAATTTGCCTTTAATCACCTCATTCTAGTACAGTAACAATTAATAGGCTTTGTAAATGGTATTTCAGATAAATTGGATCTTAGCACGCAACACTAGTGTTAAATCCGAGAATGGTATTCACTCGCATATATTATTGTTATTTTTTATTGTCTATCTAATAAAAAAAGATTTTAACAAATTTAAAAAGTTCTTAGCAGACTTAAAAAAAATTAAAAGAAAAAGATTTTTAACAATAGGTTTATTTAAAAATTTAAGTACAAAACGAATTTTTATCTTCAAATTTGCATTGTCATTTAGAGGGACGTTTATATTTATTTAGTTAACCTTTATTGAACAAAAAATACAAAGTAAACGTACAATAGGTCTTAATGCTAAAGCATTATCTACCAGCCAACCATAGGGTCTTACAGAAAATTTTAGGTGGGTGTATACCCTAATATTGGGAGTGGTACTAATTACATTTTTGTATCTACAACATAAAAAGTTGCAATAATTACTTACATCCAAAAGTTTCCAAAAAGCAGAGCCCCAGAGCGCAGCTAGTAATATAGCATAGCTAAATTATCCTTTGGAAGCACTTCACTAAACTGACTTGAAATAAATACTTCTACGGATCTCCTCACTTCAGCCCCCAAGTCAGGGCTTGGGCGAGGACCCAAGGGGTGCTGAATCGTTAAATTTTCACAGGGTCGTCACGGGGTGCAAGTGTTTATATTTGAATTGGCTTCATCCCTTGCTTTCTTAAGCCAAACAACAGTTAATCTGTGTGCAAGTCCTCCATTATCATGATGAAGTTTGATTTTGTGAGATTCTCTACTTTATAGGGTAAATAATTCGTGTTAAGTTTAACGTCAGGTTAAGAACAATTGTGATATATATTTCTACAGTTTTTTGACGTTGACGTGAAACGTCTTTAAAATCAGCGCCATACGGGTACCATGCCAGGATTTCCAGACCGTAACGAAATGGGATATATCGTTTCATCTTAATAACTACAAAACTATTATTCTTAGAAACATGAATCTAGTATCATTATTTAGCTTATATAGTCAGTTTGGTGATAAGACCTTGAGATAAGGTTGGAGCCCTACGGGAGGGGCAGGGGGAGCCGCCGCGTGAAATTACAAAAAACGCCGTTTTGAAATTTTCAATTTAGTATTACTCACGACTCGTTAGTGATAGAGCGATGATTCTTTTATGAATTTATAGTTATTATTGAGAACTATTGATTTAATTAAAAATAAAAGTAATTTTAACAATATTAGTACCTAAAAATAACCAAAAAATGTGAAAAAAATAAATAAATAATTACGTTTTTAGCCACAGCTCGAGCAAAGGCCAGGATGAAATATAAATCACACCTATCATCGGAAAGAGGGGTTCTAGGCTACACATAGGTACACTAATATCCAATATCGGTCGAGCGAATCAGTTTTGGCAGCGTCGTTAACCGACCAAGACAAAACGGAATTTACGTCACTTTCAGGGAAAGTAACCTTAACATTAAAGATATCAAAGTTTACATAAAAGGAACATTCTTTTAATTTTAAAAGAACCAAATCTGCATTCAGTGATTTTTGAAATCTCGCTTGCCACGTGCCTGGAATCGAACTGGCTAAAATCCGAAAATATAGAATCAATCGATAGAGTAAATCAAAAGGATCATACTTTGTAATAAACATGGTAAATTTAAGTGAAAATGAAAATTACGAAAACTAAACGTAACCCCTCAGACAGAGCCAATAAGCAGATTTTCGTAATGGCGCGAAAAATTACCATCAATCTCGATTTTCACAAAATAGTTTATTATATTCTATAACCAAACCATATTTTATCATTCTGTAAAAGGCAATTCCCTTATGCATCAAAACAAATGTAATTTTTGAATTTCTTAAACCCCTAATAGCATTTTTGGTAGCATTTGGTAGGCCAGGACTTATCTCCCTAATAGCATATATGATATGCTATTAGGGAGATAATTCCTGGATGTCTTATCAGATATTGACGTTTAAAGATATTTTTAGATCCCTCTCATGATGACATAGGATGTGACTATTCTAAAATTGCGAACTCCTTGGAACTTTTTAAACAGACCCCTTTTTTTTAAATATCACATTTTCATAGATGTAAACTTCGATCAACTATAAAGTTCATCGAAGGATGTAAAGGCTAGGAAGGCTGGAAGCTGTGGTGGTGGCCGAGTGTTAGGTGCCAGCCAGCCTGTGGCTGCAAAGGTCCCGGATTTAAATTCTGCCCGTGCTATATGACTTTGTTTACCAATCTGACTCGTGTATAATAATTCTCATCGACCACCACTTGCTCCCGGTAAAGGAAAACCTCGTGAGGAAACCTGCACTATGGTTGATGATTATCAGCTAGAGTGTGAAATGAAGAAGGCATGGCGAACGACTCCATTAATATTGCCAAGATAGTCGATGTGTGTATTTCATTCCATATAATGACCACAATCCTCAGTCATGTGGAATACGACTAAAGGAGGAAAGTTATAGGTACCTACTTGTATAAATTTGAATAATAGAAATAAAATATTTACTTACTTAAATAAAATAGAAATAACATAGTCCAGCGACTCGCTGACATAGACGTTTCACGTTAAAACCAACGGCCGGGTCCATCGACACAGCCCCACCCATTTTTTTAACAAATCTCACTTATAAAAACTCAAAAACTTTTTATTTTAAATAAAATTTTATATTTTTGTAAATCAAGGCTAAAAGGACTGTGACGATGACTGATGTATAGAAAGATATACGAGTCCCATATTGGTCCCAGTTTCTGGTCAGTCTTTACTGTCTCCAAAATGTTATAGCCAAAATATTCAACATAAAAAAGGTTATCTATGCTCTCATACTAACAAGACAAGAGATATCGTTAACCCATTAAATCAAACTAAGCGAATCACTCGCTACTCTATCAATTAAGTCCATCCAAACTTTTAGCATAGACGAAGATCTCAACAATTTCTTTAATAATAAAGAAAGTGTTTTTTCTTTTCTTTCGTAAAACATTTAATTAGAGGTGGCTTTGGTTATTTAACACAGTTATTTGTAAAGTATTAAAAATCATTTAAATAATAAGAGCTGTTTATTCTATACTCCTGTAGATAGATATATGTATAAAAGCCCCTCTGGCATGATTCAAACCAATACTGTAAATGAGTTTCTTTCGGCATTTTTTCTCAGCAGTGGTCGTTCTAAAATGCTAGTAGTAGTTTTGTAATAATACATAATTTAAAATGTGACATATAAAGTGCCCATGAAGGTCTAACTTCTAAATAAACATTTGATTTTGCTTTACTACGCATTTTCGGAAAATACTCCAAATGTCGTACTCGTATTTAACTAGCAAATACATTCAAGATTTTCTCTCATTACAAAAGTACTACAAAGCAAGCAATGGGATCTTAGACTACAAGTCCGTAACTTAAACCTGAGTTCACTAAGCGGTTATACAAGTTTAATAGTAGTTGTCTTAGCAATATTACCTATGTGTGGTGTAAGTCATAAGATAAAAAAATTTACTAATAACATTTCATATACCTAGTCGGTTTCATTGATCTTGTGCAATTATGTTTACAGGCTTTTCGGGTTCTATAAGGATTTAATTAATGAGAGAGATTACGAAAGCCTCCGCTTGTTAGCACCTTGTCGCTATAAAAAGTATTGAGATTTTTTTAAATTTTGAAACTTTGAAATCTTAAAGTCAAAAGTTGATTACATAGATTTCGTTGTGCCTTTTAATTGTACATTTTTACTTTATGTTTTTATATCAGTTTATCACATATCGTTAGCGTAATGGGTTTAAAAAGGATGCTCATTAAAGAGATTTTTGAAAAAGTCTATTATTGAGTTTTTTCTAAAGTAAAAAATGGATAAAGATAAAAATGTACATAAAACTGATATATAAGATTTTTTTTTATAAATACCTACATAAAAAAAAATCAAAAGTGCTGATGTACTTGGGAACTGGTTTTGTTATAATTAAGTTACATACATAGATACATAAATAGGTTGTCCTAGACATTAAAAACATATAATTTTATTTTATTTTCTTTTGCATATTAGGTACTTATCAAAAGTACTCTAAGAATACTTTTAAAAACCATTTAACAAAAATCAAAATAAAAATAGCAATTTAAATAACAATGGCCAAGTCTCTCTTCCAAAAACACAATAAGATAGCCTAAACGCTTCTTGCAATAAAAGTAAAGGTTACAATGTGCCCTTTAGAACCTTTTTCATTGCCGGAACATTATTTTCAATTTAACCTAATCTGCTATGCTAGAGTTATCCGTACAGCAATAATAGGCGGTTATTGTGGTGTATTCCCCTTACGTCATTCGACTTGATATTAGGCTGCCTAGGAAAGATATTGCGATAAGGCCGCCTTTTGCACATCGTAATGTTTTATAATATGTTATTCTGTAATTCCTGGGGTTTTCTATAAAACTGGGTAAAGGGTCTATCTAAAGGTAGCATGTAGCAGGTAGGGTAGGTAAGTAGATTTCTGAACCGGGACCTGGATGCCACCTTAAAATTTGGCATCCAGGACGCGACCTAACCCAAATGGCCCGAATGCCACATCAAAAAATATTATTTACTAGCTGTTACCCGCGGCTTCGCCCGCATGAATTTCGCTTAGATAAAAAATATTTTTGTGTTCGAACAAATTGTAGTAACCTAACTCCTGTACCTAAAATTTTAACGTATTTTTAATTACAATTTTTATTCCTACCCAACCCACTTTACATACAATCGATAAGTAATGTTCGAGTTTTTCATTTCGCCCGGTCAGATGATTACTTGGAAAATATTTATATAGTCTCTGTCAAATCAAGTCCCAAAATGTATAACAGATTTCCTATGACCATCGACTATATGGGTAACTAGCTGTCGCCCGCGGCTTCGCTCGCGTTAATCCTTTCTTAGCGGATGCTTACGTCATAACATCTACCTGCATGCCAAATTTCAGCCCGATCCGTCCAGGGGTTTGGGCTGTGCGTTGATAGATCACTATGTCAGTCAGTCACCTTTGAGTTATATACATATATTAGATATCTTCGTTATACTAATTAGTTTTATCCTATATATTCAAGCAAGCAAGTAAATAAATAAGAATATCTTTTTGGTGCAATAGTAAATACTTTATTGCACCAAAAAGATATATAGATACTATATGATATAGGACTTAATGGACTAATGATATAATCCATAATTTTATTTATTGTTTACGTTTAAACATACTTCAGATTTATAGTATATAAGTATGATAGGAACTTAAATAAAAGAGCCATTGGAAGTGTACTTGAAGCGTCCTAGCTTATATCTGGCATTCAAATTGGACCGCTATGAAATATAATATTTTTGTTCGCCATTGTCTGAGGTAAATTTGATAGAGGTTAACTAGATAAAGATAGATTTTCGTTCGCTTGTACTACATTCTAGGTGTTACAAATCTTAAACATTTACTTTAAATCTGTCCTTTTATCACCCTATCATTGTAGGGAAATTAAATAAGTATTTAAATAATGTTTTTTTTTTTTTAATTTAGGTTTGGATTAAATATCTGCAAATATAATTTTTGGAAGTTAATGACATAACATAAAAAGGTGCTCTATGCTAGCTGAAATATGAAACTTGTATGATTTTTTTCTATTTAGCGACTTCAAACACAAGAAATGGTCTCAAACTACATATTTAGTATTTTGAGACCATTTCATGGGTTTGAAGCCGTTGTCATTTCATGCCGTTGTGCAATTGTGCAATAGAATTTTATGGCGAGGCTTTTTTGAACATCAATTGATTTATATTAGATACAGTTATTATTTTAGGAAGGTTGTTTATGCACTGTTCAAACCGTACTTATTCGTCGACACGACACTTATGTAGGTAAATATAAATTTCACTTTCTTACACCATACAATGTACTTAAATC
Source organism: Ephestia elutella (assembly GCA_018467065.1). Classification (NCBI taxonomy): domain Eukaryota; kingdom Metazoa; phylum Arthropoda; class Insecta; order Lepidoptera; family Pyralidae; genus Ephestia; species Ephestia elutella. Next base: position 12,146,147 of record CM031566.1, read on the forward strand.
TTCCAAATGGTGACATTTATTGTTTTTCCTGGAGGATCTAAGTGTTTGAAAGCAATATAAATAACGGGAAAAACCAAGCACAATATTAAAAAAAGTATTTGTCGTAAGATTTTAACATCAAAATAAAAAATATGGAAGCTTCAGGCCAAATGCATTTTTTTTCGCCTGCAGCAAAATAAGGAACCTGAATTTATCGGTTTTAAAAAGAATCAATTCGGATAAACGGATTTGTCATAAACAGCACTTTCATATTTACAACAACGGTATCAAAAGATAAATTAATTGGATTTGGGTGTATATTACCACAATAAAATTAACGGTTACCGACAATGTAGTCGTTAAAATCTTTTCTTAATTAGGCTTTAAATCATGCTAAAAATTAATACGCTTGGTTATTTTTTGAAACCATGCGTTAATAATCTTGGTTATTGTGTTATTTACAGTTTTTTAAAGATCTGTTAAAAAAACAAGTATAATTGTATATTAAAATCTCGCCTATTTCCAGTGGGGGATAAAATACCGTTACCTTTATAATAAATTTATTTATTTAAGTATTTCATTTCATTTTATACAGCGTGTCATTACAGGCTTAACCTAATCCATCGCTAAAACATAGAAAAATGATAAATTAATAAACCAAAACTCCATTCTTTCAAACTTCTTTTCTCTAAAACGGCCAAGTAATGTGAAAAGAATTTAGCTAGACAACGAAGCAATAGCAAAATATCTTTAAAGCTGGCAACAAAAGTTAATTAAAAATGCATTTCCTTAGACCGGGTACTTAGATCCACTTTGATTAAAAAGTGATGAATGTGCTACTTATCCACAAAGAAGACGATTTAATTTTTCTACTTATTTTCTGGTTTAAATATTCTTTTGAAAGTGCAGGAGTTTCTTGCACTTTGATTTGAACTATGTTTATTTTATAATATAACATTTATTCAGAGCTCTCCGCGAAGCATTTATATAAATATTCAAGCTAAATTAGTAAACATACTTAATCCACAAAAGTTAATATACCTGTCTGTATTTGGTTCAGTCAGTTCAGTCAGACCATGTATTAGGTGTACGTCATTCTATTTATTAGTTTGAATGTTTCGATTTTTTTTAAAAAACCTCGCGTCAACTCGTGAACGGGTGTTGCCAGGGGGATCCTGCTTCGATCCTGATTCGAATTTTATTTTTATTTTTTTGTTCTTAACCAATTTATTGTGGTTACTTGATCACAAACATAACATGTTTTATTATATTATTTTATTTTTTTCTTATATATTTTATTTTTGACTGTGCACAATCTAGTGTATGTATAAAGTTAATGAATAGCCCCTCTGGCATATGGCATATTAGGCGACCAAGACTGGTTCATGAGTTTCTTTCGGCATTTCTTGTCAGCAGTGGTCGTTCCGAAATGTCGTTAAGTTTGTAGCTTTGAGACATAATATATTATGATTAAATAATTAGTTATAGACGTGAAAAAGAGCCTTCTTTGAAGGCCAAGTTTCAATAAAAAAAATTACTTTGACTTTAATTAGGCAATAATACTTGTTCATTTGTTTGAATGTAGATATTCAATTAGCTGTTTTTGTAAAAAACCTCTTGGCTGAAGAACCCAAGAGATGGTTTCACTTGAGTACCCGGACGCTCTTTCGTGCAGCAGCTTCCAAAGTCCGGATAGCCATGATGGTCGCCAATCTTCGATGAGAAGCGGCACTATAAGAAGAAGAAGATATTCAATATTCCAAAATTTTCATATAAAAGTTTCAAAAATTTTAACTTACTTAAGTACCTTCAACAAGTACGTAATGTTTTTATACCTTCTTTTCTTTGTGTGAAAAATAAAAAGCCGTGCTAAAACTTGTTACTTCCAAATTTGTTTACGTTTTATTAAGGTTTCTGAAGCTCTGACGGAAAGTTTTTCTTTGACTGACGTTATCGAAATTTGAAATTTGTTTTACGACCAAGAAAGAAAGCTCCCGAACGTGTGCAATTTTTTGCGTTGTTACATCAATTAGGGCTATTACATACTTCGTTTAGTTTAATTTAGCTCTTATTTTTTACACGACTGACCAAAAAAGGAGTGTTATGTTTCCAGGGTTCATGTATTTAAGTATGTATGTAAGTTTATTCTTACATACATACTTATATACATGAACGTATCTTTGTTCCACCATAAGTCCTGAACGGCTGAAGAGATTTTGATGTGAGAGGTATTTTTATATTCCTTGCATTCCTCCGAGTGTCATAGGCTATGTGAGTTGTCAGTCGTATTTTTATTCTTTAATAATCAGCTTGTTATATGTTCCACTTTGAACAGCATAATTTTAAGACTGTATTCCGGTGTCTATCAGTATGCCATAAAGTCGATTTGTCATGTTTTTGTAATTTCCATACATTGAAAGTCATACCTATAAAAAGTTATAGACATTTTCCACTGACAGATTATAAATGTACCTACTATGTAACTGTATGCAGTTAGATACTATTGATCGAAGTGGAGATAATCCAATGAGATAGACATCAGTAATTTTATTTATTTTACTATCTGTATCGCACATAGCCTTAAGTATTTATGTGATTCTATATTTTTGAGATTTATTTCGAGGTTTGACTTTCTAGACTTGATAGCTTATAAATAGGAATCCGTGGCTTTATTTGGCAGTTTGTACGTGAGTGGAAATGTCTACTAACTCCTTTACTCCAACGCTAGGTCAAAGTATTTATATCACAATCTCAGACAAAACGAGAGCCTACATTTATAGTGTTTATTTGTGTGTTTGTCTGTGTTTTTATAGAAGCTAGAGTAGTTTACTTAGCTAGAACATATTTTTGATGTAAGTTATTTCTTGTCTCGTAGACAGAGATAAATTTTTCAAAAAAGAAAATCTCTATAATTGTAGTCCGCATCTGTTATTCCTTCCTATATATATAGTGATTTATAAATTTGACATTCGTCACGGATTTGTAGAAAGGAGAACCAACCTACGTACCAACCAACGTGTGGAAAGATCCCCGTCTCGTCCATCCAGCCACGGGAAGCCGGACGGGTATGTGGGACTTGGACCCACTAAAACCACACGGTGTCAACGCCTACCTTATTTGTGCCAGGACCGTGTGCTTTTCTCGCTCCATAGCCCCGGCGGCCTCTACCACGGCGGCCCCAGCACGGCTCGCTCTCGCACCACCTCTCCAGCGAGAAGGTCGGAGCGGCCAGCGGGATAGCAGCCAAAATTTTCAGCTAGGGTAAAGGCGCGCTTGACACGGATGCGCCTTTCCAACTGAGGGCCGTTAAGCCGGGCGACGGTATCCCGTTTCCGCCACCCAACCAGCCCTCATTTTTTGGACCTGACAAGGTCAGGCCCTACCTCTTCTCAGCCACAGGGAATAGGTTGTCCCTATCCACTGTGACCGAGACAGGCCCACCACACGACGCCGGCCGCAGAGGACAGGGAAGGCGGCGCATCTCTTCACCTACCGACCCCACCTACCGTGCCCAGCGCCACGGCCACGCTCGGTCGCGGAGGATAGGGAGAACGGCGCACCGCAATTCCGGCACTCCTCTTCCCCCGCGACCCCTACCCCGGCTGTGAGGGTAGGGAGTGTGTGCCCCCTACCCTCACAGCCAAGTCCCGCCCGGCGGGCCATGGGGTCCCATTGGCTTCCCAGCGGTCCCGCTTCCCGCTGGTACTGAGCCCCCAAGCTAGTCCCAATCCTAACTAATAATATAAATGCGAAAGTGAGTTTGTTTATTTGTTACTTTTTCTCGCTTTATCTACTGAACTAATCTTCCTGAAATTTCGCATCCACATAGTTAGAAGTACTGAGAAGATAATATAATTATTATCGTCTCTTACTTTCAATTTCATATGAAATGACTCGACATCGTGCCATGAATAGCACTAATGGAAGGGACTAAGTACTTTTTGCTCAGGTTAACAGGCGACGAGTGCGTCGTTTGACATTTCGCTCTAGCCCTGTTTTTGCCTGTAATACTAATTTGTGTAAAGTGGTAAGAATTTGCCTACTAATTTGTTTAAAGTTGTATCTATTTTGTGACATCATTTCGTTGGGAAACCTTTAGATATAGGTAATTAATTCGTTATTTTACTTTATGTTAGGCGACCAAGACTGTTTCATGAGTTTCTTTCGGCATTTCTTCTTAGCAGTGGTCGTTCCGAAATGCTAGTAGTTTGTAGCTTTGAGATATAATGTACTATGATTATATAATTAGTTTTTGATGTGAAAAAGAGCCTTCTTTGAAGGCCAAGTTTTAATAAAGAATTTTTGATTTTGATTTCGTATGAAATCAATCATCTTTTTTCACAATTTGTAGCAATCTACGTCATTTAATGGTAGGTAGAAAGAAACACAATACTAGCTACGCCCGGGCATCGCTCCTACAAGAATGTTTAATGTATTTTCCTGATAAAGGGGTTTCTCTATTTAATTGTCTTTTTATAGACCTTTCAATATTTTTCTAAGATCCCGTCGATGTTGTTTCGTATACATGCGAAGCCATCCAGAAAAAAACCATTTCATATTTCTATACAGGCCGGTATTAAATGCCGGAATAAAAGTCCAATTTTACGCTTGCAATCAGGAGATGGAAAGTTGGGAGAGGGATGAGAATTTAGGGACGAACCGGCTCACTAAACGGCCTAACGACGCTTTAAATATTTTGCAAAACGAGGTTGATAGGTAGAGTTTTAATAATGGTCATTTATGTAATAAAAACTAAATTTTTATAAAATGATTTTTTTTTGTGATTAGTATAATGATAATATGATGAGTGTACAAATTCTATCTATAAGTTTCGCTGCTTATATTATTTGTATATACTGTATTTATATATATATATATACGTATGTATTATTTACATATACATATATTTATTTACCTCTATATAAAAATTTATTGTGGTATTTTGTATTTAGTTATGTATGATATTATTATTTACTTAAGTATATGTACTTAGTAATAATACCTTTATTATACACCCACCTAAAATTTTCTGTATAACCCAAAGTTCGCCTTGTAGATAATGTTTTAGCATTAAGCCATCCTATTGTACGTTTACTTTGTATTTTTGTACAATAACGGTTAAATAAAATAAATAAATAAATAAACATATCCTCCTATATTACCTCAATAACATGCATTTAAAAGGTGAAGATTCGGATCTCAATTCAAATTATAGATCAATCCGACTTATGTAATGTAAGTATGGTAATTTTCGTCGACTAAAATCAGTATAATCAAAATAAAAAATTATCTTCAGAAATTTGACGGATTTCGATTAATTTTGGTACATGAACAGAATAAAACCTGGAAAAAACACATAGGATACTTTTTATTCCAGAAATTCCCACGAGAGCAGAACTCCGGGGCGCAGTTAGTACCTACTCACAGTAAGTAAGTAAGTAAGTAAAAATGCTTTATTGCACCAAAAACATGTAAAGGATACAAATTAAGACTAATATAGGTAAAATATGTACAATAGGCGGCCTTTATCGCAAGTGCAATCTCTTCCAGGCAACCTAAGTGAACGGAAAGAGATGAACATAAATGGCGGTGCATGAACAGAGACATAGAAAAGAAAATTGAGACAATAAAGAGTACAACATATGTATAAAATAAATAAATAAAATAAATTGATGAACTAAATATAAAATAATATAATAAATATAAATATACACACATAAATATAAAATACTTACATTAAATATATATTTCGGCGCGGAGCTTTATCAAGTACACGTTGACTGGGGCCCGCATAGGTGATATGCATTCCTAAGCCATTGTTTATATTAACACCATTAAAGCTCAGTTGATATCGGCCGCAAAGAAGTTCTTTGTTCATTTCATAGAAGCGGGGCGGTGTGAGTGTATAAACACCGCAGAACGTAGCCGTGGGTCTGAGAAACTAAATTTGATGATTATGCACTGCTCATAGTTCTGGAATGAACGTCGCATACAACAAGTAGACTGATTCGAAATACAGTGGAGTCAGGACGTGTCACATACCCCGATCGTGTCGTGTGAACCTTAACTTGACCCACGGATTCGTTACCGTTTCATTTAGTTTAGCGAAATCTTAACTTAAATGATTAATGCAAATTATAAAGTGACCACAGACTATGTTCATTGTTCCTGATATCACATTCTTATAATCTATTTCAATTGTGATTTATTAACTCGACTTGCGTGCGTGATTGTACCCACTGATTTGCCCACTGAATATTCATTGATGATGATGACGATAATGACCCCTTCTGATGATTATGAGCCTTTTCCGCTTCGGACATATATATACTATATACATATATATATATACATATACATATGTACATACAAACTTCGATTGTCACTACACTAAGATGGGAAAGGGGAAAGGTTAGGAGAAACACCTAATGCGAACCTTCAAAGAAATGGGTTTTAACTTACATAAACTGAGAATGTTTCACTTATATTTTATATTTACTCCGCATTGTCTCCTAAAAACTCCTTTGATCAATCACATCACCAGTAGCGGATTTAGGGGGGGGGGGGGCACGGGGGCACGTGCCCCCCAGACTGTTTTTTTGTGTACCTTGGAATATACCTAAAAAATATATGAAAACGCTCGGTTTTCATATATTTATACATAAATTAGGTACTCATAAAAAAATCGTAGCTTTGCTTTTAGGTTATGTTTGTATTATAATGGACGAAGTAAAAACGTGATTCTGCATGCGTATTTTATAATGCGTGCGTGACAAATTTTCATAGAAAAATGAAGTTATATATTTTTTTTCTGGAGTTTCCCTTTTCTGAATAAGTTAATAGAGTCTTATATTGAAGACGTGAAAAATATAGTAAATTTATAGTCTTTCAATTATAACGTCGTCTATTGTAGAGCATGTAATATTTAAGAATTGAACGGAATTTTATGATGATTAACTTGAAATATTTCTATCAATAAAATCTTTAATAATCTAGCTTTAGGAATCATTTTTCCTTCAAATTCATTGAAATTAAAAACAGCAATATGCAAATATCATTTTAACTATACTCCTAGGTAGATTAAGTTACCTATACCCTTAAACCACACAAGTTGCTAAAATATCAAATTAAAAGGTTTACAGATGAGACAGCAGCAGATGACGATAAGATTATGAAAAATCGTCAAATTATTCTTTAAAAAAATAATGAAATAATTTAAAATTAAGATACTAAACCAATAATGAATACTTACTTAAGTAATGCAACCATTTTTATCAATATGGAATGAATTAATGAGAGGCGAGAGGAAATAATGACTTCAAGCTCAGCTCGTCTATATTGTTATTAATCAACGAATGAGTAACGCTCTATTTTTGTTCTTTTACGATATTTGCCTTATAAAAGGTCTGGATAAAGTTTAGTACGGTATAGCAATAAAGGTCGCAATATGTCCCCGTTGAGTGTACTTTTCAAGTAAGATCAGAAATTAAAATAAGTCATTCGATTTTTATTATGACTTACCATCATTTTCCTAATAGACTACAAGATGAAAGGACCTTAAAATATTTGATGAAAAACATAGGTAGCATAAAATAAATATCTCTCTCTCTCTCTCTTTAGCCGAATTCCTCATGACATGACTGAAGGTCGTGGTCATTATATGAAATGAAACACACACAACGACTAACTTGTCAATTTTAATGGAGTGGTTTTGCCATTGCCTTCTACATTTCACACACTAGCTGATAATCATCAACCAGAGTGCAGGATTCCTCACGATGTTTTCCTTCGACGGACATAAAATATATACTACAGCTACTATCAATTATATATAGAAAATACTCAAAAAGTTTTAAGTATTTGTGTTATTTTCTGATAACAGTAAAAGAGAAGTTTAAAGGGTTTAGATTAGGCGGCAAATTGTAATAAATCGCGGAGTGAAAACAATTTGAAAGCTCCTGGCAACGTTCTCTTTGCAGCCGGATAATGTAGAGGCTGCGTCGGGTTTATGCCAAACGGAATCGACAAATTTAAAAAATAAATTGAAAAACTAGCGGGAGCGAGGTGTGATGCTTAACCGCCTCAAAGGGAAGTTCTTCCCGCCAGGCAAGGTGTGTATATGTATATGCAATGCATCATTTTCATGATTTTATTTTCTGCTTTTTCCTAATGATTGATATGATTTAAGCATTATTCACTCTTCACCGTGCCGCGACCGGGCCGTGTCCCCTGTTCAACCGTTCTGGCCCTTGATTCTACAAATTACAAATGTAAATGTCGTGCCTGAGTTGTGTCTCAAGAGGCAAAAAAATCGTAATAAAACATTAGAGATCTTGTCACTTTATTTCAATTTCCTTGGATCTTGAGACACAATTGAAATACGACATTTACGTTTATAATTAGTGGAATTGGCCCCGTGGTCTTATGGTGGAATAAAGAAACATTATGTATGTTTCTATACATAAAGCCTGAAAACATAACACTCCTTTTTTGGTCAGTCGTTTAAAAAGTATACCTTAATGTTCGACCGTGCCCCGGTGTAGCGTGAATCATGCTTTATATTTCCTTTTTCAAAAGTGCAGTTTTTTTAAAGCACTAATATAAATAAGTTTCTGAGGTAACCCGCGAACAGTCGGATCAACGAACAGACATGGCGAAATTATTTCTAAGCCCAAAAACGAGCAAGAAAAAGTGCTTCTTCATTCTCGCGGACTACCATCCATCATTTGCTTAAATACGTCGCTGCATAATGTTCTGGCATAATTTCTCTCACACGAGACGCGAGTTTGAGAACACAAACGGCACAGACAGACAGAATCACATGTAACAGCTTCTCTAATTAGTTGTCTCCTGATTTCATTTGGAAAATTCGCACTTAACATTTTGATGATTTGATAAAGTTGTTCTACTGCAAAAACTGTATTTTTGCAAGCCGGTAATAATTATACAAAATCAATATTTGTGCTTGTTTTTTATAACATAGGTCGTCAAACGAGCACGCGGGTCACCTGATGGTAAGCGATCACCGCTGCCTATGGACAACTGCAACACCAGGGATATTACAAGAGTGTTGCCGGCCTTTCAAGAAGACGTAGACTTGTTTTTTTTTTTTTTGGTAGATTCAAACTTAAATGCATATTACGTAAACGTATTTCTTGTAGGTACGTACTGCGTTTTGTTTTGTAATTCCTGTTCTTGATGAAAATGTAGTCAAAAATTCCTAAGCATTTCTGCACGTAAGCTGAAATAGGTTTTTGTGCGTGAGAACGCTTGTACCAATTCGAGGAAACCGTGTTTTACCTTTACATTATTTTCTTGCTCAAAAGAAACGCATTGGATATTTCCATTTTTAGTACACACCTAGTATCAATTGAAACTTAAACCCCAAAATCAGTCTGGAAAAAAATAGAGGTAGGTCTTTGTTAAAAGGTCCGTACCAGTTCCAACGAATCTTTTTCTTTTTAGATTTTTTGTTGATATACCTCAACATATTCACTTACATTACAAATTAGTACTTATATCAGTTAAACATTTTATTCTAACCATATTTTGTTTTTTAGGTGTTGTTATTTGCAAAATTGTAAGACCTCATAATTAAAACTTACTGTGTATATTTGTACATGTGTGCTTGTTACAAATTTTAGTGAATAAATAAATATGAAAAAATGCAATATTCATGTTTCAAGCTAAGTATGTTTTTAAATTTGCAGTTTAAGCAATTACTATATAAACTCTATATGATTCGAGTCAGTCTGTGCGACTTGGAAGATTGAGGAGAAATTACACAACAAGTTTTATTTTAGGAACACGGAATAAATGGAAAGATATTTTTGATCACCGCCCTTCGAGCAACAAGGACTTCCGCGCGCGGCCCGGAAGAGTCCGTGTTGCTCTATGTCACCGCCCTTCAATTTTCACGCTTGTTGGATTTCCGACGATATTGAGTGGAATACCCCAGCATCGATACAATTACGAGAATCGATCTCATCTCGCAAATCGATGTCTCAACCGCCCTTGTGATGTGTCACTCTAGTGTGGATAATTTGATGGCCTATTTCGAAATAGGAAGTGATGTGCGTGAAAATGAAAAATTATATCATTGTGCATGTATCCATGTTCCTAAATTTATTTTATTTATTTAAAAAGTTTATTGCACAAATTACAAAATTATGTACAAATGGTTGACTTAACGCCATATGGCATTCTCTACAAGTATATTGTAAACAATTATTGAAGCAATGTAAATACATATAACAATAATAAATTTCTAATTAATTATGATACAGTCTTTATGGCATAGTGGTGTAGTCCTTTCGTCTTATTCAAAAGACTTCGGGGCGAAATCGTGGTCAGGACAATATGAAGAATTGCAACGCAACTGGCAAGGCAAGAAAAATAATTGATTTAAAAAAAAACACGATTTCTCTATATAGAGAACTTATGATGAGAGTGATGAGTGTTGACTGTAAGGATCGTAGCAGGTGGAATATGTATGTATAACTATTATCACATCACATTTATCAAATTATTTATATTCAAAATTTCAGTTATGAAAGCATGTTTATCAAAAACAAATAACAAAAAGATTATGCAAAAGTGGGTCGGAAAAAAATAATTTTATCCTAATCCAAGCGGCCTTTAATGTCATTAAGGAAGTTTGATGAAAAAAACACGAGAAAATAAATATCATCAAACAAAGAAAAAGTTGGAGGGCTGCAGTGATGTACGCATTTCCTGCTTTTGACCACCTGTGACAGGTTAAATGGACAAAAACTTTTCTATTAACTAGGTATACATACATAGAATCACGTCTCTATCCCTTACGGGGTATAGAGAGCCAAGAGTCGCGAGACTCGAAGGCCACGCTTAGCTGAATAGTGTGCTCTCTAATGGAATGGAGATTCAGGTATAGTGACAGGTTGCTAGCCCACCGCCTATGAGTGGAGGAATCCCCAGTTTAAAGCCCTTTCCCTCGATTGACTTTTACAATCTGCGCGGGAAGAGAAGCAGCTGGCACATTATATTCCTATTTTCTTCACTCCTAAACCAGCTTGAAAGCATAGGTATATAGAAATCATAATGTGTCTGGAAAAATCCCGATATCTAGAATGATAAGTAGGATTGGTAGGCAAATAAATACTATATTTTATGACTCTCATAGTCATTACTATGCTTCTGTTCACAAACTCTCTTTATTAGAACAACCACAATCACAGTGAGTACCTACATCGTTTGTATCTTATGCTCTATACACGCAATAACAATGTTTACTCTGTCCACAAATATTCGTATATTGACGACGTTGTCGTCGCCAGAAATCTTGCTCGGTATTGATTTTATTTAGATATTGACATTAAGTAATGCAATTCTATGTAAAGTCAGTTTATTCATAATTGTCCTATTATGTAAACAATCTTACCATGTCTTTGTTATGATTTTACAAGAATATAAATTAAAATAGACTTTGTAGGAAATTACTTTTGTGGTTAATAAATGAACTAGAAAATGAACTTTAAAATGTTTAGGTTTAAACTAATATTTGACTTGTTTTCAACAAAATTCAATAAAAAGTACTGTGAAGATTGTTTACATAATAGGACAATAATAAAAAATGGAGTTTAATTAAGCCAATGTGCATATGCGAAATTAGACACAATAGAATTTTGATTGTTATTGACGTCGACAGGCGTGGGTGTCCCCAAACGCATTAATGGATCCTAATATAATTTTCAATAAATATTTCTTACTCCCTTGCCACTTTGCCCCAATCAGAATATTTTATTTATGACTGTATACAACTTGAAATCCCTTCTTGATAAAATATTAATTCCGAAGGAAGTTGGATTAACTCGCAATTGATATTAATCCAGAGTTAGGAACTCAGAACCTTCGGCCATTGTTTCGTCTGAATAGCTTTATAATCTTCCGGGCCAAATATATAGTAAAGGACAGGTATTATAAGTTTAATATCTGTAGCATTTTCACATACATTTTTACATTTTAGCATTTTGACGGTCTCCGTGGCCTAACGGTTATCACGCCAGACTGCCACACCGGAGGTCCCGGGTTCGATCCCCGGTCAGGTCAAGATGGAAAATGATCTTTTTCAGATTGGCCTGGGTCTAAGATGTTTATCTATATATGTATTTGTCATAAAAATATAGTATCGTTGAGTTAGTATCCCATAACACAAGTCTCGAACTTACTTTGGGGCTAACTCAATCTGTGTGATTTGTCCGTATATATTTATTTATTTTTATGTAGATATGTCTATAGAAATATGAGAGGTTTTAATATAAATACTAATAAATTTTGTAAAATACATAGTTTAGCTTCAGTTTTTAGCAAAGTTACAGGAACTTACAAAAATGTAATATGGAAAGGCAGGTACCTACCTAATGAAATGAAAAGGAAACTTTGTCTGTGCATATATTTAGTTTAGATTACGAAAATATAATTTTTTTGCAGGTGATCTAATTGTACAGTTAAGTAAATCTCTCGAATTTGTGCTCATATCATTTGTTGTGATTGGGACCACAGAAATCTCTGATGGGACCTACAAATTGAGACATAAATATCGCCACTGATGGCATCTCCAAAAGAGCTTGAAATATTTTTTATTTTTATTTTATTAGAGTATTGCGCGAGCTTACATAATTAGCCACTTTCCAGATAAACCATCTTCTTATTTGCCCACTTAATATTTGACAAAAAGCGAAAATAAGGAAGCACGCATTTCCGTTTCGTCGTAAACGAAGTTCCGAAAATGTTCTTCCTTGTAAGGTTTCCATACAAATGATGTAAGGACGATGCTGTTTGACAAAGGATATTGAAATCCTGTATGCGTCAGCGCATTGTGTGCATATTGATGTGCGGTGGTTGTGCGTGCAAGCTTATCCGATTTAAAGTGCAATCCGTGAGGGTGATGTAGAGTGCATAATTTAATAGACATAACTTACTAATATACATAATTTACATAATATTTAGCGTATCGTCTCCATAATTAGTATACATATCTAGCTTTGTTGAAATAATAAAATTAATGTCCATCTTACTCTTATTACTTAATATAATATTATAAATGGAAACGTTTTGATGGTTGTTACCAAATGCTTCATAGTGTACACTTGTACAGTCATTGATTATGTATCCAATTTTAGACTTTATCACATTATCTTAAAGACTGATGTGTTTACATATTAATCTCGTGATTTTTATCTAAATGTAGGCTACTTTTAATCCTAAATCCTAGGGACCGAAGCATTGGGGAGCCATAAATAAAGCCAAAATCCAGACCATAAAATAGTTTTGTAGATTCAAAATCGTAAAATATTGCCCAACTTGAACTTCTACTTCTTGACCAGACCTTCGAAATCTATGTTTTTGATTTCGTTTATACCGATTTATTTCATTTAAAATTAATTAGTGCATTTTTTTCATTTTCGTGTGTCTAAATAGCGTTTTTGGTCATAGTTACAAGAATTTTCAAGTCAACATTTACAAAATACGCCATTTTGTTTATCTCTAAATTTTGTAAGTCAACAAACAGCGCGGATAAAAGGAGGAAATCGTAGATAAGTCGAGCACACACAGTAATCGTAATAAATAAAATAAATACGGATCTGTGAGACTTGTCAACTCTATGACACACGATAACCCGAAGAGCAAGCGCCAAGCGTGAATCGTGAGAACACAAACCAAAAATTGTTATATAAAGTTAAACAGTATTTTGTGTCTGTCATTGTGAATTAAGTTCAAGTGTGTACAAGTTGTCTCTCTTTTAAAACACAAGTAAGATTTTTTAAATTATTAATTTACTTACATTCATCTTCTTGAAGTGGTAGTGTGCCTAAGGTTTGAATAATATATAATCCTCGTAAGTTTATACACCAACAATTTGACTTTAATATCTCCTTTAGTTTTCGTTGAAAATACGTTGAAAAAAAACATTTTACTCAATAGTTCAATAGCTAGTACGTGAAATAGAGTCGGCAATGGCAACTACAACATTAAAATTTCCAAACGGTTGTGTATTCTATTTCACACTAGGTGAAAGTTTACACCTACAACTATAAGGGTCGCTGGTGTCCATAGACTGCTATGATTGCTTACTATCAGGCTACGAGCATGCTCGTTTGCCTATTATTCTACTAAAAATGAAAATAAAATGAATATGGTTCAGATATTAAATACAAATTTTCTCCCCTTTTCAGACATAAAATGACACGAACTGCACTTTTCGCCCTACTGTTAGCAGTAGTGCCATGTTTTTCTCAAAGGCCATTCTACGCTGGGTCAAGACCAATAGGGTATCCACAAGTGATCAGAAAATACAGACAGAGCGAGCCGTTCGTACCACCACAACTGAAAGGAGATGTAAACTACGCTTAAGACTTGACAGTATGCCAGTGGATAGGCAACCTTTTTGGTATATAAATCAAAATCAGTACAAAGCCTTGAGGAATGATCCAAAGAGTTACCCGCAGAGATCTAGCGTATTCAATGAAAACACTTTGTAGACAATAGTTTGTACAAACTTGTTTTAAAGTGATTGTGAGTGCATAAGAATATTTTATTTTTAACTAGCTTTTGCCGCGGCTTCGCCTCGCGTGAATTTCCCACAGGAACAGTGCTTTTTCCCGGGATAAAAAGTAGCCTATGTGCTATTCCAGGTCATTATCTAGCTCTGTACCAAATTTCATCGAAATCCGTCCAGTAGATTTTGCGTGATTGAGTAACAAACATCCTCACAAACTCACAAACTCACAAACTCACAAATTCACAAACTCACAAATTCACAAACTCACAAACTCACATCCAAACTTTCGCATTTATAATATTAGTATGGATACTTTTGTCAATCATCTTGGATGAACTTATCTAGATGTTATGAAAGTAGCATATAAAGTATTATTTAAATAGGCAGAAATTAATAGTGCAATAAAGAAGGTATTACAAAATTAATTTTAGAAAGATAGCTAGTGCTAGCTTGGTATGTGTATAACTTTTCTAGACATTTTGATATCTAGTAAGGCAGAAAGTAATATAAAAAAATAACAATTTTAGGTATTCAAGACAGTTACGACAAAATCATATAATTTTCTCATATACATATATGTATATAGAATGTTTCACCCAGAATTTCTTCTGAAAGAAAATACAAACTGCAATTGTCGTCCACAGGCTTGTGAATATGTATCTATTTGTGCAACTTAGTGAATAATTTCATTTCAATTATGAACATTTTTACTCTTAACATTTTTCTGTTTCTGCTATAAAACAATGTATATTAAATGTCTCCCCTCATTATCCATAACCACACCAAATAATTAAAAATACATCCAGATTTAAACAATATTTTTGTTTAATAATATTATTTTTAATAATTCAAGTTCTAACCTAAACATTTCGCCAAATTGCTACATATTAGATATAATTAAAAATCCAACTTGGTTAGGACATCTAAATTGTGGGTAGCGCTGAGCTATAAGTGACGACGATTAACTGGATATATTCGTATCTCCTCGGTATTACCCTAATTACACTTACTGTACCGTATGTATACAATAAAGCATTTAATTAATATTTACCAATCCAACGTAAACAGGGTTATATATTTTGATTTCACGATCGATACTATCTCAATCTCAATACATTGTCAATACTATACGCTGGTTTCTTGAAATCTGTATAACTTATTATTAAGTTATGGAACTGAATCTGGTAAGTAATTTTCAATAATGAGGTAGTTTTACAGTTCCTGTTAAAGAAAATATTGGGAAAAATCGCACTTTACTTATCACCGTGTTCAACTGAAAGCCAACCAATGCATTAACGCACAGTTTATTTTGACGGTATTTTTTATTTTATTTCTTACTTCCTCATACTTAAACTGACTAGTGTTCGTTATGAGCGATGCAATGCCATTTTGGTTTTAGATAGGTGTATGTTTGATTTAGATGCTGCCTTCGTGGTTCTAGAGCTTTCATAAGCCGCGGTTCAAAACGTGCAATTTACTCTTACTCTGAGTTGTTATAGAGAGAGAATAATAACCGCCTTTACGTGTTTTCTCTTCTTTTCTTGAGGCTTTACAATAGCAAATACAAGTTAGAAGGATACTTTATCATCTCTCTTGAATATCAATACTTGACTGTTCTTTTGCAAATTTCATCAATTTAATAATCTTTTCTTTAATATTTAAATATCGAACATCCAACCTAAAGTAGATTGGATCTCTAAAGTGTATACAGAATTTTACTTAATTATCGACACTTGCCTAACGGTCAATCACGCCGACTGCCACACGGGATATTCTGGGTTCGATCTTGTCAACCAAGATGGAAAATGCAGATTTTTTTCAGATTGACCTCTCTTCAGATGGTATATCTATATACGTATATGTTATAAAATATGTGTATCGTTGAGTTAGTATCCCTATAATACAAGTTCTTGAACTTACTTTGGGGCTTGCTTAATCTGTGTGATTTGGTCTCGCATATATTATATATTTATATTTATTTTATTTATATTTAATTATGATAACTTACTGAATAAGAAATGATTAAAGGGAGCATAAATATTTTTAATTTAATTTTGAGGATAATAAATCTTGAAGATGCGTCTACTCAACTACTAGAATATAAATTTGGAAGAAACGCAAGTCTCTATATAGGTAGAGTTGGGTTTAATAATAATACCATCTTGAAATAACATAAATAAAAACCAAATAAAAGATAAAGAAAATTGATTAAATATAACTCAATAACTCAATTGAATTTCACAAAAGTTTTCAATCAATCAATCAAACGAACATCAAAATCGTATCAAGATCGATGTTTTGATTGACAGATCAGATTGCTCGACAACATCGCACCTGACAGCTTGAATGATTTATGTTTTTATTTTGACAACCTTCTAGCAAACTGTCATGGATAAATAACATACTTCTTTCCTACTCATCCTTCCTTATTGTTGAGGGGA
This sequence comes from Ephestia elutella, assembly GCA_018467065.1. Taxonomy (NCBI): domain Eukaryota; kingdom Metazoa; phylum Arthropoda; class Insecta; order Lepidoptera; family Pyralidae; genus Ephestia; species Ephestia elutella. The sequence goes on from CM031566.1 coordinate 12,163,106, forward strand.
TTGGTTTCTGGTATCGAGTGGTAATGACGACCCACCTGACGTCGGAATGGACCCAGGTTCAAAGCCTACCTGTGCCACATGAGTTTGTAGACCAATCTGACTCATGTGTATGGAGAACAATGTAATAAGTCTGCCGTTAGATGGCGACAGTTGTTAAATCATGTCAGATATCTTTGGGCGATTTGTTCTTGTCAATGTTATTATAAAATTATAAAAAAATAATAACACTCAAAAACTAACCTTTTTTCTTATTTTTTGACGAAGTTTGTTTCGTCTAAATATTCAGATATAAGTTTGACATTGAAAATGCAGTAGTAGAAATTCGCTGTTTCCTTCCGTTTCTCTTCACCAGTTGCACTTGAGGCGAGTAAATCCTAGATTTGTTTTTTCAATAATTAAGTTAATTATTATTGATACTTATTGGACTTTGGAGCGATGACATCGCCAAAATTGGAGGCCCATTGTAGAGAAAGGACTCAAAAGATCGCGAAGCTTGGCGTGCATTGGAGAAGGCTTGCTGTCCTGCAGTGGACGAAGTGAGAAGCAGAAGAAGAGATTATTGATATAATGTCGAGTGTATTTGAGTACAAATGTGAACATGAACATAAAATAGACTGACTATATTTGCTCGTAAAGTGTCACTTCTATTTCACCAATTTCAATATTGTATTGTTACGTACACTTGTGCGTTATTTATTGTAAAGTAAAACGCACGCTCCGTCTAAAAATGAACAATACTTTTTTTAATCTTAGCAAAGAGTTTTTATGTCAGAAAAAGTGAGTCAACATTTTATGAATAAAATTAACTTTAGGATTTAAAATAAATAAAAATTTAAATTTTTTAAAATTATTTTTAGATAATAAATTACAACCATTTATCTGTAAGAAAATACAAATATATTAATTTACTTTATTAGTAATACCTGGCTGTTTTTTGTGCATTTGCCTTAAAAAAAGCGCTGATGCGCGCGCATCGCTAATTTGTGAACAAGTAAAATTAATCCGCGCACTTTTCTTTTGATATTGTCGTTTTCCAAGGTTTAGTTTAAATATTTCCTCGCAAATATGCTATAAAACGTCGTATGACATATGTGTTTTGGAAAATACAGCCTCTGCCTTTCTGTGTAACCCTCGCCTACGGCTCGGGCTAGTAGCAATATCGCCTCGGCTGTAATTTTGGCAACTTACTGCACTTGAAATCACAATGTACTATTACTAAACTACTTACGATACTACCTATAATAATAATAATAAAGTTTATTTATTTTCTCCACCTATATACGTATTCATGTACCTATTCTAAATCGTAAAACTTTTAAATATCCGCGAGTTACAATCCATTTCATCAAATTGATGTGAAAGAACGGTTTATGGGTAAGTGCGCCGTAAAGGAACATAACGATCGGAGGAAATAAAAAATATTAAGTCGAAGTAAACCAGCTTTATTGATATTTACAGCAACATCTTGTACTATTATGAAAACGTCGTAAATGACCCTTAAATCCTTATAATAAATAATTTATATATTAAACTAGCTGTCGCCCGCGGCTTCGCCCGCGTGAGTTTCGCTTAGATGAAAAGCATTTTTGTGTTCCAAACAGTTTCAGATGTTTCGGATCTTCGATTTTTATACGTCTACAGGAAATGCTCATCAGATTATTCAAGATTTGCTAAGGCTCCATTTTCATATATGTTATAGTGTAGCTGGTCTCTTGAGCTATTCATCACATGTTCCAGATCTTCACTTTATACGTCAGCAGAAAATGCTTAGTATGAAGTACGGAGAAGGACATAGGGTACCTTTCATCCCGGGAAAAAGCACTGTTCCCGTGGGAAATTAACGCGGGCGAAGCCGCGGGCGAAAGCTAGTGTAGAATTAATAAAAAACAAAATAAATATTTTCATAATGGGACAATGTAGGTAAAATAAAAAAATAAAAAATCATAAAAAGAAACATCCAATTTCCGTCTTGGCGGCTAGGTCGCATTCGTTGTACATCCATTTTAATAAGCTAACAAGTAATACACATTTTCAATTCAAACTTCCTTTTAACTTGTTTCTCCTTAATTTAGAATATTATTTAGAACTTTAATCATCACGATAGTCACAAAATCGTTAAACAATAACGATTTTGAAAACTCAAACTTATGAAAACTCTTCGTGGTCAAAAATTTCAGTCCGGTGAAGAAGCAGTAGACGTTTTTTAATTAGCCATTTTGAAGACCCCACTTTGGAGTGGAATAAATGTTTTAATAACTGGTTCGAGCGAATGTAAAATAGTATTAAACTACGTGGTGAATACCTAAAAAAACAATAAAAAGTACCATAAGGTTATACTTGCCTTTTTCTTTAAACGACAGAACTTAAAAGGCATGCCTCGTATTAAGTATTATTTTCTATTTCATTTGAATTCACCGTAAAGAGACGTAAGGGATTAGATCAAGGGATCTCACCGGTATAATTAAAATATATATCCAAGAATAAAAAGATCCGGAGACCGAGAAGATGAACCCGGGACCATTAGAAGTTAACCACTGCACCACTGAGGATACATATATATTTATTATACATCATATTATACACTACTAATTGCATCCTGGGACTATGAATCACAAAAAAATACATGAACCAAGCTCCTTTGAAGCTGAAGATTTATCTATACATATAATATAACAGTAAAAATATTTTGTTTGTACATTTAGTATTTTTGAAAATGGATAGAGGGACACTTAAAAAGAACAATAGAAATAAAAATATTTTTTTGGAATTTCTTGTCTGTCTGTCTTTCTGTCTGTCTGTATGTATGTACGCGTTTCACGCAAAAACTACTGGACGGATTTTAATGAAACTTTTTTTGTTGTATAGCTATTAAGCCTGGGCAACATATAGGCTATAATTCATTTTGAAAACTGGAACACCTAATGAAGAACATAGCAGAACAGCTAAACTATAAGAAATATGGAAATGGTGCCTTAACAAAAGTCGTTCAACCTGATGAGCATTTTCTGCTGACGTGTAAAAATTGAAGATCTGGAACATCTGATGAAGAACTGCAAGAGACCAGCTACACTATAACATATATAGAAATGGCGCCTTAGCAAAATCGTTTAACCTGATGAGCATTTTCTGCTGACGTATAAAAATTGAAGATCAAGAACATCTGATGAATAACTCCAAGAGACCAGCTTACTATAACATATATGGAAATGGCGCCTTAGCAAAACTTGATTAATCTGATGAGCATTTTCTGTAGACGTATAAAAAACCGAAGATCCGAAACATCTGAAACAATTTGGAACACATAAAGACTTTTCGTCTAAGCGAAACTCACGCGGGCGAAGCCGCGGGCGACAGCTAGTTATGTGAATAAAGCAATATACAATTTTTAAGAAGTAATTTATTATTCGAAAAATAATTTGTTTTAATACATTTCAAACGATTCTTTGGTGGAGTTTTTAATGTTTACCTCTATATTAGATGTTGAAATCATTCACTAAAGTTCAGTCAAAAAGAATAAGTTAAGATAAAAGTATCAGTCTTAAACAATTTTTAACAAACTGATAAGTTTTTTTCCACAGCCAGTCAGACATTACTGAAGTCTGTTGATATTTTTTAGTTCCAATTTATTTTTTTGTAAAATATTTTTTTTGAGTCATAATATTACGGCATCAAAGAGACTGAAGAGTCATTCTGCCCATTTGTAAAATTCTGCCTAGGTGGAGGAACAACATCAATGAACGTGTTTGGCCTTGGCTGGTAGGTCTGTGGGTTTTTCCTCTGTTCCTCCAGGGCCAACCAGTTGATCAACCAGAAGGGTTGTTTGTCCAAAGGTAACTTCTTCAATCGGTTGACCAGCTCACGGTCACCGTTGGCTTCTATTGGCAGCCTTTCAGTGGTCGTTGAGACATCGTCTGCCCCAAATCTGTAATGGCAATAGAAATATTTGTTAGTTTTAATTTTCTATAAGTATATTATAATAGGTGATCACTATTAAGTAAGTCAAGTAATTAAATAAACTTATTCCTAGTTCATACAATCACAAACTCGAAAATTTTATGTCTCCATGGATTTTAATTTGCTCTGACCACCCCTAAAGAATATTAACTATGGGTCTAGTCTCACTGCTGGGCAAAGGACTCTCACACCGCCAATTAAGGTCAAAAATAAAGTTTGGGTACAAAATATCGAACCGGCTTTTTTGTAGCTCAATTAATCAGCTTTTTCCCATGATAGAGAGAGTTGATTTATTAATATCAATAATATTAAAACAAGGTAATAATTAAAAAATAAAAAAAACGACTGACAACTCACATAGCCTATGTTGGAGGAATGCAAGGAATCTAAAAATACCTCTCACATCAAAATATGTTAGGCCGTTCAGGACTTATGGTGAAATAAAGAAACTTACACACATGAATCCCGAAACATAACACTCTATTTTTGGTCAGTCTTGTAACAATAAAGTAAATAAATAGCCAGACAAACAGACGCGACGGGAGTCTTTGTTTTACATTTTGTATTGATAAAACATAAAAAATCAGTGTGACAACTAAACTGTTACATACGAAACTGACGTAAGTACAGTTACACACGTCAATTTAGTTTGCAAGGACTTCTATGGAAATAGAGGAATTTGCAGTGAATGCCGACCACGCAATATCATTACCTGTTCCCCAATCCATCAGCAGTTGTGGTGGTGGTCGTCGGGTCTAGCTGCGGATAGCCTACGTGATTGCGACCAGCATACGGTGACCTCTGAGCTAGGCAGCTTAATATTAGGCTTGAAAGGACTAACAGGTTTTTTGTACTCATGTTGGTATCTGTAAACATAGATCGTATCAAAATCAAAAAATCAAAATCAAAATATCTTTATTGTCAAATATAGGTAAAGAGGTCTCAGTAATTTATAAATTCGAAGTGTGATGCTTTTATAGATACTTATACTTGTTACTTTTTCACGTGTAATCCTACTAATGTTTATAAATGCGAAAATTTGGATGTGAATTTGTGAGAATGTTTGTTACTCAATCACGCAAAATCTTCTGGACGGATTTCGATGAAATTTGGTATACGGGTAGAAAAATAACGGGATTAATACATAGGGTACTTTTTATCTCAAAATTCTCACAGAGCAAAGCCCCGTAAAGTTCTGACTCCGACTAAGCATACAAATATTGCAAGATACATTGAATAAATTAAAAAGTAAGAATTTAATAAATGAATGCATGTACAAATACGTACATATACATAAATAAATAATATATCATCAAAAAGGTTAATGCTACTTGTTCATGTAGATTATGAGCGACCTTATAATAGTGATAATGCACAACAAGTTTATAATAAATGGACTTTTTTATATTACTCAATTCCAGGAATCAAATTAATATGTACCTAACTTTAATTTTAACACCAAATTAAAAGGAACAGATAGCTTAAATTTTTATAATAGAATTTCTTTCTATTTAACAAAATACATACAAGCGAAATAAATACCCAAATTTATTTACTTACAAAGGAAATATTTAATAAATCAAACACAAAAAATAAAAGAGATAATTACCCACCTTATTATGTAACTTAACCACTGCAACCACACTTTTACTTGTAACCACCAAATTAATTAATGATCTTTAACGACTCACAATAGTTTTATCTTAATTGTTTTTAATATTTTATCTACTTATACGTCTTAGTTATATGCCAGTCCACATTATACTAAGGGAATCAAGACCGATGCATTAATATAACAACAAACTAGACGTCATAAATAAATTGAAGAGAGACAGACATATACAAGCAAAAAGAAAGATATGTTGGTAGAATGACGTAGAAATAAAGTCGAGGAATGTCTGTGAGTCATTTAGGTTTACGTTGTAAATCTTAAGGGGTTTTCCAACAGATGTCTCGTATCTCTTTTACATATTTTGCTATTATATATTATATTTTACTTATTGCTATGTAAATAAGAATGACAGAAAACGGATAAAATAAACTAAAAAAGAGAAACGAATAGGCGGAGCAACGACCGAAGCGATTTCGATATAATATGACAATCGTAAAGGTATCTTTTATCGCGAATATTGGCATTTTCTATGGGAAAATAATTTTCACACGGGAGAATTTGTACTCAAAAGTGCCAACTTTCGATATGATTCTCATCATCATCAACCATCCATCAGCCTTGTGTGACTAGCGATGTGCCGCCGAGAATTTCTCGGTTTCGAAAATTTCTTTCATTGAAAATTTCCGAAACATTCCAGAAATTTTCGGTAACGTTTTCTCCCAACTTTTTTGCGAAAGTTTGTCTGTCACTATTTCTCGGCGATTCAAAGTTTGTATGAAAAACATAAGACTTTTTGCAGCGAATGGAACCGCGGGCAACACCTAGTACTAAAATATTTTTCTCTAAAAAAATTCTCAGGAATGAAATCCTCAAGAAATTTCTTGGAAATTTCTCTGATATTTCTTGGAAATTTTCTCGGGAATAAAATTCTCAAGAAATTTCTCGGAAGTTTCTTGGGAAAATTTCCACGGAATATGGGAAATATGCATCTCCCATCATCCGATTTTCTTGAAAATTTTAGTGATTGTCAATCTTCTTATTTTAAAGACAGCTGCAAAAAGAAAATTCTCTTTTTAAAATATTTCAGGTACTTTTCCAATAATTTCCGTTTTAGGAAATATCCCCGAGAACGTTTCATGACCGTTTCCGTGACCCACTGCTGGGTATAGGCCTCTTACGTCTACGTCTTGATTTTATCTAATTCCAATCCCAACTAAAATTATAAATGCGAGAGTGAGTTTGCTTATTTGTCGTTGTCCCTATCCTCCGCTCGCGAGCGTGGCCGTGGTGCTGGGCACGGTGTCGGTGGGGCGTGGGGCCACAGGGGAAGATACGTATCCGTATTGCGGTGCGTAGCTTAGCTATCCCTGTCCTCTGCGGACGACGAGACGTGTGGTGGGCCTGTCTCGGCCGCAGTGGATATGGACAACCTATCCCCTGTGGCTGAGATGAGGTAGGGCCTGACCTCGTCAGGTCCCAAAAAATTTAGGGCTGGTTGGGTGGCGGAAACGGGATTCCGTCGCCCGGCTTAACGGCCCTCGGGTGGAAAGGCGCATCCGTGTCAAGTGCGCCTTTGCCCTAGCGGGAAATTTGGCAGCTATCCCGCTGGCCGCTCCGATCCTCTTGCTGGAGGGGTGGTTCGAGAGCGAGCCGTGCTGGGGCCGCCGCACCATGGAAAATATGGGTCCGTTTGGGATCAAAAATCTGTAAATCCATCAATTTTAAAGATAAAGCTATGAAATTTTGCAGTAATATAAAGGGATATATAAGGTATTATATATGTAACTTTCGCTGAAATAGTATAACGCATTTTTTTATTTTTTTATATTGAAAATTCACAATATGAATTAATGGTATATATTTGATGACACATTTTTTTAAACATTTTGTATGAGTATATATTTCTTAAAAATAGTTAGGTAAACAGTTAAGATTACTATCTTAGAATGATAAAAATTAAAAAAATACAAGTATATGTGCTATATAGGTATATATTACCCATTTAACGCTGAATACAAAAATTAATTAAATTATGAAGAAAGTTACTACTAAATATTAGGTTAATTGGTTTATATGGGTATTTCAATTTCTAATTGTTATTTTAATAATTCTAAACAGACATAACTTACATTTCACCACTTACACCTGGCGAGCTTCAGGATCCGAAATGAGTTCGTGAATTTTGAGAAGATGTAGAGTATCTTCATTTTCATTTTCTCTTCAAGAGCATTTCCAAGTATGATGAAGGCGACATTTTTTAAATTCCTTGTTGCGGGATTCTCGTGCGTCTTCAGAAAGCTTCTTCCGTGATTATACCTCTGATACCGGTATAATCACGGAATATTCGGAATCCAACTAATAGATGTTATTTCTTAAAAAACAAGTCTTTATTTCGTCTTGCTTCTTGCCAGCGCTTGTTGAGCGAAGGATAATATGCCTTTGAATTTCACCAATAATAAAGTCGTTTTCAGAATCTTGTTTTTCTTTTAAATATGTTGATAGTGCCGCAGTTTTTTTTCCGCCTTCTACACAATCAGCTCTCGTTTAGAACATTATAGTTTAGAAAAGACATTTTAAAATAAAATAGCCGAACTTTGCAAAATGTAAACTGAATTAATAATGGAGAAATATTTTTTACTACTCTATATATAACTACTAGTTTTTGCCATGGCTTTGCCCGAGTGAACGGGAATAGCGTTTTTCTCGGGATGATGGGTACCTTATGTCCTTCTCAGTACTTCATACTATATATTTGCAAACTTTCAGGAAGATTGGTTCAGTAGATAAAGCGTGAAGAGGTAACAAACAAATAAATAAACAAACAAACTCACTTTCACATTTATAATATTAGTTAGGATTTGGTTTTATAACGTGTGAATTATTTTAAATACATATCTATTTTCTCACAGGAAATAAACAAAAAATGACAAAACCTAACATTATCCTTACTAATATTATAAATGCACAAGTACCTACCTAGTTTGTTTTGTTTATTTTTACTTCTTCACGCTTTATCTACTGAACCAATCTTCCTGAAATTTCGCAAACACGTAGACGTATTGACAAGGACATGAGGTACTTTTTATCCCGAAAAAGCACTGTTCCCGTAAGAAATTCACGGGAACAAAGTCGCGGGCAAAAGCTAGTGGCATATAAATTCAATTGATAAATATACCTTTGTTATATTTATAAATTATTACGTATTGATAGACACGTCAACCTATGAAACCGCAACTGATAGTGATTTTGTTCCCATACTCTTCGTAGATATTTTCACTTTTCTTCGTGATTGGCAGGAAGTAGCAGCTAATTTTTTCATATGTTTTTAAGGAGTACCTATACTATAAAATAATAATATTTTCGAAGCGTGGGCAAACGTGGGTAAGTGTTAAAACCTTCGACGAAGTTCAAAGATACCTTTTTCCACTATGTGATGATTAACATTTTTATATAATTATATATTGGAATAAAAAAAATATGTAATATATTTTTTTAAATCTTCAATAGATAAGCTTTCCAAAAATATATAATACTTTGTACCTTTCACTTAAAGTTTTAAAGCTATTTCATTTTGAAAATTGTAGATGACGGACTTAAAATTTGTAGTTGCATAAACGATTAACTTTAGAACGTAAAAAAAAAATACTTGTAATGTATTTAAAAAAAAATAAGGTACAGAATATTAAAGTTCGACATTCGAACTATTAAATTATATTCATAGGATACCCTATGTTTGTCAGTGGTATTAAAGTCATTTATGATATTATGCGTTTGTTCTACCATATTCCACTGTGCGCCGTGGTGGCGGCCGCCGCGCCAGGGCTGTGGAGCGAGAGAAGCACACGGTCCTGGCACAAATGCGGTAGGGGTTGACTCCGTGTGGTTTTGGTGGGTTCGAGTCCCACATACCCGTCCGGCTTCCCGTGGCTGGATGGACGAGACGAGGGTCTTTCCACTAAAAAAAAAGGGTTCAGGGCTAACCGTCTCTCTCTCTCATCACGCACACTTGGACACCGAGCATGTAGAAATTGGATCAACAAAAGTTCAACTTAGGTTTGAGCCAAGGAAGTTGCTATATTGTACCAAAATTTCCATTTTGAGGTGAACATTGGATAAATCTTCGAAATCATGAGTGACTTCCAACGGCCCCGGCGGGCCTGCCCCGGTGACGGGGCCGTTGGAAAAAATCCAACGGCCCCGGCGGGCCCGGATTTTGCGTTGACGGGGCCGTTGGAAAATAATAATTACCAACGGCCCCGGCGTGTGTTTTTAAATGGGACGGATAGCATAAAAAATTTATAGCATACGCTCCGGTAGTAGATGTACGTAAAATAGGAGTAGATAAAACAAACATCATGTATTTTATTTTCTTATATATATGTTTGTTGATACCTAGTTGATATATATATATATTTATAAACAATAAAAACTGATTGTTACTTACAAACTCTTTTTTTTAATTTCGTTTCATATTTAAAGTCTACAAAATAATACACAATTCCCCCCCCTTTAAACACTACCGGAGCGTATTAGCATACGCTAAATTTAAAATATTTATATTATTATTATATACGCTAAATTTATTTTAAATGGGACGGATAGCATAATAAAATATAGCTAATTTATTATGCTATCCGTCCCATTTAAAAAAACACCCGGGGCCGTTGGTAATTATTTTTTTCCAACGGCCCCGTCACCGGGGCAGGCCCGCCGGGGCTATTGGAAGTCACTCGAAATCTTTCTGCCCGAAGAAGGCAGACGTCACTATCATCAATTTGTTTTTAGTATTTCTCGGAATAGAGAGACCTTATTCTTTGTGGTTTTAATCGACCTCGTGATTTGTCCTTGTTATTTTTCTGGAACTTTAATGACGACTATTTATTACACTACTATAAAATTGAATGACGTCTTCTTATTGAACAAAAAATGTAGCATTTGACAGAAGTTATCATATTTTATTCGATCAAAGCAGGTTTACTTCACCGGAAGCAGGTGGTGGTCAATAAAAACTTCCATACATGAGTCAGATTGATATACAAACTCATGTGGCACGAGTAAGATTTGAACCTGGGACCTTAACCACCACCGCTTTATCTCTACAACAATAAAGTCCAATAGCTTAAACTTCTCTAAATAAGTATATGATATTTCGTAAAGTTATCGGGACTTTTTATACAACATATCCCAAAATAAATCTCGATATGCGTGCATTGCATACCTGATTTTAAAGTATATTTGAGGATAATGCAGAAGATACTGTTAGGATTTCCCAATTTTTTCTAAAACTGAATTTTCCTAGAATTTCGAAAATATATTTTACAAATAGGCATACCTTGCATTCTCAATGTTTACTGGGTATTGCACTCTGACGTTGCATCGCGCGCTCAGACATATAGGTACAGACATCTCCAGAAGTGGAGTCAGAATTTCTCATACTAATTGATTATAGAAGTGTTTGCACTTAAGACCTTATGATTGTGTGTTATTTGTAAAACGCCTATGTGTCTGTGCAATGTCAACCGACCGAATACGATGTTTCCATAGAAGTAGGTAGGCTGGCGCGGCGAGTCGGCGAGCGCTTTCATACTTATGGATTTCATAGACATACTATGAATGATACGGAACGTTCATAGTATGTCTATAAAATCCTTGCTCTAACTTTATGGTATTGTTACTTCGTATGGGTGGTCAGTATCGACCAGCTATGAAAATGAATATTTGACGGTGAATGAAAACAAAGACCGACGCAAATTTATCACTTCAACCGAGTTCTCGTTTTAGTTGAACGCATTTGTTAGTGATAGTTATCTAAGTATTTGTGGAATATTACTTTTACCAACACTTGCCAATATAGGCCATTATATGTAGGTATTATGGAGACTATTCGGATTTACTTTGCATGATAGTGGTTGCAAAAATAGACTCAATTTCTAATGAAAGGAACTGGATTAAGTGTGAGTATTTTTAAACAAATAAATAGTTGTAATTTGAAATATGTGTGTGTAAATGTGTAATATTTTGTGATTAATTCAAACATAAAATGATAACATAATATTAATGTATTGTATTGATATATTTTTCTTCGTGATTTTGCTTTGCATAAGTGATAGTTTTGAAATTAAATATAAACTAAATACCTAATTATATATTATTATATTTTTTTAGTGGACAACACGTTGGGCGACTTGCTGCAGGGTAGCCTTGCCGCAAAGTAGAAGACCGGCTATTATCTCTGAGCAGCAGCAACAATAATGTTGGAAGAATATGAAGGCGATGATTTTACCTACCAGGCGTTATGCTGATTTATTTGATGTTTCGATGCCTATCTACTGTTCGTCGTGCATATCAAGCTGGTGGCGTGCATAAAAAACTGGATAATTTATTTCGCTTCCAGAAATAAATGTCATCCTTGGCCAGCGCGGTCTTCTAACCTCAACTCCATAGAAAATCTATGGGGCCTGATGGTGCATAGAAGATGAGCAAGGAAGAATTAGTTTCTCATTGTATGGATGTTTAGGACAGTTTTTTTGTGATTGAAATATGTGTAGAAAAGACAACAACGGCAACTTTACAAAATAGTGAGTTAATTATTTGTGTTTAAATTTAATCAGTGAGTTCATTCATTAAGTAGGTATATTCCAACTGTCCTCTTTCTATTGTATCAAATCTGGTTTTATTAAAGTATAAACATTATTTAAATTATTTTTATACTTATTACTTGTTTTTGTATTTTGCATTACAAATACAAGGTTATGTTTCGTAATAGGAGATAAATTGTTAAATTGTTAGATGTTGAGGTTTAGTTTCAATCTTCTTTTCATGATGAAAACGAATACTTAAGCTATAACCTCAATATTTACTAACAAAAAGCGAAAGTATAATTTAGTAATAATATATAAAATAAATGAACAGATTCTTATAAGTAACTTACTACAGAATGCTTATTTTTAAGTTCTTATTTATTCTGTAATTAGATAGGGAAGTGATTAAACATAAATTTTGAATTTGTTAGTGTAGTTTATTAATAGTAGTAATAATATTTATACATAAGTATACTATACCTATTTACATGAATAAATAGTTGTCATGATTTTTGAGAATTTTTTATTTCATAAACAAATATATAAAAGCATATCAATTACATTATATAAAAATACTCTTGGCTTATGAATTGAGTTTAATATGAAAAATAAAATATCTGGATGTGACTCGAACTTTGACCTGTATCAACTGCAGTCCATCCGACTACCAATTAGACCAGCAGATGCATTAGCTTGTGACGAAATTATCAATTGGTTGCGTGTCACCGTACTCACCACTATTGGTTTGCTTTATAATAAACTATAGGTAGTGTATTAGTGTATTATTATTTCTGAGTCAGAATGGTCAGAATTCACTACTTAGTACCCGTAAATTTGATAGATGGCAGCACGTAGGCAGTATGAGCACGAAGCACTAGCATGCAGCAGAGTTGTGTCTTGGTGTGGGTGGGTAATATGATAATTAGCTTAGTGTGAGTAGTGTTCTTATTGTAATTATACGTCCGTAATATGGACGTAACGCACACAATGAAGGACTGCGCGCCTGCAAGGCAATATGATATTTAAGGTATGACTCCACTTTTGACTCTTGACTGTACCTCTACATTATAATAACTAATACACATGTATGTATTAGTTATTCATTACATATCTTCCTTATTTTGATGATTTTAATAAAAACATAAGACTGTGAATAAATTTAGTGTTCACCAGAACAAAATCCATTCAATCAATCAAAATTATTTACATAAGTCTCGTCTTCTAACTTTCTTATCATCATACATTTTAATCTTATTTTTGGAGAGTGAAGCCTAAGGGCAAAGCAAGCAATTCTTATGAGGAAAGAAATATCCTGGTGATTTTCCGTAAACAGATTGTCAGCAAAGATATTTATACAAGTTTAAGGAAAATCAAAAATAAGCACAAATAGAAACACAAAATTTAAATGCAACCCACGATTTGTATACTCATGCAAAATGTTTTTTTTTTTTATAATCCAATTCAGTCAAACGTCTATTCTTTTTCTGATTTTTGCCTTTCTCTTCTTATTTCATTCAAAAATTCCTTTCAAACACTTGGTTGACTGGAAGAAATCCCTTTTGGGATAAGTCCGCCATTGTACGCCTCTCTTTTTGTTTCACTATGTTTTGTATTTTTCTTGTGTGTATGTGCAATAAAGAGTTTACAACCAATTAAACAAACGTCACGTTTACGGAAATTTAATTAAATAATTATGTGATTCTTCAAAAGGAGACATCATTTCTGAAAAACGTGGGAATAATTCATATATTCTTGCTTACGTGTACAGTACTGTACAGGTTTACATTGGTTGGTATATAATGTTTGTATAGGTAGTACATGAACCCAGGTAGGGTGTTGCAAGTTAGTATCAAGAAATTAGTAAATAAGAATATGAATAACATTAATTAAATAAATTAGATTACTTACTTACTTCGATGGCTCGACTACCCAAAGAGGATCTTGGCCTCCGATACTAAAAGCTTCCATTCCTTCCTGTTCTGCGCTACTTCCTGCCAGTCGTCTCTTTGGAGGGCCACCAGATCTTTTAGGACCTCATCCCTCCAGCAGTATCTGGGCCGACCGACAGGTCGTTTCCCGCTTGGTCGTCCCTTTTACGCTCTTTTAGCTGCGCGATCCTCTCCCATCCTCTCCACGTGGCCGAGCCATCGAAGCCTTGCTGCTTTCGTTTCGCCCATAATATCGGGCTCCGCCACTAGTTCTTCTACCTCTTTGTTCTTTCTTAGCCTCCAGCTGCCATCCTCCCCCTAACTAGTCCCAGGATTTTCCGTTATATCTTCCTCTCAGCTACCAGGAGCTTATTTTCCACCTTCTGTGTCAGAGTCCAAGCTTCACAGCCGTACATTAGGCCTTATGACCGTCTTGTAGACCCGGATTTTAGTTTTCCTGCTAATGAGCTTGGTCGCTAACACTTTGTGGAGGGCTGCCGAGCATCTTAGGCATTTTGGACTCGGGCATCAATCTCGTCTTCCCTTTGGTTGGTGTCTGTTATAGTGCAGCCCAAATATTTAAATTTCCCAACACCTTTGTAGGTGGTTTGGCCGACTTGTAGGTCTTATCTGTGGGTTCTTACATTTTTATACCTTTTAGCTTTGAGGTACTCTGTTTTCTCGCGGCTAATTGTAAGACCCACATTTCCACCTTCTCTCTCCAGCGTTTCCACCATGGCTTTCAGGATACCAAACTAGCACTGATCACTAGCAAGGATAGCCAGATCGTCGGCATATCCAATGACCTCATGTTTTCCATTTAACTCGATGCCCCCCTCATGCGATAATACTTTTCTGATGACGTATTCGAGCACCAAGTTAAAGAGGGTTGGAGACAGCGCATCCCCTTGCTTTAAGCCAGTAACCACCTCAAACTCTTCAGACAAATCTCCGCCCACCCTGACCCTCATCTTACTCGTTTTAGTCACGGCCACAACCATTTGCACTAATTTCTCAGGTATTTCAAATAATCGGAGTATGTTATACAGGGAAGCCCTGTCCACGCTATCATAGGCCTTCGTAAAATCTACGAAGAGAGCGTGAATAGTCTGCGCGTATTCCCATTTCTTCTCCATAATTTGTCTTAACAGAAATATCTGGTCAACAGGGCTTCGGTTACGGCGAAAGCCGCACTGGTAGTCACCAAGGATGTCTTCTACGTAAGGCTCTAATCGACCCAGTAAGACGTAGGAGAAAATCTTATAGGCTGTAGGTAGCAGCGCGATACCCCTATAGTTGGAACACTTTCTTCTAGATCCCTTCTTGTGAATGGGGCATATCACCCCCATATTCCATTCCAGTGGTTGACATTCCTCCTCCAGATCTTACAGATGGTTTGGTAAATTTTTGTTTGCACAGCTATCCCCCGTATTTCCAGACTTCCCCCGGTATCCCATCTATTCCTGAGGATTTATTATTCTTTAGCCTCTTAGTGGCTTTCCTGACCTCCTCAAAACTTGGTGGTTCTATCTCCATATCACAGTTCTCTCTGATTACTACTAGGACATGATTTTCGATAGGTGGGCAGTTCGAAGTTGTTGGAAGTAACGCCGCCATTCCGATTTCAGTTCCTCCGGGTCAGAGATAAGATCTCCGTTATCTCTTTCTAGTATCTGTGTAGCTGGCTGGTGTCCTTTCTTTATTGATGATATTTCTTTATAAAATTTTCTACTCTCATTAGCTGTCATTATATTCTCCATCTCTCGTAACCGGTTCTTTAGATGTTCTCTTTTAGCCTGCCTAATTAAGTTTCTCAGCCTTACACGTGTCTCCCGATATTTGTCGGTCCAAATACTGTCTTGATCGGATAGGATCTTATATTTCCTTCTCTCCTCCATGGCTACATCACATTCTTCGGTCCACCATCTCCTTCTCTTCTTCCGCTTCTTCTTGCCCAATACTTTCAAACCTACCTCTGTCACTATCCTTTTTGTTTTTTCCCAAACTGTATTTAAATCCATCTCCTCAACTTCCAGTCCCTTAAATCTATTACATAATTCTATTTCAAACTGTTTTCTAACGTTGTTGTCCTTTAGTATGTCTGTATTCAAAATTTGGTTCTCTTGTTGTTTTGGTTTGTGGGTAGTTTTTATTTTGGCTCTAATTTTAACTCCCAAGAGGTAGTGGTCACTGTCACAGTCTGCTCCTCGAAATGTCCTGATATCTTCTATGATGTTTTTATGCCGATTGTCTATTAGTATGTGATCAATTTGGTTAATAGTTACCCCATCTGGATGCTTCCATGTGCCCTTGTGAATACTTTTATGAGGATACATGGTGCTTTTTACTACCATCGACTTTGAAGTTGCAAAATTTATCAATCTAACGCCATTGTCGTTGGACTTTTCGTGTTTGCTATGTTTGCCAATAGTAGGCAGAAATACGTCTTCTCGTCCAACTTGTGCGTTGAGGTTTCCAGCAATAATTTTAACATCATATTCGGGGATTTGATCAAAAACCACCTCAAGATTTTCATAGAAGCGGTCTTTTATATCTTCGTCGGCGAGTTCCGTTGGGGCATATGTGTTAATTATTGTGATGTGGCAAAATCTACTTTTAACCCGCAGAACGCTGATTCGGTCAGATACAGCCTCGAATTTGATTAGACTGCCAACGACCCGTTTATCGACCATAAAACCTGTACCCCTTTCGTGTTTCCCATTGCAGTCCCCACTATAAAATAGGATGGCATTATTGTCAAGGAGGCTCTCCCCATTCCCAGGCCATCTAACTTCCTGAAGTGCTGCTATAGATATATCATATCGCTTGAGTTCCTTGTTTACTTGGTATACAGCACCAGGTCTGTTGAGACTGCGTACATTCCATGAGGCAAATCGGAGTTCCTTTATACCGCGCCGTGTGTCGTCTTTAGGATCGGATCGTATTCTTTTCTGTATCGGTTTCGTAACGATGTTCTTTTTCCATGGGTGAGGTGTTAACCCACCGCACAACCCCCGAAATGCTGGAGGGCCACAGCCATCGTTGGTCAGCGAGTCTACAAAAAAAATAAATTAGATTAATACATTTAAATAGTAAAAAATAAAATAATTCTATTGATAAATTTGTCGCTATAATATAAAATAATAATAGTATTTAATTAATGTCATCAATATCAAAAACCTATTTTAAAATTAATGTGAATTTGAATACATATTACAATAATAAATTAAATATTTATCATGAAAATCTTCTTTAAACGTTGGATTTCAAAGATATTAAAGTTTGTCATTCAGATATTCTATAAGTAAAATAAATCTAATAATAATAGTACTTACAAAATTCTCATACCACACATTAAAGAAAATAAATTTTGCTATCAATTAATCTTCGATGTATTAAAAAATAAGCTTATGTAATATCATTTACAAGAACGATATGAAAATAAAAATGAAAATAACGAAATGCCTCAGGCACAATGTGATGACAATACCAATTTTCTTTGTTTTTATTAAAATACTAGCTGTTGCCCGCGGCTTCACCCGCGTGAGTTTCGCTTAGATGGAAAATCTTTGTGAAAAATATGTTATAGTGTAGCTGGTCTCTTGGAGTTTTTCATCAGATTTTCCAGATCTTAAATTTTTATACGTCAGCAGAAAATGCTCATCAGGTTGAACGACTTTTGTTAGGGCACCGTTTCCATATTTCTCATAGTTTAACTGTTCTGTATTGGTTCTTCGTCAGGTGTTCCAGTTTTCAAAATCAATCACAGCCTAAATGTTGCCTAAGCTTAATAGCTACACAACAAAAGTTTCATTCAAATCGGTTCAGTACTTTCGGAGATTAGCGTGATCTTACATACAGACAGACCAACAAAAAATGTATATTTTTTTTTGCTTTCTATTATTCTTTTTAAATGTCCCTCTATCCATTTCAGTCAAAAATACTAAATGGACAGACAAAATATTTTTACTGTCTTATTGTATAGATATAGATAATAATGTTTTGTTGACAAAATTTAAGTCCTACTCACACGAAAATAATTCTTCTGAAAGATAAATATTTAGATACAGTGCTTATATAGACTTTGTCTTCTGATCTAGCCATTATATATGTATGTTACTAATAAATTGATTATTCTTAAAACGTTTCTCGATTTTCTGGAAAGTACAGTCTCATTGTTTAACTCATGACGACTTTACATCATTTATCTAACGTTAGTAATTATCTAAAGCGAAATAAAACAGTCAAAATGAGCTGCTTCTTTCCAAAATACATACATACATAATATACGCCTTTTTTTTCTTCTCAAAATACCAGGTAAAAAGTACTTGTATACAAAAACAACGTGCCTACGACTGTGATTTATTTCTCATAACACAAGAGGCGGGATTATCTACGTTCTACGCATTATCTTTGCGATTTTTCTCGTAAACAGTCACGTACGCTTGTTTGAAATATATTAAATTAATCCACAATATCATCGTCTTCCATATTTATTTTACATTAGATTTGTTTATCTTTTTTAATTCACTTCCCTGTTATTTATGTGGCTAAAAGTAAAAGTCAAAGGTAGATGGTAAGCAAAGTCGACATTAAATTTATGGATAAAATTAAAAAATCTGAGGTCATAAAAGTTGTTTATGGAGCTAAGATTAACAACAAAAAAGGAGATACACCCACTTATAATATAAAAGGAGCTAGACTGGCATTCAACTTTGACCGATTAAAGTTTTGCCTTGGACATTTATAGCAAAACTGGGCGTCTATTTATTTATGATACGTCATTGATATGGATGCATAAATCGATGGCAGAAGACAGAGAAAAAGAAAACTCTTCACCATAAATAACTCTACTCTATGCTCTTCACCGTTGTAACGTGAAATTTATTTATTTTATTTTGTAACAGCCATCATATAAAAAAAAGTAAGTATAGAACTAGGTTATAGCCCAAAACATACACACACAAATATAGAAATTAAAATATACCAAAGCATTTCCTATTTTTCCGCCCGATCAGTAAATCTACTGATCGGGCGGAAAAATAGGAAGAGAGTCAAAAAGTCTCAACAAAAATCAATCGCTTTTCGTTGAGACTTTTGGACTCTACTGTAAAGTCACTATTGTGGTGTACCACTAGTTGCAAACGGGAGGTATTATTACATTCAAAATATGTTTTTGATCGGTATTCGCAAACAAAGGATATTGGTTGGATGTGATCCAACCAGGAATGAAATTTAATTATATTAATACAAAGGCATATTTGAGTGATTTGGTGTTTGTAGTTTGATATGCGGAAGTATCATGGACCGCTTTTGTATTTGTTTACTGAAATTCTGAAATTGTCATTTACAACTTAGTACCTATGAACATTTTTTAATAAATCAATTCATATTAGTTACATATTTACAAAATAGGAAATATAATTTTATAGAGAGTACCTTTGAAGACTAGACAGACGGACATAATAAAATCTACCACGCACAAGAAACTCCATCTGGCCCTAAAACAGGCACAGGACCGCATTGCCTGGAAGACCTTAGCCAGTAGAGCTATAGCTACTGGTGGTCACGACCCTCAGTAATGAGGATACAAATGAAGACCTTTAGAATAAATAGGTTAAAAAGGACATTTATTTTTCTCATAAAAAACTTGGTACTTCACTTACCGAGAAAACATTTACTATTAAAACCTTTCTCTACCTTTGAATAGATTTCTCGGATATTTTAATAGATTTTTATGGTACACATACACACTACACATTTTGTCCCTCAGATCACGCGGAAGAAGAACCTGTACCTACTATTTTTAGCATGTCTTACACCCTTTTCAAATGAAAATTTATCCATTTTATCCCTACCTATCGAAGCGTAGTACTGGTGGTGGAAAGGCACCCTTATAAAAAATATAAAATGAGCCACGTTGATCGCAGCTACATATAAAGTGATCTAATTTCCGGTAGGTGTAGTGATTGTGACGCAAAGGGTAGGTTTTTCATCAAAAGGGATTTCCGGTAAACCTTCGTTGACAATATATTCGATATTATACGGTATGGTAATATTGCCATGCATCATAAAAATATTTGAGAAAAAAAAAACCGATTTTGAAGCAGGTAACTCAAGTTAACTAGTCCTCACGTCATCTGTTACCTGTGGATCATCAATCAATATAATCCTAACTAAATGCGAAAATGAGTTTGTTTGATCATTTGTTTACTAATTTAGCCTTATCTACATGCAAATTATTTTAAGTGTTATGTTTTCAAGGTATATGTTTGTATAGAATACAAGGTGTATGTTTGTATAGAATAAATAGAAATATTAAGAACGTGGACCATTTTGTTTTCTTTCAATCTTTAAAAGCGACTCGCTGACATAGAAGTTTCACGTTAAAACCAACCTCTTCACGTTTTTTCTACTGAACCAATACCGGACATAGGGTACCTTTCATCTCGGGGAAAAAGCACTGTTACCGTAGGAAATTCACGCGGGTGAAGCCGCTGGCAAAAGCTAGTTAACTTTAAAACTCTTCTGTTACTGACTTGTGACTTGCGCACAGCCAAGTGGGATTTGCGGATTACTCGGCGTAGGCAGCTGAGATTTGGCTTGTAGGTTCCTTAGGTAGTGTAGGGAAACACTAAGAGAGGATTTTCCGAAATTCCTACGGCATAAAAGTCCCGGACATGAGCCTGCTAGTTATAAATAATTATAAACTTTAGTCATATAAAAATACAAGCATTCGCCCGCGGCTTCGCCCGCGTGAATTTCCCACGGGAACAGTGCTTTTTCCCGGGATGAAAGGTACCCTATGTCCTTCTCCGTACTTCAAGCTATGTGTATGCGAAATTTCAGGAAGATTGGTTCAGTAGATAAAGCGTGAAGAGGTAACAAACAAATAAACTCACTTTCGCATTTATAATATTAGTTAGGATATTTAACACTGCAGGACAGTAAACTGTACAGTTACAACAATTAAACTTCTTTGTGGCTCGTTTACTGTCCGGTAAAGTGTAAATACACGCTTTTCCAATTCAAGTACGTGGAAGTAGTTTTCCAACTGTGTATATTTATAAATATACGAGTCATGTAGGTTACGATACGTTTTTAACATAAGAGGCTCATCATTCCCCTCATGAGCCTAGAAAGCGATGAAAAGATATTTATATCACCCCTATTTTTGCTAAAAGCTGCAAATCATCTTGATTGTCTATCTATACACCTACTTATACTATGAAGCGGTGGTGGCCGAGTGGTAGGGTGCCATCCTGTGTCTGCAAAGGTAGAAGGTTCGAATCCTGTCCGTACTTGAGTTTGTATACCAATCTGACTTATGTACCTATGTGCTTGAAACCTGTACTCTGGTTGATGATTTTCAACTAGTGTGTGAAATGGAGAAGGCAAAGGCAAACCACTCCATTAAAATTGCCAACATAGTCGTTGTGTCTTTCATCCTCAGTCATCTATACATATAATAAAACAGTAAAAATATTTTGTCTGTACATTTAGTATTTTTGACTAAAATGGATAGAGGGACACTTAAAAAGAACAATAGAAAGCAAAATATATTTTTTGGAATTTCTTGTCTGTCTGTCTGTCTGTATGTACGCGTTTCACGCAAAAGCTACTGGACGGATTTGAATGAAACTTTTTTGTTATATAGCTATTAAGTCTGGGCAACATATAGGCTATAATTGATTTTGAAAACTGGAACACCTGATGAAGAACCATATCAGAACAGCTAAACTATAAGAAATATGGAAATGGCGCCTTAACAAAAGTCGTTCAACCTGATGAGCATTTTCTGATGACTGTTCTGTTCTGTTCTGTTCTGTGCCCTCCCAGCCAGTGGTTAAACTGCAAGAGTTTAGGGCTGGGTCCACCTCCGAGGGGTGCACTTTCCACGAGAGAGCTGAGCCTGGACGTTATGTACATTCTCGTTCTCGTGCCGTGGAGGAGTGCTCCACTCAGACGTGAATCCCTAATCCCCAGCTCGAGAAACCAGTTGGGCACGTAGACGAGATTGGGAATGTGGGGCGGGGCAGCCAGGATAGGAGTGATGGGATGTTTTTAGAACCGACCGAATTCCAGCATCAAATCAGTATGGG
Source organism: Ephestia elutella (assembly GCA_018467065.1). Lineage (NCBI taxonomy): Eukaryota > Metazoa > Arthropoda > Insecta > Lepidoptera > Pyralidae > Ephestia > Ephestia elutella. The sequence continues at coordinate 12,185,283 of CM031566.1, forward strand.
GAAGATAGATACTATACTTGGTGTGTAATATATATATGGAAGGGAATTAGGCTGCGATGATGTTACGTGTGTCCAAGTCTTCATGTTGTTGTTCCCCTGCTTGAAGGCCGAGCCGCATGCAGAACTCGCTGATGTCCTCGCGCCCGATGCGAGGCCGAAGGCCGAGCCAAGTGTTGTCATCGCTGATGTCCGCGCCGCGCCGATGCGAGGCCGAAGGCCGAGCCAAGTGTTGTCATCGCTGATGTCCGCGCCGCGCCGATGCGAGGCCGAAGGCCGAGCCAAGTGTTGTCATCGCTGATGTCCGCGCCGCGCCGATGCGAGGCCGAAGGCCGAGCCAAGTGTTGTCATCGCTGATGTCCGCGCCGCGCCGATGCGAGGCCGAAGGCCGAGCCAAGTGTTGTCATCGCTGATGTCCGCGCCGCGCCGATGCGAGGCCGAAGGCCGAGCCAAGTGTTGTCATCGCTGATGTCCGCGCCGCGCCGATGCGAGGCCGAAGGCCGAGCCAAGTGTTGTCATCGCTGATGTCCGCGCCGCGCCGATGCGAGGCCGAAGGCCGAGCCAAGTGTTGTCATCGCTGATGTCCGCGCCGCGCCGATGCGAGGCCGAAGGCCGAGCCAAGTGTTGTCATCGCTGATGTCCGCGCCGCGCCGATGCGAGGCCGAAGGTCGAGCCAAGTGTTGTCATCGCTGATGTCCGCGCCGCGCCGATGCGAGGCCGAAGGCCGAGCCAAGTGTTGTCATCGCTGATGTCCGCGCCGCGCCGATGCGAGGCCGAAGGCCGAGCCAAGTGTTGTCATCGCTGATGTCCGCGCCGCGCCGATGCGAGGCCGAAGGCCGAGCCAAGTGTTGTCATCGCTGATGTCCGCGCCGCGCCGATGCGAGGCCGAAGCGCCGAGCCAAGTGTTGTCATCGCTGATGTCCGCGCCGCGCCGATGCGAGGCCGAAGGCCGAGCCAAGTGTTGTCATCGCTGATGTCCGCGCCTCGCCGATGCGAGGCCGAAGGCCGAGCCAAGTGTTGTCATCGCTGATGTCCGCGCCGCGCCGATGCGAGGCCGAAGGCCGAGCCAAGTGTTGTCATCGCTGATGTCCGCGCCGCGCCGATGCGAGGCCGAAGGCCGAGCCAAGTGTTGTCATCGCTGATGTCCGCGCCGCGCCGATGCGAGGCCGAAGGCCGAGCCAAGTGTTGTCATCGCTGATGTCCGCGCCGCGCCGATGCGAGGCCGAAGGCCGAGCCAAGTGTTGTCATCGCTGATGTCCGCGCCGCGCCGATGCGAGGCCGAAGGCCGAGCCAAGTGTTGTCATCGCTGATGTCCGCGCCGCGCCGATGCGAGGCCGAAGGCCGAGCCAAGTGTTGTCATCGCTGATGTCCGCGCCGCGCCGATGCGGGGCCGAAGGCCGAGCCAAGTGTTGTCATCGCTGATGTCCGCGCCGCGCCGATGCGAGGCCGAAGGCCGAGCCAAGTGTTGTCATCGCTGATGTCCGCGCCGCGCCGATGCGAGGCCGAAGGCCGAGCCAAGTGTTGTCATCGCTGATGTCCGCGCCGCGCCGATGCGAGGCCGAAGGCCGAGCCAAGTGTTGTCATCGCTGATGTCCGCGCCGCGCCGATGCGAGGCCGAAGGCCGAGCCAAGTGTTGTCATCGCTGATGTCCGCGCCGCGCCGATGCGAGGCCGAAGGCCGAGCCGTGTTGTCATCGCTGATGTCCGCGTCGCGCCGATGCGAGGCCGAAGGCCGAGCCAAGTGTTGTCATCGCTGATGTCCGCGCCGCGCCGATGCGAGGCCGAAGGCCGAGCCAAGTGTTGTCATCGCTGATGTCCGCGCCGCGCCGATGCGAGGCCGAAGGCCGAGCCAAGTGTTGTCATCGCTGATGTCCGCGCCGCGCCGATGCGAGGCCGAAGGCCGAGCCAAGTGTTGTCATCGCTGATGTCCGCGCCGCGCCGATGCGAGGCCGAAGGCCGAGCCAAGTGTTGTCATCGCTGATGTCCGCGCCGCGCCGATGCGAGGCCGAAGGCCGAGCCAAGTGTTGTCATCGACGCCGCGCCGATGCGAGGCCGAAGGCCGAGCCAAGTGTTGTCATCGCTGATGTCCGCGCCGCGCCGATGCGAGGCCGAAGGCCGAGCCAAGTGTTGTCATCGCTGATGTCCGCGCCGCGCCGATGTGAGGCCGAAGGCCGAGCCAAGTGTTAATCTTGAATACCAATGGTCCCAGCTTCGTATTGGTTATCATTGGCAACAAGCCTAATATCTTAAATACCAATGGCCCCAAGCTTGATATTGGAAACCACTACTGGCACAAGCCTCATATCTTGAATACCAGTATATTATTTTGTATCTTCATGGCTGAAAGAAAATGATTAGTTATTATTACTATTGTACATTGTATATCTGGTTATATTTTATGACCAATGAAAAAAAGTCTCACATTCATTTATTCACCCATGTCGACAGATTATTCTAACCAGATTTATTCACCAAAGAATTAAACTTTAATGTCAAACACGATATCCATGTTTTCGTATAAGTCTAGATTAATACTTTTGTTTCATAAGGTAATATTAACAATATTGGGTTATATTCGCACATTCAGATTGTCGACACATGGAAGACTGGAAGACAGTCACACACAAGCTATCAATGTTTAATTTAACTTTATTTAGTTATACTCAGTCATAGTTTTTTTTTTTTTTATTATTATTCATTTATTTATTTGTATTCTCTTTTTTACATTTTTAAATATAAAATATTCAAAAAAAATAAAAAACATTTAAAAATACAAAAAAAAAGGGAACCCTTCGGTAGCGGAGCAAAGACCCAAGCTACCGGTGGTCAGGGCTCCAACGAGAGGAATCTCCTTATTATTATTATTATTATTTGCGTGAAATAAACAGATGTGAAAACTATTGGCAGTATTTATGATTGTGACATCAGCAAGAGCAAAAAATAGTAATTAACGGCCTTACTTATAAACGTTACTTAAATTTTAAGTCATACTTAGGAGCTGCTTAACAAAAATTCTTACTAATAAACGTAGCTTAGTTTTAATGAGTTGCTTAGCAATGACTAAATGCACTGTCAAATTAAGCAACCTCGTACCCTTGTTTAAACTCGTAAGTAACAAGATGGCGGTTATTTGGGCACCAGCTGATTCCGTTCGAAGCGTCTTTGTAGCAGGTAGCGTCCTTTTTAGCATTGTTTGTCTGTTTGCATTTGTAGTTGTTTCTTTTGTGTTCCGTGTGATAATGGATAGTTTTTAAGTATAAGTAGGTTTAGATTTTGCAAAGAAAATATGCAAAAAATATTAGGACTATTATAGAGGAACACACTCATTTTTGCCAAACACACTTATTTATGCCAAAATTCCGAAATACTATACAAACAATGAAACGAATTGGTACTGTAGTCGTTTCGAGCAACAAGGACTTCCGCGCGCGGCACGGGAGTCCGTGTTGGTCTATGCGTGGTCGTAAAATAATTTAACAGCGAGGCTTTTTTTGGCATGTTAACTTTTTAATTTTCAATTGAATGATACCAATGTTGCCATTTCATAACGTTAAAATGGCAAATACTTTTTAAGCTGACAACATTTCGGCAGTGTTGCGAGAGTAAAATACTTTTTTGTGTCATTAACAGTTCATTAGGTAAGACAAGCTTAAGTAACGTTTATAAGTAAAGAATATTTAATTACTAATTAGGGAGTTAAGTAGTCATTAGTTAAGACGATGCTAAGAAGTTTATTAGTAGATTTTTATAAGTAAGGCTGTAAGGGAACGATCAAAATTTAGGACATGCATCTACGAGTATTTACTGCAGTGTCTTTTCAGATTTATTCCTGTGTATGGTCAAGAGTCAAAAGTGCAGTCAGAATCTACAAGGCAAATAAGGTCTTCGAGGTATGACTTCACTTAGGACGCTTGACTGTACTATTCGATCTTGCTTTTTGCCAAATTTCATAATTTTAGGTCAACGGCACATGAGTAGTTAAAAGGGTAAACGGGAAGTACCCCGTAGGTCCCGACTTATGATCTTTTGATAAAATCTCAAACTCTTACGATATTGATTAGTTGTTGATACAAACTGAGAAAAATTCCATGAAATTTACTAGTAAAAGTAGAAATTGGTAAAATGGAAATTATGATGTAAGTTCACACAACGAATGATAGTGGTGAATGGTAATGTTGTTAAAATAATTGTTGCGTAAACTGCTGACAGCAGCAATATTGTACATCTGAACTAAACTGACTTTTCTGGATTAGTTATCGTCGGATTCATATGAGAAAAGCTAAATTTACTTTTGTACAATACAAGCTATGTTGTAGTTATTAATGTCTTATTTTGTTTATGATATAGATATCAATTACATGTACAATGAAGCCAGCCGATGTTAATTGTTGCACTGTATATCAATGGCTTTGGTCTATTGGGTATCTATCTACTAAGATAAAGAATACAAAAAACTCATATGTCCTCAATTTTGTTATCTAAAGTAGGTAAGATTACCTTTTTTAATTTGCGAACTTATGGTCAAATCTTTAATCAAATATCACAAAGTCGTACAGATTCTACCTAAAGATTTATTATTCATTACTTTTTTATTTAAGTAAGGTTAACTTCTTGAGTTGCGAACTCATGGTCGCCCTAACTTAACATTAGGTACAAAGTGGACTTTGCTAAATGACGAATTCAGTCAAGACGTTGAATGTGAAATTCAACGATTTGACGATTTGTTCTTTAGTCATTCAATTGAACACCGTCATTGCTAAACGAGCTAGATATTCAGTCAAATAGCAGATTTAACCAAATGACTGCGACATATACATATAACCAAAGATCTACTTATAATAATAACATACCTTTTTACGTGTTATTTTGTAAAAGTATTGTATTTTATATAACACTAGCGGCCCGCCCGGCTTCGCTCGGGTGCACAATATATTTGTTTTAGGGTTCCGTGCCTCAAAGGGTAAAGGCGGGACCCTTATAGGATCGCTTTGTTGTCCGTCTGTCTGTCAAAACTTTTTTCTCAGGAACGCTTAAAGGTATCAAGTTGGAATTGATATAGAATACTCGGATCCACGGTCTCTTTCAGCAGGAAAATGGCCAAGATTGTACGTCAGCGCGATCAGGCATTATTACCGTAAATGACTTTTGATTGAGAGTACAGAAAAGTCACTCTCAATAATCATGCAAAATCGAGACCTAACGCATGGTACGACCGTTCATATTACGATACGCAAGGTCCTATTTAGGACCCTAAGTCGGCGACCCGGATTTTGGATCCTAAATCGGGAGCAGTGTTGCCAGATCTTATGCTAGATTTTAATAAATCCGTAAATCTTTGCTCAGAAATCCGAAGATTGCCTGTGATAACCCGTACACCTATTGTTATGTAGAGGCAATCTAGTTTTTCAAGCAAAGCCTTACGAATTTAAAAAATTGCAACTACAACATTGTTCGCGATGTCGGCAGTAGAGGCCTTTTAGCTGTCGCGTCGCGTCCGTCGTATAGAAAAGACCCCACATGGGGCATGGCGGCCACCGTACCTGTTTCTATGTGGGCCCTCGAATAGAAGACCTAGGCAATAGTAATTGAAAACAATTTAACGACCACTGCTCGCTGCGAGTGGGATATCTAGTTGTTTTGTTTCTAGCGCCCAAAGTGATTTACAATTTCATTATGTGACATTTGTTACGATCTTTCAGGGTTAATGGAAAATAATGGTTGTTTTTATGGGTTTCTGAAGGCCAGTTCAGAGCTGAAGGATGTTAAATGCAAAATTGATGTTTAGACAATCTTTTTACATATCCCAATAGTTTTATACGTGTTACCTGCAAAATAGGAGGTTCCGTTCTAAGGGATAAAATATTTAATAATGTTTCCTTCTAGTAAGAATCTATTTCTTTGACAAAAGTAGTTAAGATCAAAATTTAGGAAATAAAAAGGAATAAGCTGGTAAAATGCATAATAAAAATATCAGTACTATCGAAACAGGTGTAACAATTATTTTTTTAGATTATAATTGCGATAGTCGTGTAGATTCGTGACGACGACTTGTTCCTTGAACATGTTCTTCATCGAGTGCCTGGGGCAGAACTCCAGCGGCACTTCCACGTATCCTACAAAAGAAGTAGTATGTTTAAAAAAATATATTTTAACCCGTTTATATTTTTGCATATCCATTTTTTTGGGATATTCACCAATAGACCACACTTGGCTGACTGCGACTATCGCTATCACTTTTCCTACTACAACTGCATCCGCAGGAGGAAAAATGTAGCGATATAGTGGTCAGTCGAATGTGGTGTATAGATTAATAACCAAATCTTTCGACAAAGTTGCATTATTTGTGGTCACTATTATGTATTTTTTTTAATTTCACTGGTATTATAAAAAAGTGTGCCTTCAGGAGGTTTTTCCCAATAGCAGAACTATTAATTTGTTAAAAATAAAAGTCTGATTGACTGTCATTTTGGAACAACCTAAACAGTGATTTTGATGTGAAACATCTATCGGTGCGGCTTGACACAATAACTGAGTCGTTTTAGTGTCAAGCCGCGGCGATAGGTGCCATGACGAAAAATGGCATGACAGCGTCGTGCCATAATGCTAATTTGTTTTACATCTGTAGGGCGTCCCGCCGCGAGACGTCTATCTCGTTTTTTATTCTTAATAAAATAATAGCATACTTCTTAAATTACCAATGTCAGGGTTTTCAAAATATGACGGCAAACACATACCTAGTAATTCGTCTTCAGACCGGCAATTCAACATGTCCATATAACAGCCATTAATGAAAGTTCTGTAGTTGTAGTCTCTCATTTTGCTCGCACCACATACTGGTCGCCAGTGGTTGGGGCAAAACATTGGACACGATTCTCCGTACATCGCCCTCCTTGTATCCTTGAGATGGTCTTTCACACAGAAATCGATTGCAGTTTCGACTAGTTCTGAAACAAATGGTATAGTCTCGTCATATAAAACATTGCGCATGAGTACGACTGACAAACCAATCGCGTTCGCAGAACAAGACCCGCCCGCCCCGCGCTCACACCGCATCGACCGATAAATCGCCTAAGGCTCAGTTACACGTACCGAGTAAACGGGCGAGACAGTAAACCGCCGAGTAAACGCTACTCGGCCCAGACAGTGACCCAGCGAGAGATAAGCGAGTAGCTGTTTACACGCATCTAGCATTTAGGAGAGACAGTGCAGTTTTATCGAGCGAGGCTACAGTGCGGACGTGAAAAAATGCGCGGCAGTGGCGTTATGACGAACATGACCGAGTGGCGAGTGGCGAGACAGTCCGTTTACACGCGCCGAGTGAGCGCGCGAGACAGTGCGGGGAAGCGGGAGGAGGTCACTCGCCGTTCACTCGGCCTAGTAAGTAGAACAGGGTCCGAGCTACTGTCTCGCCCATTTGCTCGGCGGAGCACTCGGCGTAGTGTTCAGACGCACCGAGTACTAGGAATTCACTCGGCGATTTACTGTCTCGCCCATTTACTCGGTACGTGTAACTGGGGTATTACTGCGCAGCTTGATCGCTATCGTTCATCAAAATGGCGCGACTTATGCATAAAGGCTCAGTTACACGTACCGAGTAAACGGGCGAGACAGTAAATCGCCGAGTGAACGCTACTCGGCCGAGACAGTGAGATAAGCGAGTAGCTGTTTACACGCATCTAGCATTTAGGACAGACAGTGCAGTTTTATCGAGCGAGGCTACAGTGCGGACGTGAAAAAATGCGCGGCAGTGGCGTTATGACGAACATGACCGAGTGGCGAGTGGCGAGACAGTCCATTTACATTACACGCGCTGAGTGAGCGCGCGAGACAGTGCGGGGAAGCGGAGGGAGGTCACTCGCCGTTCACTCGGCCTAGTAAGTAGAACAGTGGTCCGAGCTACTGTCTCGCTCATTTGCTCGGCGAAACGCTCGGCGGCTGACTCGGCGTAGTGTTCAGACGCACCGAGTACTAGGATTTCACTCGGCGACTTACTGTCTCGCCGGCTTACTCGGTACGTGTAACTGGGGTTTAATAGAATGTGTACTGATAACATTGACGTATCATAAACAAATAGACGGTCATTCCCCTCAAAAAAGTGTCCGAGGCAAAACTCTGATCGGTCAAAGTTCATTGCCAGTATAGTTTCGCCCCTTTTGTGCATGCTGAAAGAGCTAAATTTAAGTGAACTTTCTTACGTATCTTACGTTATTTCATGTATACTCTCATAACAACCACATATGGACGTTTATGTATCGACATTACTTAGGGAATGTGAATCTGTTATTTTGTATTGTCAATCTAATACTGATAAGGTCATTTTAATAAGAGTTAGATTAAGTAAATGAATTTCATGAAAATTAATGACATGACAAGGTTGGAACATCAACAGGTCTTAACATATTGTTCAGCTCAACACACCCGCCCTTGAAACATAATATATTATATATGTATTTTGCATGCTTCAGCGATTACACGTTGTTACACGTTTTACATATGCCAGGGGCTTACTGCTTCGGCACATGTTTATTAAAATCAAGTATAAGATTATAATTTATTTGAAATAAGGTCACGGCGGCACATGTAATACCTAACTTTATAAGACCAATAATTTTATTTATTTCGTCTTTTTTGTATAACATTTTTTTTTCCAACACATCCACCTAAATCAATACCACATAATAAATCAATACCTATTTAACTAAAAGTATACAAACGCTTCTATCCTTTTAAATTGGACACGCTTACCGCCTCGTGATGTCTTCGAAAGTGGATTGCTGACGAAGGAACAGATGACGTAATAAAAGAGCTCCGATGAATATAAAAATGTTTTCAATATGAAAATATCATGAAATATTTTCCGAAAGAAGTTTCTTTTTCATATGTACCTGATTTATGAAGTGGTGGAGGACATCACAAGGCTTTTACCGGGGTATTATTGACAAGGTCTGGTTTTCATTTTACGGCGGTATTGTCGTAAAAATTGCGCAAGTTTTTCTTCGGCAAAATTGACAGACGCCGAGTAATTGAATCTTTTTCTCTTATGAACATCACTATTCTTTTAAAATATTAAACCTTATATAAAGCATTGTTTGTATGATCGAAGGAAAATAACTTTTATGGTGACCCGCCGCCGTTTAGAAAAAGAAATTCGACATTTTCATTTCGTCTCTGCGTTGATATACCAATAAATCAGTCAGCATTCAATTTTTATTAATATAGAAGAAGATATTTTTTATGAAATGTGGTGATTTTGGCACTTACCAGCTTTATTACAGTCTGCGTACGCTATAAGTGAACATTTGCTTGGGAACACTGTATATTTCTTCTCTTTTGGTTCGAAAGCGCACGTGGTTTCAGCGTTTGATGTAATGTTACATTTTGCCTCACAGCCATCTTTGTTTGATTGTGCAACTGAAATTAAAAAAATGGAAGATATAATGATAGCGAATATGTAAATACTGAAGCAGTAAATAAAATTAAGTTTAAATAGGCACATGCGTAACCAACGTGACGGACAAACTATTGCACCCGAGCGCCAAGCTTATATGGAAGTGCATTACTTTCGACTCGTCAAAATCGCGCCATTTTCGAAACATAAATTGTCTCTAACTTTACCGCTGGATCAAAATACCCGTTAGGCCCCCTGGGTACTCCATATACCTACCTAGATTATTATAAAATATTTTTATGTCAATATTTTTGAGAAAAAAAACACGTTTTAGACCATACGAATTAAACGTTGGCCAATCCGTCACACACCGCTTCTCATTTTCCAAAATAATATTATTTCTCAAAATAGATGTGATTTTATTTCACAAAACATACGATTTATACTCGCGGATTTAATAACTTACCATGGAATAATAATGTAAATACAGCGAGGCAATAAAACATCTTCGTAAAACCAGTGACGTGAAATCTAATCAAAATGTTAATTCCAATGCTACATGGATTTTAATTTCGAAAACCAATTTACCCTACCAGGTATTAAATAAATATCATAACTTAAAATGACACAATGTTTTATTTTATACTGTGCGTAATAAAAAAAAATGTATTACCTAAGAAAGTCTATGTCACGCTTGTGACTAAAACTAATTTGATTGAATTCATTAATTAAAACATCATCTGAAATATTTTCTGCCTCCCACTCGGTGGACCGACGACCTGGTGAAGGTCGCGGGATCCGCATGGATGCGGGCAGCGCAGGACCGGTCAACGTGGAAATCCTTGGGGGAGGTCTTTATCCAGCAGTGGACGTCTTTCGGCTGAGAGAGAGACTCTGAAATATTTCTACGGAAGACTCTAACACCATGTGCAACATAATTTTTTTTATTTCAAAATAATTTATACATTTGCCTGATGCACTTTATACAAAATGCCTTTATTGTTTTTGTTTTAAAATTGATAATTAAATTCTGCCTACGTGAATTATACAAAAGCATCCCTCATTATTTACTGGTGAGAACCACATGAGAGTCTGTTTAATTGCCCTTTTTCGCCACTGCTCAAGTAAGTACTCAACTCATTTGAGCAAGTTGAGCAGTTATTAAACAGGAAGGTTAGGCCAAGATTTTCGTTTATCATAGGTAAGTAATTGTAAATTTGTCAATAGTAAGTATGTAATATCAATATGTGCACTATCGTAGAAGCTAAATCCAATGTTGCCAATAAATCTCGAATATCAGCAAAAACAACACAAATGGCAAACATATCTGGAAATCTGATACGATTCGAGAAGAATTTTCATCTTTGAACATTTTCGCTTCGTTTGATTTCCCAAGGCGTGCGATGCTGAATTTATTGAAATGCTGTCGCAGATATCAACCGCATTGTAGCGTTTTAAATGTCCTATACATCGTTTAATGTCACGTCACGTCGTCATATGTAGTTAGTAGGTATTGAAAAATAAAAGAAATTTCAAATTTGACAAGAGGATGCATATGCAAATCGAGGGGAAAACTAGCCTTAAATAAATATATACCGACAAATCACACAGATTGAGTTAGCCCCAAAGTAAGTTCGGGACCAAGACCAAGGCCAATCTGAAGAAAATCATTTTCCATCTTGACCTGACCGGGGATCGAACCCGGGACCTCCGGTGTGGCAGTCTGACGTGATAACCGTTAGGCCACGGAGGAGGTCAGATTAATTATTACAGAGGCCAAAGTTGACGCTACCGTGTATGTAATTCTGGGATAACCCAGGAATATTATAAAGTACGTTCTATTTCATACACACGTCGTGAAAATTATCCTTTCTTATTTTTTTAATACTACACATAGGTACTCTTTTATTTATACGTTACATGTAAAATCTTTTGAAAATCCCTACACGAGTTTAAGAATGTTCTTATTATTTATGGCAACATCGTAGGGTCTGCAAGTTTGACCCTCTCCATTCTTGTGCCTTATGGTGGGTAAACGTGTCCAGCAAGCAAATATTCGGGTAATAATATAAGCGCAAACAACATCTCAACAAACAAAAAACAGGCAATAACATTTTGTACACTGTTTCCCGACTTATAAACACCCAAATTCTTTAGTAATGTCACATTAAATGCGTTATCGATACTATTCTTTATATATCGACAATTGTTTTTCCTGGCTCGCTGGCTGATCGGCTGCTCACTAAGCAGCCGATCGAAGATGATAGGAAAAAGTGCTCAGCCATCTCGAAAGTCATGCAAAAATGAAATTAATAAATATTTAGTTTTCGCAAATCCGTTCCGACGGATGAATTCTGCACTCGAAGGGATAAAAACAAGTGTTTGTTGTCACTTGGAACTAATCTCATACAGTATTCATTCAATTGCCAGTTTCGTTTCCAACCTTTTGTTTGTTCTATTTTTTTTTTCTTCACATAAGGGGATTTCATCCTGCCGTATCACTTCATGTACCCTTATACATGTTGACTTTTTAAACGACAGACTCCATAAGAAGTAAGTAAGTAAGTAAAAATGCTTTATTGGACCAAAACACATAAAGGATACACATTGAGACTTATAATATGTAAAATACGTACAATAGGCGGCCTTACATATCTCTTGTATATATAGTATACTCATACTACACTCATTCAATACATGGAAAATAACAGAACTAGAACCATTGATTTCCAAGAACCAGTAATTTACCGATCTTAGGCTATACAAGGTAAAAATAAGGAATTTTTCGCCATTCCATTACCTAACATCAATGAAGCTTTGAAAACATCGTACTAAGCAATTTAGGACCCAGCGTATTAATAAGTAAAATCACACAAATATCGCAATACATTAGGGCTTTTATATTCCAAGGACTCGTACAAATCTTAGTCCGATCAACGAGGAGTTTCGTTGTATGGAGACTTCCGAATAATTCCTCTGTCTATGAAACTTGGCACATGGTGAAAATAGGTAAAACTGATTATAGATATACAATAATCTAATAACTTTTATTACGAGAAGTTAGGTATTTTTACCTAAACATGAAAATCGTTTATAGCTCTCTGTGAAAAATTCCTCAGACTGAAATTCTTTCTCTATACGTACCTATGTACTACTTAGAATATGTATATAGAAGAATCTAATATTTTTTCTACTTCCAAGATACCCCAAATTTAACTTTTAACTTTTTGCATTATAACTTCTACTGAAAAATTGCTCTGCTGGTTTTTATTTTTCAATATGCTTTTATATGTTCAAATGCATAGTTTTTCTCAGTTATCTAAAAGTTTTTCATTTTGAAACATATATTTTTTTAATTTTGCTTAATTACGACATGGGAAAAATTACTCCGTCCATTCTTATATATCTATTGGTCATTTGATTATATATTAAAACAGATTTATCAATAATCTAACAAATTTTCGAACGATAATATACTTTTAAGGAATTACTAAACGGCAGACGAAATGCAGTTCGCGGCCTAAAGTCAGCGAAACGTTCTTAATACTACTCTTGTAAGGTTGAAATTGTAACAAAAGTTTAGCGCATGTCCGTAGCGAGTTTTTCATTACCTTATGCCATTGTAACAAGGAAGTAGGTAGGTATATTTCGAAATAAAAACTAGTGATGTGCCGTTCCCGGGAACGAAGGAATATTCCCGGAAACGAAGGGAACGTTCCCGGGGAAATATTGGGGAATATTGCAATTAAAATTTATAATTGCGGTTTTTATCACTTCTAATATAATAAAATAATCTAAATACATATCCTTAGATAATAATTACAACATTTTTTCAAAAATCTTCAATATTCCCTACTTTTCGGGAACGTTCCCGGGCATATTTCCAAATTTCCGGGGAATATTCCCGACTTATGTATGGGGAACATTCCCTTGTTTCTGGGAACGTTCCCTAAAAAGCTGCAATTGACCATATAGGATTACTAGCTTTTACCTGTGACTTCGCCCGCGTGAGTTTCGCTTAGATAAATAGTAGATTGTTAAGTTGGTCCCACACTGCGAATATTAACCTGTAACGTAACATTTGAAGATTCGATTGTGCGTATTAACCATGTAGGTATTAACATTACAATATGCCTGTCACACTGACGAACATTCTCCGATTCGATTTTTATTTTGCCATTTTTGGAGGTTTTGATTTCAAAAGGTCCACATTCGCAAAATGTCATTTTTGCACAAAGTTACTTGCGCAAAAGGCGCACTTTCACAAAATGTCACTTTCGCAAAAGGTCACATTCGCAAAACTTCACTTTCGAAAATGGTCACTTTTGAAAAAGATCACTCTCGCAAAAGGTCATTGCTTATGTTTATGTCGTAAAAGGTCACTTTCGCATAAGGTAACTTTTGTAAACGTGTTGTGATAGTTATCTTATGTAGAAGTGACCTTTTGCAACAGAAACATGAATCTAAAATTTCATTTTCACTTTCACTTTCAAAATGACAAAGTTTCATACTAACTTCCATCCCCTGCTTATTGTTATTAGGTGTGTTAGCGATTCTGAGAAAGATGCATTCTGTGAAAGAGACATTATAGGACTAGAGAACATTTTGCGAAAGAGACATTTTGCGCCTGGGCCTATTTTATAAATACAATAAATAAGTGCATATTTATTTTTTATTAACAGGTAATGCAATAAGTCACTTTGCAAAAAGACATCTTCGCAAAAGATCATTTTCACAAAATGTCACTTTCGCATGGTAACTTTCGCAAACGGTCACTTTTGCTAAATGTTACTTTTGCTAATGGTCAATTTCGTATAAAGTAACTTTTGCGAAAGGTCACATTCGCAGTTCGCACAAAACGTCACTTTCGCAAAAGATCACTTTCGCAAAAGAAAACTTTCGCAAAAGGTCACATTTACAAAAGGTCTCTTTCGCAAAATGTTATTGATGCAAGTGTCACTTTTGTAAATACAATTGAGGCAAACGTCCAGTCTCGTACAAGTCGGTACAAAGTACACGGTATACGCAAACACACACAACTGCTTCGTTTTCTAGTCGGTTCGCGCCTGCGCGGCCGGTCTGGGGCACCGCGCTTTACTGCGCGAGCGCCCCGCACCCCTCTGCACTCCCGCGCGCCCGTACTGCTAAGCGGCACGGTGAATACTCGGCATTAACAAATTGATATTTTAAAAACTTGCTATTTAGTTGAATTTTAATTAGATTATTGTAAAATCTATTATAATAGAGCGACCCCTAACTAAGAAACGTAATTAATTTGCCTGAGCAATTATTCACACAACGTAATTACGGAAAAATAATAATTATAATACTGTAAAGAAAAATCTTTAAGATAACTTATTAAAGCTATTTATTTATGTAAATAAAAGCGTATTAAAAAATAAAAACTAGCAGAGCAATTTTTCAGTAGAAGTTATAGAGCAAAATGTTAAAAGTTAAATTTTGGGTATCTTTGAAATCGAAAAAAAATTAGATACTTTTATAAACATATTCTAAGTAGTACATAGGTACGTATACAGAAAGAATTTCAGTCTGAGGAATTTTTCACAGAGAGCTATAAACGATTTTCATGTTTAGGTAAAAATACCTAACTTCTCATAATAAAAATTATTAGATTATTATATATCTATAATCTGTATTACCTATTTTCACCATGTGCCAAGTTTCATAGGCGGGAGAATTATTCGGGTTACAAAAGCTTCGTTGATCGGACTATCTAAACAATTTAAACAGAGTCGTAAGTCATTATGCGAGGTACGACCCAAAAAACCGATAAGTCAGGGACCTAAAGAAGTTTTCAAAAGAGTATAACAATATCAGCGAAATAGCGTTATCATTTAGACCACCCTTTTCCCAAAGTATTGTGCCTAGGCACTGGAGCTGAAAGAACTTTTTGTGATACTGTTTAAACCACTCCAAACCTAACTTGGGTCGTTAACTGTCTCTTGCAACTCCCCATTTTACGGGTTGCAACACCGAAAGCGGATTATTAGTATTCTTTTTATGTCCCCAACTCGGATGGAACAACCTCAATTACTCGGGTTAACACTCGGGAACTTTTTTATTTCTTTAAAACATTTGCTTGCTTCTGAAGAAGTGTCATTTCAGTTAGGATGTTTTGTTGTTTGAAAAATACTTAATTTTTATCAGTTCTGTGAGTTGAAATATGACTATAATAACCTATGATAATAACCAGATGATGGCATAGAGTAGATTGTATAAATAGGTTAGTGACATGAAACCTACATTATTTAATTAATCTTTATCCTTTTCAGGGTTCACCTTTTTAACTTTATGGTAAAAAAATATTTGCGTTCATTTAAATATTTGTTTGTTATTTAATTCAATTTCTCTGAGTTTATTTCCCACGGAATGGAAACAAAGAAAGCAAGTAAATATATAAGAAATAAATATTTTAATCCAAAGATTCAATCTTTAAACTTTTAAAAATGTAATCATTTTGAAACAGGTAACACGGCAAGTGAACATGTGTCATATTAATCTTTCTCTCCCTTCTCGCTGCTTCATGCTTTATAATTGATGGTTAAACAAACTTACCTTAATGAAGTTTGACCATAATTATACAAGACGTTGCTTCCGAAGATATTTAATCAAATTCACTAAGCAGCTCGCTCTGCTATGTACTAGGCATGACACAATTTTAAGAGATCTGAGAATAAAATAAAATAAAATAAAAGAAAATTAGTCCAGACATCCTATTTTCGCCCCACCGTTAGTTACGTCAGTGGCCGCCGCGCGGCACCTCTTCATTCCTTTAGAACCAAATTTCGGAATGTGGCGCTAGGGATATGGTAAAACGTATTATACTTATTGATTGGGACGGGCGGGTTATAAATATCTTCGGAAGCAACGTCTTGTATAATTATGGTCAAACTTCATTAAGGTAAGTTTGTTTAACCATCAATTATACTACGACGTTGCTTCCTCGATATTTAATCAAATTCACTAAGCAGATGTTTAGAGCCATTGCGAAATTTGCAAGATTTTTTATTTTCATATCATTATAATAATAATTATTATTTTTAATGTGATATATTAAAAGTGGTTCCTTAGATACTTTGATATAGGATGGTTAATAACATGAATAAATTCAAATGCAGTTGTATCTACAACTGTCTTCCACAAGGATAGGTATCAGATATAAAGGAAAATTTTAAGAAACTGGGGAAAAAAAAATTCTTCGAATAGGCTATGTAATGCAATGCCAATACATTTTTTTTCATTTTGTAAAGCATACTGATTAAAATTATTCCAGCTTATCAAAAACATTGTTTAAGTTCTGTAGAGTACAGACTTTGGTTGCTAACCTTGATATTTTGGGAGAAAAAATGTCAAGTAGTTAACAAGAAAACAGATTAAAAGTCCTATATGTATACCATGGGACAATAATTAACAAAAAACAAATTAACACTATAGTTATTTCATGTGAGACAGGATATTTAAAAGGCTATTCCCAAAATAGGATATGTTAACTCAAAAAACGTAAATATTTACTAAGAGAAATGTGATGAACATTTTTTGGTCTGCAATAGCGAACTCAACACAGGCAGAGATGTTTGCCCAGAGTTAATTTTACAAATATCGACTAGAATTTTAACTACCTATTGTCAGGAAGCTTTATTGTATTGATTATAAACATATACTTCTGGGTGGTTAATGTGTCAAGATAAAAGGACACGATACTAATTTAAGATTTTTTACTCTAAGTACTAAATACTCGAGAAATATCTTTACCTGACAAATATATATTAAGTAGCAAGGGGAAAAAAATGAATAATGCAAATTTTGAGTTCAGTACATTTCTGCTGAAATATACTCGTAAAACTACACTATTTTTATAGACTGTACTTAGTTGAATAGGTATATAGATGAATCGGCCACAGCCATGTAGTATAAACTATAGATAGTATTAGGTACCACAGTACGATGACTTCACTATAACTTTTGTTATGAGTACATACTCGTATGTATGTGCCTTTAGTTAAAACTATTAACGAAAGACTGAATTCTATAGACGAAACTAAAGTGTACTTACTGTACAAGCTTATTATGTTTTCAGTAGCAAGTAGGTACATACCTATTAAAAAGAAAAAAGTTATGATACTTAGTTTTCCGAAACAAGAAACTATCAAGAGGGTTTTTAATTGTGATTAGATTTTCGATAATAGATCTTTCTTGTTCCAAATAGTAAATTACTCACTCAAGTCATTGCAGATGACCTTTGCTAGGGGTAATTTTTTGTTGTAAATTTGGAATAAATACAGTAGCTGTAGAAAAAATAAAGGTCAATTTTATACTACTTTATATCTTTTTTTTTTTTTTTTGATCGAAAAATCGCATCCTAATCACAAAGATAGATATCTATAATTATGCATCCAGTTGTTGAAATTTAATTTACTCGAGTTAACGTAGAATATTCAACACATCTACGATCAGAGCTAAAAGATGAAACCATATTGACAATTTGAATAAATCTCCATAAACAGAAACTAAAAATAAAATCAACGTACTGAGTATCCAATATTGTTCAGTACTATGCTTGCTTAAGCTAGAGCTAATGTCTAATTCTTAAGAAACAAGTGCTTTGTTATCTGCCTTTAATTTGTCCAAAATAGACAGCACTACTCTTACCTGGCTTAAGGCACTTTTATTCCATTTATAAGGTGCTTTAGAGAGTTGCTGTTGTAGAACTACAATAACCATAAAAGCCTGTTAGATTGAAAAGCTTGATCATGTATAAGTATTGAAATATAGTATGTAATAATAAGTAAGTATATAATCTCAGTTTGTATTAGGCATTATTACTTATTGAATTTGGATGCAATCTGCAAAAATCAATCAAGAAGCTGAATCTTTATGTATTATAATCTTTATGTATGTGTTCTTTATGTATAAAGATACATGGGCAACTTTCAGTGAAGTTAGTTGCTAATTATGAAGAGATAAAAAAGACAGGTATCGGGTATTGACCCGATATTGGGTGATTCCGGAGTCATCCGGACTGACAGTGAAAATATTTCATTATACATACCTACTTTTAGAGAAAATTGATCGCCTGAACAGTTTATTTAAAATACTGTCAAATTGACGCCACACTCAAAAGTGACATGAAGTACCTGTTTTATAATATGAAATATAAAGGAAATAACTGATTGATCAAGTGATCAGTCGATTTATTAAAAGTATTGAATAAATGTACCAGACGTGTATATTGTAAATTATCTAAATTATGTACATTTGGCGAATAATCATCTCGATTGATGAGTGGATTTCCTTTCCTCAGTTTACCGAACTCCGTTTTATTAAAAGTATTGAATAAATGTACCAGACGTGTATATTGTAAATTATCTAAATTATGTACATTTGGCGAATAATCATCTCGATTGATGAGTGGATTTCCTTTCCTCAGTTTACCGAACTCCGTTTCCCAACTTCCTCTTGGACTATATGTGTGATACCCCAATGTTTAGATATTTGGTATGAGTACATACCTACCTGTTATGATGACCAGCAATGGTCGGCGATTTTCATCAGTCCTGATGTACAAACATTTATAACAACAGATACATACAGATAATCTGTCACTGCCAATAGTTGTGAGACTCGAAGTTCGCGTTTAACTGAAATGAACAGAGCTGAGTTAATACTGACAGTGCATGGTTATAACATCATTATAGTTCGAAGAACTTATACGCAGCCAGAAAAATAATACTTGACTGTATCAGTCTAGTAATGTTTTAATAAGTAAGAGATACTTAAAGGGTGTTCGAAATGTATAGTAAGATACACACTTTCGTTACATGGTTATCATCTGATAATAATACTATTTGCATAGTTATACTTTGGATAGAAGCTTGTCCACGGAGTTCTATTACGTATATCTGGCTGATAATGTGTAGATTTGGCTACAATCGCATTGTAGTTCTGTATGTGCTAATATAAGTGTGTATAAAATTAGTAAGTAAGTAAAGATACTTTATAAACCAGGCTACGATCGCGTCGTAGTTCTAATGGGTAATAATGTGTATACCTGACTACAATCGCGTTGTAGTTTAATAAGGTAATAATCATCATCATCATCTCGAGTCGAAATGGCAAAAAAATAGAATAATGTGCACACGCGACTACAATCGCATTGTAGTTCTATATGTGCTGTTATATAGGTGTAATATATAAACTAGACTACGATTATATCGTAGTTATATTAGGTAATACTTTACTTAGCGCGAAGATTTTGTAGTTAAGCCTCTTGATTGGGCCCATTTTGCATAAGGAAACTGGGCGGCTGCATATCTTCTGCGTTGTTGTTGTTCTTCTATCGGACTATATGTGCTTGACTATAGTCGCTCTGATTACAATCGCATTGTAATTCTAACCCCGTCTACAATCGCATTGTAATTCTGTATGTGCTTGACTATAGTGTAAATCCCTGATTACAATCGCATTGTAATTCTAAGGGTAAATATATATCCCTGTCTACAATCGCATTGTAGATCTATTGGGAAGTGCACACGCGACTACAATCGCATTGTAGTTCTATATGTGCATAGCACAGTCCACACGTAGATCACTCGTAGTCCACCCGTAGATCACCCGTAGTCCACCCGTAGATCACCCGTAGTCCACCCGTAGAGTACCCGTAGATCGCCTGTAGACTCCTCGTTGACTACCCGTAGACCAACCGCCATCATCATAGCTATTTTAATGTCCCCAATATTGGGGCACTGTCCTTCCCCATGGGTGGGTAAGGAGGATTAGGGCATCAAGTGGGCCCAATGGGGTTTGATTGGTTTTTAAGACTGTGAATACAGTTGAGATCGACCCATCCAGTGACTAACGAAGTAACGTTAAAATCGAAAAAGTCGAAAGCGTACAAAATAGTTACGTACGTTTTTATCACAATAAACAATAGCGGCGTTTTACCTGAAAATAAAACGCATATTAAATACTTACCTTATTTGAAGCTTAATAGGTTGAGATAGGCATTTCCGTTTTCCGCTTATATGTCCCTCTCTTTTTCACCCCATATCGTGTATCTCTCTCGCACATCCGCCCCACTACCCCCACCAGGCAGCGCCCGTCGAGCTTTGAATCTCGGCGGTCGTTGTTCGTCATTGAGTCGAAAACACCAGGCAGAAGTTAAAATGTAAGCTTCAAATAAGGTAAGTATTTAATATGCGTTTTATTTTCAGGTAAAACGCCGCTATTAAATCCTTGACCGTTATTTGAAGCTTAATAGGTTGAGACGTGTTTGTTATCGCCTGGTGGGAGTGGACGCCAATGTGAGGTATAAGTTAAGAACTTCACACTGATAAAGTGTGCGAGGTGATCGCACTTTAGATATTTAAGTGCGGATGTGCAGATAATAAAATATGATATACACACCAATCTATAAGTTGTATCGTTAGGTTAGGTTAATTTGCGATTGTTAATGCTAAAATAATTATGTACAATGAGAGAGATACAGATGCAATTTCATATTAGGTAAGGAGGTATTAGATTTTATATTTCAAAATAAATATAGACATTGTAATTGACAAAATTGGTTATATTGGATATTTTTTTACATTCATAAAGAAAATAATAAAAAATCCGAGGATGAACACACTCGTTAATGATTACATGTAAGGATAATCATATGATCATAAACTCATTCATAAATATCGCCACTACTTAATTAACAGTGACATAAAAAATCTATTGTTTTAATCAACCATTTATTATTACTACAGCTACCAACTTTAACTAGTCTAACTTCCAGTCTATAAAACCACGCAAAAGTATTGCCGAAGCGCCAGTTACCTCTCGAGAGAATCTTGTCTGGGAAAAATTGTTCGCCCAACTTTTCAGATGCTACAGCTAATCGAAAGATACCAGGTGTATCGATTATTCCAGCCTTTGACAGCATGGATTTAATGCTACGCTATCTTAAGTTCACCTTGTAGGGTTATAAAGAGTTTGGAACTTTTCGATCATTTGCGCCTCCTCAAGTATCTGGATAGCTCTTTCAACAAAAAAAAAAAAAAAAAAAAAAAAAAATTGTATGGCGAACTTGATTGCCTGTACCTACCCAAAGATAGGCCAAAAAATAAAACTATTATGATTTTCAATATAGTAATCTGGGTGAAGGGAAAGTAATGTCAAATAATGGACTCGTCTATCAGAACACAAGTGTAGAAGCGTAGCAGCGTGTCTACAGGTAGCCAATATAATGTTTTCATCAACCTACATTGTTGATATAAATGATACTAATAGATCGACATACCATATAGGCGGGCTTAGCTATGTAAATAGACAAGGACATGCTGAACGAATAGATGTGTTCAAATTCTATATTACATAAGGTTGCTACTACTGACTTATACTTGGTAAGTCTAACAGATTGTCGTAGTTTCAACTGTCCCAGTCAGTTACACTTTTTGTCCACCCCCCACACAGCCAAACCTCCAGGGTCATCTGGTGTACCTTGGGGGAGGCAACATTGTTGCAGTGTCTATCAGTTTCTGCTCGAGTTTGGTTATGGTGTAAGGTGGGGCTAATGCTCGTGACTTCAGGTCCGCTCGCCAAAATACCTTGTTCCACCTGGGAACAACTAGGAGATAAACTCCTGTTGCTCGATTGAGGTGATTGAGGACCTTCGGTATTAAATACGGAGGTGGGAATATCCATGCCCTGGGGTAAGACCAAACTCGGGAAAAAGCATCGTGGAATAGTGCTTTCTGATCGCAAAGGTCTAGCGTCACGTAATTGGATACCACATGTGCCCTCTCTGAAGCAAAGAGATCCACTAAGGGGGTCCCGAATTTGAGGAATATAATTTCCGTGCAATGGGGTAATAGATGCCATTCTGGCGGAGTTTTGTGTCGGGAAAGATGGTCCGCTTGGCCATTGTATATACCAGGTATATGATTCGCTACTAGATTTATTTGATGTAGCTCCAGATAATAAAATACTTTGTAGGTTAAGTCCATCAGAACCCGTGACCGAGTCCCACCTTGGTTTCTTATGTACGATACAACAGTTCGATTGTCGCACTGAAACAAGGTCGTAGATTGGCTCAGATGTGGGCCATGGAGTTCTAAAATTTTTAGAATGGCTAGCATCTCCTTCATGTTACAGTGAGTTTGTTTCTCCTGTTCAGTCCAGAGACCCGAAATTGCAAGTCCGTCCAACTGTGCCCCCCAGGCTAGATCGGAGGCATCCGTAGTCACGAAGTGACTTGGTGGTTGAGGATAAATTTCAGAAGCCTGGTAGCAGTTTAGAAGCCACCATTCTAAGTCTTCCAGGGCTTCCTGTGGAAGGCTGATGGA
This sequence comes from Ephestia elutella, assembly GCA_018467065.1. NCBI lineage: Eukaryota > Metazoa > Arthropoda > Insecta > Lepidoptera > Pyralidae > Ephestia > Ephestia elutella. Next base: position 12,208,016 of record CM031566.1, read on the forward strand.
CCTTACGGTTTGCATTCTCAACAAAGAATTTAGCAGACTGAGTAGGGCACGGTGGTGAAGCCTGCCGTTCGGAATCACGAAACTCGCAAAGTTTAGCAGGCCCACCAGACTCTGCAGGTCCTTTAAACAAGACCTGCCGCGTTGTATCAGTGTCGACACTTTGTCGGATATCAGGGATGCTTTGTCTTCGGGAAGGCATTTTTTGTTTTGCCAAGGATCCCAGAGAATCCCTAAGAAGACAAGGCGTTTTTGTGGGATGACCAGGGATTTGTCATGATTGACTTGCCACCCCAGGTAATCCAATCGGTCGAGCAGGAGTTTGACGTGAGAAATCAGTGTTTCCCTATCTTGATGGGCTAGAAGAAAATCGTCTAAGTAGACAATTATTCGTAGACCTCGTTCCCTTAGGGATTGGGCAACCCAATTTGTTAAGGATGCAAAGACCTTTGGTGCTGTGCTCAGACCGAAGGGTAGACAGGTCATTTGCAGGAGTTCCCTTTATAAACTAACCGCAGGAAGCGTCTGTGGCTCCTGGCAATTGGCAGATGAAAATATGCCTGGGACAGGTCCACTTTGCAGAGCCAGTCGTTTGTTTGGAGAAAGTTTGGAATGCGCCAAACATTTACTAGGCTGAATTTCTCTGTCATGACATAGGAGTTCAGCGCTTTCAAATTGAATATCGGCCGATCGGATCCGTCGCTTTTGGGTGTAAGGGAACATTGTGGAAAGAAAGCTGGGCGAGTACTGGGCCACTTCTAATACTTTTTGTTCCTTCATCTGGGATATGACTAAAGTCATACTTTTGGACTCCTCTGTACAATTTGGTCCTGCCAGATTGGGCAATATTAGAGGAGGTTTTTGTGAGAAGGGTATGCGATATCCTTGTATTATGTTTAACAAAAAAGGCGGGGCTTTTAGTTGTTCCCAGTGATCGTGATAATGTGCTAATTGGCCCGCTCTGAAACGCCTCGAGTCAATACTTACGTTTTTTATTATTTGAATTGTCCGAGTAGCCCCCGGTTCGTTTTCTATTTGTCTTAATGTTCTCTTGGGACCTATTGTCGCGTTGATCTCCTCGTCCACGTGATGAACGAAAAGGAGCGATTACCTCGACTGCTATTACACGTGTGACGGTTAGCATAAGGATGACCACTCCTAGAGTGGTCGTATTGGCAACCCTGCGGGGGTTGGTAATATATTTGTTGCTGGCAGCAACTGGTACCCTGCGAGGGTCCATGAAAAATGAGCCGACCCCTGCGGGGGTGGCGAGTTTGTTTGCTAGTTCCTGCTTGCGAAGCAGGTCTAGAATTTGTGGGCTTATTCAGGGGAAGAAAGGCTTTCTTGACCCCGCCCGCCTTATTAATAGCAGCAGTAAACATCTCAGAGTTGAAGATGTGTTGGTTTGATGGCGGTATTTTACGAAGGCTCGCTTTCATCAAAGGGTCCCGAACACAGTTTGTTATGGTGTCACGTCGCATTTGAATTACTTCAGCTCTATGACCACACACCAGTTGCAACAAGTCTGATGAAACCTTAAAATATTCCCCTTTACAGAACAGGTCAGTCAATTTATTGTGTAGGTCTTCTACATTAAGATTGTTAATACCAGCCCAAGTTAATAGCTCAGCTAAAGTTGAAGCTAAGACTTCCTTCTGTTTCAAGACACAAAAGGTAAGTGCCGAATAAGCTTTGTCTGCATAAGCCAAATGCTTTGATTGATCGTAGACACGAACCTCCTCATTAATTTCTAGGTCAGTAAATCCAGGGGTGTGGTTATAGAGCTTCTGTGTGTCAGAATAGCGAACTTCACTCCATTCTTTGCTGTCAAAATGTTGAACGCTTTGCAGTAACTGCAAATAGTTTTCTGGGGCTTTAGGGATTGCCGGTTCTTTTAATTTTGTCTCAATATCAAAATTAAAAGGCAATTGGGGCTCGTTAGGCATAGCCCCAGTTGACTCGTCACTTTCATGGTATAATTCACCACTAATATTGAAATCCAGAAGGGATTCAGGCTCACATGCAGTATGGGGCCTTGAAGAGGTACAGTGAGTTAAGGGTGCTTTATCACGTAAATGATTGCAAAGATCACTAACCTGTTGTGCTAGGTTACTTAGGGCCTGATCACCGTGTTTGCGCCCCCGCCCCTTCTTTTTGTTTGCACGGCGACGTCGTTTGCGACGATGGCCAGAGCTCGAGCTGGACGACGTGGAAGAGGAGCTGCTACTTGTAGACACGTCACGTTCGCGATCGCCACCGCTGTCACGACGTCTGCGCGACGTCTTAGGAGTACGATCTCTCGACGTTGAAGGTCCAGCGATAGTATTGGAATCACTCATTTTAAATAATTCTAAAATCAAAATATGAGGTTAAGTATGGAACTATGAGACTACTTTTACAATAAAATGAACGATAAAACGTTAATATTATAAATTATTTAGCAATTTTGTTCGCTTGTGCACAACTATTTATTGTTTATTGTGCTGCACAAACAATTATTTATTGATACTAAAATTCAAAAAATCGAACGGTAAAACCGTTAAATTTTTTTTAAAAATAAGCTTGAAAAATCACTCACCTGTATTATGCCACAGTAACTTATTACTTACTTTAGAAATCTAAATTCTTATATTAATAAATTATTATATTTTTATTTTATCTTCTTCGGAATAATAATATTCCGGGAAAGAATTCGTAGTTGCTTGAGACAACCTTTCGCGACGGAAAACAAGACGCCAATGACGAACAACGACCGCCGAGATTCAAAGCTCGATGGGCGCTGCCTGGTGGGGGTAGTGGGGCAGATGTGCGAGAGAGATACACGATATGGGGTGAAAAAGAGAGGGACATATAAGCGGAAAACGGAAGTGCCTATCTCAACCTATTAAGCTTCAAATAACGGTCAAGGATTTAATTAAGCAATTGACGTAACGAATAAAAGTTTACTTTTAAATGATGCAATGATGACAGCTTATGCTTGGCTAAAATCTTGTTTACACAATTATTCCAGGGTTTTCATTATAGAATTGGACCCAGACTTATTGCGAATCTAAATTCTGAACATACTTGTAATATCGTAGTTTAATATGATTAATCCTTCATCAACAAATAACCCAATTGGGCCTTGCGTTTAACTTTTAACGACAGTAAGAACAATCAAGAAATAAGAAGAAAATTATCCATACATATGTAGATTCGTGATTTTGCCACGAAAAAATGTTTTTACAAATGTAAAACATAAACATGCGACGCATATTTAGGTTACGATTCATGTAAAATCGCAACTCGGAACGCGAGATACTATTCGCGATATTGTATTATGTAATATCATGCACAGACAATTCCAAGATAAAAAGGAAGGTAGGTGCATAGTTGGGTCAGCGGAAAAATCAATTGGTCTAACGACCGTTGTTTGTTGAGTTTATGATTAAATGTTATCAAAGTACCCGCAGGTTTACACAGGTGTGATGTAAAATCACGGTTACGTACGAGTAATAGTAGCCAATGCAACATAAATATGTAGTTAACTAACATTTTGTTAGGCATTATAACTTTTTCAAAGTATAGTTAATATTCAAACCAGATATTCAGGTAATGAAAAAATACTTACATTTTTCGTTGTTCACGAGTGTAATGAACTTAAAGTACGTTATTTTCCACTGACACTGAAGTTATAAATTAATTTTAAGATATTCCAGATACTTGGAATAAAAAGAAAATAAAAAATAAAAATATTGTTGTAGTGTGTGTGTTGCCATGCCTGCACACAAAAAGCGAATGAAGAGGTGCCGCGCGGCGGCCACTGACGTAACTAACGGTGGGGCGAAAATAGGATGTCTGGACTAATTTTCTTTTATTTTATTTTATTTTATTCTCAGATCTCTTAAAATTGTGTCATGCCTAGTACATAGCAGAGCGAGCTGCTTAGTGAATTTGATTAAATATCGAGGAAGCAACGTCGTAGTATAATCATACATGCTAGCTGACGCCTGCGGCTTCACTCGCGTTAATCCTTGCGGATACCTAGGTCATAACATTTACCTGCATGCCAAATTTTAGCCCGATCCGTCCAGTGGTTAGGGCTGTGCGTTGATAGATCACTATGTCAGTCAGCCAGTCAGTCATTCAGTCACCTTTGAGTTATATGTATATAGATAGATATAATACTATAAAGTTTTATGTACCTATTATAAACCCAATTATCAATGTACTGTACAGGTATTTTCAGCCGAATTCACCCTCCATAAATTATACCTGTGAAGTAATCAAAGTGTCAGCCAACTAGTTAGGGCGGTCAGCAGATACTGCCCCCTGGGGACAGGCGATGTGAATTTTTGAGGAGGTAGGGCAACTATTTCGTTGGATTGTTGGATTCCAAATATCGGTCGTTGCTTGTGATAATGGGTATCGAGGGTTTGTACCCAAAAGTTCTACTGAAGCTGTAATTATCAGTTCTAAGCGTAATTTTCAGTGTTTTGTTTTAAGAGAGTGTTGGTATAGTGGGATTATTTTAAGAGAGTTTTTATATAATTATTAATTACTAGCTGTCGCCCGCGTGTTTCGCTTAGATGAAAAATCTTTTTGTGTTCCAAACTGTTTCAGATGTTTCGGATTTTCGATTTTTATACGTCTACAGAAAATGTTCATCAGATTAATCAAGTTTTGCTAAGGCGCCATTTCCATATATGTTATAGTGTAGCTGCTGGTCTCTGGAGCTTTTCATCAGATGATCCATATCTTCAATTTTTATACGTCAGCAGAAAATGCTCGTCAGGTTGAACGACTTTTGTTAAGGCACCATTTCCATTTATTTTATACAGGACAGGACGCGGAATATGCCAAAGAAGGACTCGGGGTGGGAGTGGTGGTACACGAGAAATTGTAGATATAACGAGCAGATGAAGATCGCTTATTGAAAGAAATGTCACTTTTGATTCATATTAAAACCGCGACTGTACAACAGTACCTAATATATTCCCGCGGGACACGGGATAACCAAATGGCTGAAATTTTGAGTACTGGAGTCTAGGTTACAATAGTTTGAAACACAATTTTTTTTTCATCTAAGCAAAACTCACGCGGGCGAAGCCGCGGGCAACAGCTAGTCCTAACTTATATTAAATGTGATGAAAGTGAAATTTGTTTGTTTATTTGTAACCTTTTCACGCTTTGTCTATTGGACCAACCTTAGTGAAAAAGTACTGTTTCCGTGGAAAATACACGTGGGCGAAGCTGCGGGCAAAAGCTAATTTTAATAAATTAATGAGTGACACAGTTGCCACTGCCTACAGAGTTCGTTCTTAAACCTTGAATTTTAAAACATAGCGTACAATATGAGCGCGCCGTGAAAATCCCTTGGTATTGCAATTTGAACCCAAAATCTGCGGGCCTAGATTGGAAGTCTAAGGAACGAGACCGCCAACGTTGGAGTCAAATGGGGAGGCCTACATCCATAATATAAAAAAAGGGCTGGGGATGATAATTGCAGTATGGCTGTGGTGACCGCTTTCCATTAGGTGGGCCACTTGCCTGTTTACCTAGGCCTAGTTAGGTAGTTTCCTTGTAAAGACTGATGACCATATTATAATAGTACATTGTCACAATAGACAGAGATAAAGCAGTAGAGCAACTGAGTCGTGTCCTTGAAGTTTATACCTACGGCTAGGCGGAGCGCTAGGGTTGGCGCCTACAAAACGTAAAGCAGGCGTGTTCAAATAACAGCTTTTCCCGCGCATTTCGTTGGCGTTATATATTTTACGTGAGCGAAGTTGCGGGCAAACTATAGCATAATATGTCCATTGTCGGTACTTAAATTATCTCCATACAACATTTTGTCTAAATCGTTTCAGTGGTTGATGTACCTACCTAAGTACTCACTCGATCAGCTATAGATATTTTTTTACAGAACCTGCCTTTATATAAGTTACATGTGGTAGGTACCTACTTATTTTATGTATGGCAAACAGCACATCCCACTAAACACTTGCAGTTCCATAACAACGCTTATGCCCCTGACATAAGGAAGGCGGTAAAAAGTCCAAACTGTAAAGTGTTTTCCATTTTATATGCTTACTAGCTGCTGCCTGCGGCTTCGCCCGCGTGAGTTTCCTTAGATGAAAAATCTTTTTGTGTTCCAAACTGTAGTAACCTAAACTCCAGTACTCAAAATTTCAGCTATTTGGTTATCCCGTGTCCCGCGGGAATATATTAGGTACTCGTAGTACAGTCGCGGTGTTAAAATGAATCAAAAGTGATATTTCATTCAATAAACGATCTTCGTCTGCTCGTTATCTACAATTTCCCGTGTACCACCACTACCACCCAGAGTCCCTCTTTATCCTATCCCGTGTCCTGAAAATGCTCATCAGGTTGAACGACTTTTGCTAAGGCCCCATTTCCATTTTTTATAGAGTAGCTGGTCTCTTGGAGTTCTTCATCATATGTTGCATAAACTTAAATTTTTATACGTCAGCAGAAAATGCTCATCAGGTTAAACGACTTTTGCTAAGACGCCATTTCCATATACATATGTAATAGTGTAGCTGGTCCCTTGGAATTCTTCATCAGATGATCCTGATCTTCGATTTTTATACGTCAACAGAAAATGCTCATCAGATTGATAAACTTTTCCAAAGGTACCATTTCCATATTTCTTATAGTTTAGCTGTTCTGTTAAGGTTCTTCATCAGGTGTTCCAGTTTTCAAAATCACTTATAGCCTATATGTTGCCCAGGCTTAATAGCTATACAACAAAAAAAGTTCTATCAAATCCGTCCAGCAGATATTGCGTGAAACGCGTACATACATATACAGATGGACAGACAGACAGACAGACAGACAAAAAATTCCAAAAAAATGTTTTTGCTTTCTGTTATTCTTTTTAAGTGTCCCTCTATCCATTTCAGTCAAAAATACTAAATGTACTGTACAGACAAAATATCTTTACTGTTTTATTATTATCCCACGACCCCTAAGCGCGAAGTAGAAATCACCAAAATTGCGCAGCGCCATCTATTGAAAATATTGAGAAATAATTTCAGCTTACATTTCTCATTTTATCAACGCCATCTATTGGATATTATTTTGCTTGGCACAATCAGTAGATGACCGGAAATTTGCAAATGAATTTATTAAAAAAAAAGTAAGAAATTAATTCTAGAAAACAAATAAAAAACGAAAACAGAAAATTATTGTTAGTGGCAGGATTCGATCCAGCTACTTCCAGCTACTTTTTGAAATATTTCCTTACTAAAATATTTAAAAAATATATAGAATTCTAAAAAACTAATACAAAACGCAAAAAAAAATTGGAAAAAAAAGTCACATCTGGCAGGATTCGAACCCTGTACTTAAAAAAAATAATCCGCGGCCTCTACCAATAGGCCAACATGCATTGCTTGTGACTGGCGAAATTTCAAATGGGATTTGTCTAAAGGTACGCAAATTCACCCCTTTTTTTGGACTGTAGGGTTGAAATTGTGAACAACCCTTTCTTATGTGGGCAGTATATTGTATAATGAAGACACTAACCAAATTTCACGTTTATAGCTTTTATAGTTTCGGTTTTGTGATGATAAATTAGTTTACCTCCCCTGTTTTACCCCTTTAGAGGTTGAATTTCAAAAAACGCTGAAACACGCCATTGGTTATTTTTGTTGAGAAGCATTCTTGCCAAGTTTCAAGTAAATCAGTGAAGATTTTAATTTTTTTTCATACAAACTTTGCCCTCAATTTTAACCCTCTTAGGGGTCTAATTTTGAAAAATCCTTTCTTATCTGAGCACTACGTATTAACATAAAACTTCGGTCCAAATTTCAAGTTTATAGCTTTTATGGTTTAGGCTGGGCGTTGATTTATCAAACACCCTTGTTCTTTTATATATATAGATTAGGCAAACTACAAACTACTCATAAAAAAAGTAACAAACTACTAAAGAGTGATTGTGGTATTATTTTACCTTTCAGCATCAGCAGGAAGTTTAAAAAAAGACATAGTTGGTGTAATAACAGTTGAATTAAGGCATCCGTAAACACACAACAATACATGCGTGATCGTGACGCGTCCATTATAATAATTAACTGTAAGTAATATGTAATAATACAGAGCGCTATTTAACTACGTCACGAATGAAACGTAGGTACACAACGAGCAGACACAGCGCGAGAGGCGTCTCGATCCGCGTCCGCGACCAGCTGAGCGGCGCACATCGTGTCGTGACGCTCCTGCGTCTTAGGTACCGATGACCACAGCGGCCGTGTAAACGCGCTTGTCTGTGTGCGTGCGTCAAATCGGGCCATTTGTATGGAGTTGCTCTACTGCTTTATTTGTCTATTGTGACATTGTGATATAAGTGCGGTAAGTTGAAAATTACAGCCGAGGCGATATTGCTAGCCCGAGCCGTAGGCGAGGGCTGCAAGAAAGGCAGAGGCTGTAATTTTCAAAGCGCACGTATGTCATACGACGTTTTATAACATACTAGCTATCGCCCGCGGCTTCGCTCGCGTGAGTTTCGCTTAGATGAAAAATCTCTCTTGGAGCTTTTCATCAGATGTTCCAGATCTTCAATTTTTATACGTCAGCAGAAAATGCTCATCAGGTTGAACGATTTTTGCTAAGGCGCCATTTCCATATATATGTTATAGTGTAGCTGATTTCTTGGAGCTTTTCATCAGATGTTCCAGATCTTCAATTTTTATACGTCAGCAGAAAATGCTCATCAGGTTGAACGATTTTTGTTAGGGCACCATTTCCATATTACTTATAGTTTACCTGTTCTGTTATGGTTCTTCATCAGGTGTTCCAGTTTTCAAAATGAATTATAGCCTATATGTTGCCCAGGCTTAATAGCTATACAAAAAAAAAGATTCATTCAAATCCGTCCAGTAGTTTTTGCGTGAAACGCGTACATACATACAGACAGACAGACAGACAGACAGACAAGAAATTCCAAAAATTTTTTTTTGCTTTCTATTATTCTTTTTAAGTATCCCTCTATCCATTTTAGTCAAAAATACTAAATGTACAGACAAAATATTTTTACTGTTTTATTATATGTATAGTATAACATATTTGCGAGGAAATGTTTAAATAAAACTCGGAAAACGACAATACCAAAGAAAAAGCGCGCGGTATAATTTTACTTGTTCACAAAATAGCGATGCGCGCGCATCAGCGCTTTTTTTTAAGGCAAATGCACAGAAAACAGCCAGTATTACTAATAAAGTAAATTAATATGTATATTTGTGTTTTGTTACAGATAAATGGTTGTAATTTATTGTCAAAATAATAATATTGAAATTGGTGAAATAAATGACACTTTACGAGCAAATATGTTATAAATAACTTTTACGGTAAGTTCATAGGTACTCATTAAGAGCATATTCCCTTCATTAATAAATAATTCTCATTAATTGAAGTTTCTCAAAATTCCCGTAAACTTTTTTACTAAGTCCCGACGTTTTTTTAATTACAGGCCTAATGACTTCGATAACAATGTCGATGGAATGCTTTATTTTTCTTTTTTAGAGATTTATTACGTAGAAGGAAAAATACTTACATAGGATCAGTGAGGATAACTCGTGTATTTTTTTATACGTCTGTTACAGTCGATTTACCCTTACTTTAGCTTAAGTAGTAGAAAAAAATTACCGTACATAAGTTAGATCGATGTATAAACTCTTCAGAGGTGTGTCCTGCTTGGACTTTAAATGCGACAAATGCTACAAATGCGGCGCGAAGTGTCGACGCCGTGCTTCACGCGACAATGAAAATATAACACGTCGTCGTCTGTTTGGTCTAATGGTTGACTGGTACAGAATGCCATAGATATGGCGTTAAGTCCACTATTTGTACATAGTTTTTATAATTTATGCAATAAAGTTTTAAATAAATAAAAAAACGCGACAACACCGCCAACATATGCCACAAGTATAAACAGTCAGCTGCAGAGAAACCTGACCCTCCTGAGATAGGATTCAGAGAGATAAGGGTACATTTACGACATTTCCGCATAGCGCGGCGCCACGCACTTTGTCGCATTTGAAGCGTTCTGCCGCCAACGTAGGACACCGGGTAACCGCAATCCTTTCGGGAGCTTGTTGAGCTCTTAAACCGGCTTACCACCGTTTCGGACTGAAAGAAAATTAAATTTTGATTTTCGCTTTGGTTGGCCAAAATAATCCTGTGTGAAAATAGGGTTTCTAAAACAAATATACAATAGGGGTCCGGACAACATTTATTTTTTTTGATGCTTCTTTGAAATATCTCACAATAATAGAATCATGCGTAAAAGAATCACATAAATAACCAAAGTATTTCCCAACATATAGCAAAAAACAATTCACATTTTTAAGCGATGTTTGGACGATACCAAAACGCCCCTAACTAAACGTGCATTAATATTATAACGTCACGCGTAGAAAATAGATTTTACCAAAAACTTTGGACTCTAATAAATCAGCTCAGGAGATAAATTATTAACTCATGCTGAAAAGTCGCAAAATGTGTTTAATTATAATGTACCTATTCTATCATAAAATTAAAATAATTAATAATCTATACATATAATAAAACAGTAAAAATATTTTGTCTGTACATTTAGTATTTTTGACTGAAATGGATAGAAGGACACTTAAAATGAATAATAGAAAGCAAAAAAAATTTTTTTGGAATTTCTTGTCTGTCTGTCTGTCTGTCTGTCTGTCTGTATGTATGATCACGCTAATCTCCGAAAGTACTGAACCGATTTGAATGAAACTTTTTTTGTTGTATAGCTATTAAGCCTGGGCAACATTTAGGCTATAATTTATTTTGAAAACTGGTACACCTGATGAAGAACCTTAACAGAACAGCTAAACTATAAGAATTATGGAAATGGTTCCTTAACAAAAGTCGTTCAACCTGATGGGCATTTTCTGATGACGTATAAAAATTGAAGATCTGGAACATCTGATGAAGAACTGCAAGAGACCAGCTATACCATAACATATATGGAAATGGCGCCTTATTAAAAGTCGTTCAACCTGATGAGCATTTTCTGCTGACGTATAAAAATTGAAGATCTGGAACATCTGATGAAAAGCTCCAAGAGAGATTTTTCATCTAAGCGAAATTTACGCGGGCGAAGCCGCGGGCGACAGCTAGTTACATAATATTTTATTTTATTAATTACAAATTTTTAACAATTCTTATACCTTGTCCGGTCCCCTATTATGTTGTTGCACTTTTTTACGGTTAAATAAATAACCACAAAGCTTAGTAATAGCGACTTATATTAATTCTGTGGTAATAGAATCCTTTTGTACCCAAAAGTTATAAGGCCATCACAGTGATCAAAATGTTTTACCGGAGCTACACGACTTTATTCCAGAACATATATAATTAAAGGGAAGTTTCGAGTTACAAATTAATTAATGTAACATACATTACTGCTTCAGGGGTTTTTCAAAAATGTACATCGCGTGTAATAAAAATTATGGCTCAATTACTTCTTGATAAAGAGTTATACTTAATTTATTTATTCTCATTCTTGTTACAAATCATAAGGGATAGGTGGAACATGTTAGTTCACTGTCATTTTTATTTATAAAATTGGTCGCTTACTTGACACTGATAGACTGAATGTTATTTCAACGCAAAGACGAAAACGCTAAAAGTAGAAAATTAAAATTTTACAGAGAGGTTATTTATATGTATAGCGTAAAATAAGAAAAAAATTCTAAAAAGAAAATTTGGAAATATAAGAAGCTAAAATGGGTGACATGATAAATAATGGAATTCACGCGGGTGAAGCAGAGAGCTACTATTTTATAAAGGGAAAACTATCTCTTGAGTGCAAAAAGTAATCAGAAATGATTGATGGACGATCTTAGCCACTTAACCTAAGATTAGAAGCTTATAGAATGCTGTAACTCAATTCTTCCTAACTAATATTATAAATGTCGGTGTTTATATTGTTGACGTGCCTACTTAAATAATAAAATAACAAGCTAATTATTTAAAAATAAAAAAAACACGACTGACAACTTATATGGCCTATGTCACTCGGAGGAATGCAAGGAATCTAACAATACCTCGCATCAAAATCTGTTAAGCCATTCAGGACTTATGATGGAATGAAGAAACTTACATAAATACTTACATACATGAAACTTTAAAACATAATACTCCTTTTTGGTCAGTCGTGTAAAAAACAAATAAATAAAATAGAAACGCGGAAGTTGGATGTTTGTTACTCAATCACGTAAAATCTCTGGGGCTCTGACCTTCCTTATGGATGGATAAGAAAGATGGGCCATGACCCACCAGCCCTAATGGGATACAGCCGGGAGCTGAAACATGGAGGTGCTCGGGATAATATATTTCATACTAGCTTTTGCCCGCGGCTTCGCCCGCGTGAATTTCCCAAGGGAACAGTGCTTTTTCCCGGGATGAAGAGTAGCCTATGTCCTTCTCAGTACTTCTAACTATGTGTATGTGAAACCGGAAGATTGGTTCAGTAGATAAAGCGTGAAGAGGTAACAAACAAACTCAGTTTCGCATTTATAATATTAGTTAGGATTTTGATTCATTTATTCACAATAATTTGTAATGACATGCACTTTAATACCTACATATATGTGCCCGTCCATCTTGTGACGAATCTTACATTGCCAAAGTTGCTTAGCTACTGCGCGATGGAGCTCAAAAAAAGTACATTAAAGTAAAGTAAGTTAAAGTTAAAAAAAAACACAAAATTTGGAAGCCTTCGAAATGTGGATTTATCGCCGTATGCTAAAAATATCATGGCGTGACAAAGTGTCCGACGTGAGAGTCCTTCAAAAATGAAGAAGAAAGCGGAGCTTCTCAACACCATCAAGCGAAGAAAGTTGGAATACTTTGGCCATGTGATGCGAAACACCAAATACAGGATTTTGCAACTCATTATCCAGGGCAAAATCCAAGGCAAAAGGAGCGCGGAAAAGGCGCCACTCCTGGATAAGGAACCTGCGCGACTGGTTCGGCCGCAGTACCACCTCGCTGTTTCGTGCAGCGGCCTCCAAAGTAAAAATCGCCATAATGCTGTCCAACCTCCGATAGGAGAGGAATACGAAGAAGAAGAAGAAGTTAAAGTACATTTTCCCATTGCACCAAAAGGTACTTTTTAGAGAGCGAAATGTTTAACAATTTCAATAAAGTATAGATATGAAAAACAATTAAATATATGATGAAAAACATACTACACAAACTTGTGGGTTGGGCTTTAAAATTTTAATACTCGGAAAGCTTTTAAGTGCAAAGTTGGCAATATTAGCATAAACTAGTAGCGGAAGTACAAAAACACAGAATATTCAAATGCATTCACAAGACGGCATGTTTAATAAATTAAATAACAAGATTTTAAATAAAAGCTTGCAAATAGAGTGAGAATAATTATAAATGACTAGCTTTTAAGCTAGTCATTTATAAATGCTTTTAAGTTTTAGCTTCGTAAGCTTTAATGTACTAGAATACAGAAATTTAATCAAGATATCTTAATTTGAAGAGATTTTCATTAACATTTTCATTTCTTTTTTGAACGTGTTCGAAATTGCCAGTATGATTGTAGAAATTCCAAGAAATTGCAACTTCAGAGCGTAACTAATTTTAATAATAAATTAAATTAGGAATAGTTTAGAAGGTCACCGCAATACGCAATACTATGATTAATCTATTTTGTAGTATTACCTACTTATAGTTTTTATTACCACTTTCAGTGTTCTGAAACTGCCAGTATAATTGTAAAAATTTCAAGAAATTGCAACGTCAGAGCGAAACTAATTTTAAATATTGATTAAACAAATATTAATACGATAAATGGGTAGGTAAATAATGCCAATGTAGGAGGTAGAACAGGAATGAATTCAGTTCAATGCAAGTTGCAAGGAATGCACTTTAGCACGTATAACGCTAAGCTAAGAGCAATGCTATTTTTAAGGAGCACTACCACGACGGCTTATTTTATTAATGCCACATATCATTTCTGAACTAAAAAAAGTTAACTTTTAAATTGTGTTACGTAGTACTTATATTAATTCTGTGATTGTGTACAAAAATAAAGCTGATTATATGCCTTCGGTCAGTAGCACACTCTAGGCTTTTTAATATTTACAGACTGTTTTTTATGCGAGGAACATTTTTAAGCCTACGGTAGTTCGTGCTTGCTTATAACTAAAAAAATATTAACAATAAATTTGTAAATAACTGAAAAAAGCCTAGTTAAAAACCATGAAAAATTACCCTTGGGATTCCGAATTAATTGCGTGTGCCAATAACCTTTAGACTTCAGATAGATACGCATCTTACCGCACAGTTTTTCAGCGCGTTCGGTGTGCATGGAAACATTATTTCAGTGCCTAAAAATGTAAAAAATTAAGAATATATTTTTTGGTAGTTGGACCAGGAAACCGATACTACATACTCTCGCTCAATACGTATCTCCCTTGGACAGTACAGTATAGGTATTTATTTTCTTTGACTTTTACCATCCTTACTTACAAATATTTAAAAAAAAGGAACGTAAGTAGTTGAAGTATATTATTAGTTTAATTGTTAAATTGTACATCATTAATATTATAAATGCGAAACTGAGTTTGTTTGTTTATTTATTTGTTTGTTAACTCCTCACGCGTTATCTACTGAACCAATCTTCCTGAAATTTTGCATACACTTATATAGGTGAACGCCTAAGGAGAATGCCGGGAAAAAGTACTGTTCCCGTGGTAATTTTCCCCGGGGAAATGCGGGTAAAAACTAATGATAAATATTTCCCGATAACTTAATTACCTTTACGAAGACAAGATGATGACAAATGAATTAGTTCCTGAGGTTTTCCAACTCTAAAAATATCCGTAGGACTTAATTGATTGCTCTAACCATTACTCAGTCTTTATTGAAATGGATTAGCATACTGAATTAATTAATATTATATCTATAGAAGAACCAGCGTTAATCTAATACCTATTTTATTGTACATTGTACATAAAAAAATATATAGAAGTGTGTACCATACAAATAAAAATAGCTATGAATGTTACCAAACATATTATTTAAATAACCGAGGTAACTTTCTTTTAGTTCTGTTACACGTCGCGTCACCTGAAATATATCAGATTTACCCTTATACACACACATATGTATACTTCTACATAAGTTATTATTACCCGTATAAAAAGTGGAACCCATGTTTTATACGATTAAAACTACATATAATGCCATTAACGCATAACGAACGACACTATGACTAATTGTGAGGTAAAACCCAAACAGTTATTGAAAATATCCAGGACAATGAAATTTTATATATATTTGTAATTGGTATATTTATACAACTTCCTCAAATTATACTGTTTCTATGGTTTATTAAAATTTAACAAGCATTATATTTTTATAGTTTTTGTTTCTATTTATGTACTTGAACTGATAGCATTATTGATATCAATCATCATCAATACATATAATAAAACTTGAACTAGACTGTCTGTCTGTACATAGGTGATATTTAAGGGCCCGTACTAGGCCAGATTGCTTTACATGATCGTCTGTAATATCTATATTAATGTAAAACTGAATGTAAAATTAAGATATAGCAACCTTCAGAATTAGCACGAGGGATTATGTTACTCAAAAACACGATTGCATAAAATTTTCTCGATAGAAAAAAATTGCGAAGTTGCCTCCAAATCACCTATAATTAACACTTTAAACTGCTATTATGCAAGTAATACATTAAAATTAAGATTGAAAATTTTTGTATAAATTACTCTATAGATAAAGCAGGGATTATGTTACTTACTTTTTTAAATATCTTTTTATAAAGCTTTAAAAAAAATAAAACGTATAATTGCCCGTGTTAGATATCAAATTTTACTATAAATATTGGTTACCTTATTTATGTTTAATTTAATATAAATACTCTTTAATTTGTAAATACGAAATTAATAATTGAGTAGGTAGGTATATTTTACATGTTGTCGTGATTTGTGAGGTGGGTAGATTTAGTTTACAAGGCGTTTGCCAATAGTTGTCTGACTCACTTTATCGTTGGAGCTGGTGGTGATCAGACATAAAGATAAGTACTAGATATTACTATTTAAATTTATACCGTTATATTGTTGCTTTGTCATATGAATATTCATTTGTGTTATAATAATATTTCATGTTTTATGTTTTGTGGATTTCTATGAAATACAAGTGGCCCATAGTAATGAATATAGCCCATGTCATGATAGGGACCAATACTGTTTTAATGAGTTTCTTTCGGGATTTCTTCTCAGCAGTGGTCGTTCCGAAGTCCTGGTAGTCTTTAGCTTTGAAATTAGGGTTCAGTCTTATAATATACATTTGAACCTGATTGTATCTTTTCTTTATTTGAATTACCTACCTCTACCTACATTATGAATTGAGTAATAAAGTAAAAGTACAACTATATTCTTAAAGTCATAGTCATTTATTAACTTACATTAAATATATAATAAATATACATACATATATACATATTTTTACCTACTTAATCTATTATCAGAAGTGGGATTCACCTTTGTTTGTGCATATTTTAATACTGATCCAATTTCAGGATGGAAACCAACTGGACTGCGGAGCTAGGATTCGGTGCGATAACATCGAGATCCTCGCGAAAGACCTAAAAGAGAGCATCATCCAGACTGCCGCTAATACCAGAGGTGGTAAGGTCCTCTAGGGCTTTGCATTTACTTGGTATAATATCCTCAGACCGTCTGAACAAGATCGTAGAAATTATGATAAATGTAGGTAGTCTTTTAAAAAATGTTAAACTCAATGTTCATTTTCACTTAATTGTAAAACTTCTACCTTCATATAAGTAATGTAAAAAGTAGCAATTTTGATCTGTTTGATGTTTAGACAAAACGTCATAAAAATTTAAATCCAACTTGTAATGGATCGTCAGTATGGTCGTCAGATTGGCCGAGCGGTTTGTGAAAAATCTTGTTGCATCAATTAATACTTGCAACACCTTGGAAAATAGACTGGCTTTACTGCCATTTGTTTACTTTTAAGCTGTGATATGAGATGTATGTAAATTGAACTAAAGATGTTATAAAAAAGTAATGGCAATAGTGTTTCATCACAAGGTACCTAAGATTATTATTTTGTTTTGTTGTGAAATGAGATATGTGGAAAATGTACACGTTATAGAAAAGTGATAGCAATAGTGTAAGACTTAACTGTGTGTTAGTTAGTCTAAGATTAAAATTATATTGTTTTATTGTATTATAAAATGAGATTTGTGTAAATTGTAATTGAAAATACTTGGCTAGAAATTATAGTCGATGGAAAGAAATTGATTCAATACAGTGTTAATTAAAAACAGCATTGGAAAACAATTAAAAAAAAGAAATTAATGGAAAAAAAGAGAAATTGATGGTAAACAAAAAAAAGAGAAATTGATGGGAAACAAAAACAAAAAAAAATTGGAAAACAGAAAAAAAAAACAGAAATTGGTTAGTAAAACAATGCTCATTCCGCTGGCGAGAAATTGTTTGGTACTGGCTTAGCTCACTTGCTGCGGGTGGAGGGAGTCAAGTATGTCTATGCAATTGATAAATGAGAAAGAAAAATATAGATTATTCCGCTGGCGATCAGTTGTTTGGTACTGGCTTAGCTCACTTGCTGCGGGTGGAGGGAGCCAAGTATGTCTATGCAATTGATAAATAATCAAAAGGGGAAACTTAAGACATATTATTATGTGAATATCTTACATTACTGATCAGAACTAAAGAAACTTATGTATTGAACATGTATTGAATCACTTTTTTGTAAGTATACTTCGAGAACGAAGTATGTGTCAGTATGGCCGTGTTAGATATCAAATTTTACTATAAATATTGGTTACCTTATTTATGTTTAATTTAATATAAATACTCTTTAATTTGTAAATACGAAATTAATAATTGAGTAGGTAGGTATATTTTACATGTTGTCGTGATTTGTGAGGTGGGTAGATTTAGTTTACAAGGCGTTTGCCAATAGTTGTCTGACTCACTTTATCGTTGGAGCTGGTGGTGATCAGACATAAAGATAAGTACTAGATATTACTATTTAAATTTATACCGTTATATTGTTGCTTTGTCATATGAATATTCATTTGTGTTATAATAATATTTCATGTTTTATGTTTTGTGGATTTCTATGAAATACAAGTGGCCCATAGTAATGAATATAGCCCATGTCATGATAGGGACCAATACTGTTTTAATGAGTTTCTTTCGGGATTTCTTCTCAGCAGTGGTCGTTCCGAAGTCCTGGTAGTCTTTAGCTTTGAAATTAGGGTTCAGTCTTATAATATACATTTGAACCTGATTGTATCTTTTCTTTATTTGAATTACCTACCTCTACCTACATTATGAATTGAGTAATAAAGTAAAAGTACAACTATATTCTTAAAGTCATAGTCATTTATTAACTTACATTAAATATATAATAAATATACATACATATATACATATTTATATCTACTTAATCTATCACCCGCATGCTTTAACCATCCACCTCTGAGCCGCCGCGCCGCCCGCGACCCCGCGAGCATTTGTCTAGAACGCGGATTGGATGCGTGCGGGCGAGCTGGGTAGCGGGTAGCGGGGGAAAATTTTAGTTTTCGCTGGCCTAGAGCGGGCCCTTAAGAAAAAAAGTATGACAGATCTTTATAGGGCCAAAATCATTTATTTTTATTATTAGAATTTTTGTCTGTCTTTATGTCTGTATATTTGTACGCGCATCACACAAAAACTACTGGACCAAATTAAATGCGGTTTTCACTGTTATATTGTTGAAGGTCTAACTTAAAACCTGAGATGTAAACAATACTAAATTGCGCGCGGACGAAGTCGCGGGCACAGGCTAATACATAATATATGTATGGTACAGACGAATAACGTCTTGTAATTAGGAATATTAAATAGTTTCAAAAGAGTGTATAAAATGTAATATAAAAGTAGAATGACTTTTCTGTGCATAAACCGTGATAAACAAAATAATGGTTTTATTTTTCATTGCAGCGTGGAACCCTAAAAGTCTGAGAATAACAAAAACAAAAAGTCTAGATCCAATTGAATATCTAATGTACCTACTTCCAAAACTTACCATTGGCATAAACTTTGCCTTTTTCCTTTTACAACTACGTTATAGTTTCTAACTTAATATTATGAAGTTCTGATTTGTTTTGGATTACGAAATTACTTTGGAAAATACCACCATACATGGTGAATTCAAATAATTGGCTTATTAAAATTTCTACTTCTAGAAGTACTCATGAATACGTGCAAGTGCAATAATTTGTATGACACGGAAATCTCAAAAAAATCTGCTGTTCCATACATTTACAACGCATCGTCCAAAATATATGGGACAGCCATCAAGATATAATGTACGGGACAGCGGTTTTTTTTTTATTTCAGGATGGGACAAGAAAGAGGTGGTGGCTATCAACCAGCGTCCGAAATTGGCAGGGTCAATTTCCAGTTGCCTCGCGACGTTTTCCTTGTAGGGAAAGGTAGATAAAGAAGATATCAGTGTTATCATAAACACACAGAAAAATAAAGATTATTTGATTAAGTTCTTTAAAAAAAATTGTCAGTGGCGGACTAAATATTTTTTTAAAGAAGTTGGTATTATTTATGTCATCATGTTATTTTAAAGCCGGAGGCTTTTCCTACCAGTCAACCAAGAGGTGATGCAGAGAGAAAAGAAGACATTTTGGGTTGAGTGAGTAGTCAAGATAGGTGTACAAACTTAGCTCTTTACATCAATTTTATTATTTTATTTTTTCCACAATTTATTCTATTGGCCTAAAATATATATGTAACGATGGGAAATTGCTGTCATTACTAAACGTTAAAAACGCGATATTTATATGCAATTAACTAATGTTCTCAAAAGGAAAGATCGATCATCGAAACTAATTAAATTGGTCGTTAAATTAGTCACCACTAAGAAGGAAAATACTTATGTTTGTTGGGTTTAAATGACTGTAGGTAGTCTTTTTTATGTGTTTTGTTAAAGGTATTTAAATTCGGACGTTTGGGCTCCTAATTCAGTATCAGTTGACCATTGAAACAAAATTGGTTAGACTTTTTACATCGACGTTTAAATAAGAATAAAGTAAGTTTAAGTTATTTTTAGTTTTGCATTTTTATTAAATTTGTAACAAAAACAAGTGCCAAGTAAATATTGTGCTTGGGAATTTTACCTAAATCAAGGTAGTATGTTTTTATATATTTTTTTCTTTTAAATAATTTTTATTCTCATATAAATCATAAAACCTTTATTTTCAAAACATAAATTGAGTAGTAAACAAACTGTCGAATCTTACAAAAATAATAAAATTTTGCTTTCCTCGTGTAATAAAATCGGCTAAATTGCATTGGTCATTACTGTTGATTCGTCCCGAGTTATAGTTAATTCGGTACCTAATTAATCCTAACTTCCTAATCCTAACTAATATTATAAAAGCGAAAGTGAGTTTGTTTGTTTGTTTGTTACCTCTTCAAGCTTCATGTACTGAACCAATCTTCCTGAAATTTTGCATACACATAGTTAGAAGTACGGAGAAGGACATAGGGTACCTTTCATCCCGGGAAAAAGCAATGTTCCCGTGGGAAATTAACGCGCGCGAAGCCGCGGGCGAAAGCTAGTATTCCATACATTCAAAGTTAATTGCGCTTTGCATTTTTTTACTTTTTTCCGATGACAATAAATCTATTTTTGTTTTTAAAAAGTTAATCGAAATACATACATAGTTCAAACTATATGTATGTATATACTCCTTTTAGTGCATGTAAAAAAAATAGAATTCTGGCGCCTGGGACAGAGGCTCACTCGACACGCGGTCAGAGTCGCCGGATTTTTTAATTTTATTTTTTTTTCTTCCGGCCGCTGGGACTACTCACAATAATAATTAAACTTTGCGGTTTAATTTTTCTCAAATACCAACCTATTAATTTTAAAAGATCTAAAAGATCTCTCTTATTAGATTTATGTTGGTAAATATTTAGGTACAGCCTCGGGTCATTGGCACCCGGTCCTATGAGGCGTTTATAGGGCCAAAGACTTACTATTACTAGACTATGACTATTATTATTTATGTTACTTCATTTACATATGTTTTTAAAATATGTAATAATGTTAATTTGTGGAAAACTTAATAGGTATCTATAATGTGCTTTGTGTGCACTGTCATACATTATCAAATACATTAATTACATTTCTTTCAGAGTAAGTAGGGTTTTGTCTGTGTGCCTTGAACTGAAAGGGTTAACTACCTGTTAAAATAATAATTATCTTATAATCGTTCTCTTTCTTTTCAGCTAAAATGTCACCTTTACAAATGATAAGCGCTCTAGTTATTATAACTTCTATAGCAGAAGCGCAAAGATCGTTCTACGCCGGTTTTCAATCAATTGGTTTCCCAGAAGAAGTGTCAGAAGAAATTCCCAATAAACTCAGTGATAACAACACTACTGCTCCAATTACAACTAGTAGCAACACTGGCAACCTGGATAATAATAAGAATAAACCTATAGTTCCTTCGAATAAAGAAGAAGATGTATTAATAAAGGAACTAAATAGTGCTCCAATTCATACAGGCCCTGCTTGGCTTATAAACTGGTCGAGGTATGCTGATATAAATAAACAAACATGGCCGCAGAAATCTAGAGGCTTCCATGAGAGTGTTGCCACATATTACTAGATAAACTAAATGATATTTTTAAATACTTATTTGAAAGTAATAAAATAAAATACTTTAAATAAAACGTCTTTTTATTTAAAAAAATCATGAGAAATACTAGAGGATCTAAGCACACAATACAGGGTTATTTCGAAACCATTGGCCAAATTTTCTCAGCAGATTTGGTTGATGAAATTGAGCAGGTTTCCAAAAAAAAATTATGTTAGAAAATGAAAACAATATTTTTTGCTTCCCATACAAATTGGTCGATCAGCTGATGGGACTTAGTATGGAAAATTGAAATTTTATGTTATTCTTTTACTATTTCTTACGGACGTAGTTGTATTCCAAGTACTGAGCATATTGTAAAAATTTGGCCAGTAGTTAAAAAATAACCCTGTTTGAATCAAAACATCTTAATTTTTAAGTCGTATCAACAAAATTAATTACCACTACTACAGTGCAAATTTAATTCAATAACTGACATTAAAGGGACTGGTTGGTTTGTAGAACAACATTTACATACTGGTTTGAAATAAAAGAAAAAAATAAACTAGAAGTCACTAGCGGATGAAACAGGTATAGGTACGCCTGTTTTATTTATCCACTAGGGACTTGCATTGCATTCTCGCAATAAAAGCATCTCAAACATCAACTTGTCACAATTCATACTCTTTTTTTTCTTCAAAAATATAATACAGAATTTCAAGGTTTTTAAAACCAGTCTTGTGTCTCAATTTACAAATCAAAACATTACGTTTTGTTCTTTTCACACACGCCTTTTTTTCCGAGCGACGACGCTACAAACAATTTTAAATTTCGAACGCTTCATTCTTTTGCTGTCAAGTTTTCTTCTATTTATCGATAAAGTTGTTTGGTCTCTGCGGCCAGGTTTGGGGCTGTTTCCTGAATGCGTCATAGTGTTGCCAGTTTATATAATAAAATGGTCTGTTATCTATTGGTAGTTTTTCGACTGTGTTAGAAAACCTTTTGTCATTTAGGACTTGAATAGGCACAGCTTCGTCCTCGCCGAATCGGTTGGAGAGAGAAAATGCATCATTATCAACTTGTGGGTATCCTATGGAGAGGGAACCAGCGTAGAATGGCCTCTGAGCTGTGGCTAAAGTGGCCATAACTGAGACGACCATGGCGATTTTGTACACTGCCATTGTAACTGAAACAATACAGAAACGTTTAACGTCATAATAGCTCAATTTACGGCTGTTTGAATGACAGTGATGTTTGTTAAAGGTTATATTAGAGGAAATACGACGCGATTATGAGTTACTTAGAAGAGAAAATCACGCTCGAGCGCGAATTTCATAAGCGCCAGTTGATGATTAACTCAAGTGTCAAGATAATTGAATGTGCGATTTTCTGACAGCAGAATCAAGAAAAAAAAATCAGTATAAAAAAGTCTCAACAGATAGCGTTTTATGAAAGCCGAGTCGTAAAATGGCTGAACCCATATGGTGCGCTTTTTCTTGTCAACCAGAGGAAGAAAAAAAAATCACCTAACAATTTGACAGTTGCACAAATCACAATATTGATACTTTTGAGATGTTTTTTTTACTAAGTTTTATTTAAAAAAAGAATGCCAATCCCGTGATTTTTTGCTTCTTGTATGGAACTTTTTCTCTCGCCTTTTACTTTATCTATGATGTCATCTCGAACAATTTTTTTTTAAATTTGGGTCTCGTAAAATCCCTCATTAAAAACGAAGAGACTGCGGATTTGCTCTATGGTAATAAAAGTAATCAATCTGCGCATAATGCCGCATATGCATAGGTTATCGATACAGTTTATCGCCTATTTACTGAATATTGTTTTTCTATCTCGAATATTGTTAAACGTCAGCAATACTTATATGGTCAAGTACCTATACATACAATTACGTTTTGTTAATATTAACACAATACATGAAATCACCCTAAAAAATATATGGATTAATTTGTCCATTTCCGTAGATTAAAAAAAACTTAACTGTTCAAGGTCAAGTAATTCACTAATTCAATAATTTTAATAGGTAGTTAATCATATATCTCCTATTATATATATTTATTTATTTTTAATTAAGTTTAGTTTTAGTAGTTATTTATATACTATATGTTTTCTGCACATTTTATTGCAAATAAATAAAAACCAACTATTGTCAGTAAGTAATTCACAATTATTTTCATTCATAAAATTTTAATTTATTAAAATTCAACTACTATAATGACAATGTATCGAGCATAAACAAAACCATAATTTTGAGTTTAAAATATCAAAAGAAAAACATAAAATACAACCAAAATGCTAACCTTCCTTTAATAAGTGGGTTAAAAATAATTAACAAATAATAATTACCTTATCAGTTTGTGTTTGCAGGTAACAAGTCCAATGTTTGTTCAGTAGAGTGCATAAAACGACTGTGGTTGTGTCTGCACGCCGCGACTATAAATATCAACCGGTCGATAGTAGTTGCGCACATAGACCTAACAGTACATAGAACGGGACATATACTACACTTTTTGCTTTTACGGGACTGCATTGGATTTTCATTGGAATTTCAATTTCACTTTTTTAGGTTGAAGAATGAAATGACCAAAGATAGAGACACATGGAAAGAGAGTGAGGAGGCTTTTGCCCAGCAGTGGGACATGCTACGAATAAACAAGGTTGAATAAAAGAATATTGAGTTGTTTTACAACATCACCGTAATTTTGTATTTAAATGCATTCTGATGTTGCTATAGTAGAATGTTTCCCTAATACCCAATATATACTCTACTGCTGACAATTATGGTTTTAATTAACTAAAACTTGCTGTTAGCAAAGAAAAACAAAGAACTGATGCGTGAAAACTCCAAATTAAAAACAAAAAATTGTCGAAAAAGAAATCTCTCAATTAAATTAAGTACCTATTCATCTTCTTTTTGCAATCAATTTTTAATTCCTATATCAGATCAAAATTATCAAGGCTACTTTATTACTAGTTCACTTCAATAACATACAACAACATTTATAGACGTGTTCTGAGTAAATGTAACCGTAACCACTTAAGTACTTAATTTACATATTCTAAATAAATTGTAACCACAAATTGTATAATGTAAATAAAATTCGCGAAAATAACTTCTAACTATTATTAAATCTACGTAAAAACCCATTTGATTCAGAAATATTATACGCTTCTCGTAACTGATAATCCTGACCTAGACCAGGCTGGTCAGAACTCCCTCTAATAACAAATCTGATGATATTACAGGTCTCTTACCACTGGCTGTTTACATTTTTTGCGCTGCATTTTGACCTCTGTGTCATAGGCGTGATGTGACGTAAGGTGAATATTAGGTCTCGAAGTTTATATGAATTATGACGTTGGAGGGCGTGGTTTCCTGTGATAGGAACTCCCGTTGATAACATTTTGAAACCTTTTGAAATTGATTTGCTTTGGGTTTTTCGTTACGTCATATTGATCTTTGATTTTTAGTTCATATTCCAAAGAGTCATGGGGCAAGGTACAAAGTTAGAAATGAAATGAGTCTTCCAATTCAAAATCTAATGAGGGATTTTCCGAGACCCAAATTAAAAAAACAAATAGTACCAGATGACTTCATAGATGGCGCTTAAGCAAAGGCGAGAGAAAAAGTTCCATACAAAAAGCAAAAATTCACGGGATTGGCATTTAAAAAAAATAAAACTTAGTAAAAAAAACATCTAAAAAGTATCAATATTGTGATTTGTGCAACTGTCAAAATGTTAGGTGATTTTTTTGTGCCTCTGGCTGCACATAAAAAGCGCACAATATAAGTACAGCCAATATTACAACTCGGCTTTCAATAAAACTCCATCTATTGAGATTTTTTTATACTGATTTTTTTTTCTTAATTAGCTGTCAGAAAAATCGCTTATTATATGTTATTTTTTATTGGAGTAATGATTTATAGTTCAAAATCCAATGAGTACAAGGTACGTACGGAATTAGAGAAGAGTCTCAATAATTTATTGATCAAAATTATTTTAACAATACCGCGGAAGCTTCCAAATTATGAGTACTTAACTAGGTATATGTTTTTTTTTTATTGGAGTAATGATTTATAGTTCAAAAGTCCAACGAGTAATAAGGTGCGAAGTACAAAATTAGAGTGTCAAATTTTGGTTAAAAGTATTTTTGTACCTCAGAATCCTTCGATCAAGTATTGTTTTATCATACATCAATGTCGGAATCTTCAAAAGTACACTTGTACCTATGCCTTTTTTATTGGTATAAATACACCTACACACAAATAGTTTGTAATATTTTTTGAAGATAATACCATAATACCTACTAATAAGTAAATAAAACTGAATTCCACAATTAAATTTCAAAAATTAAAAATTTAAAAATAAAATATATATATGTATAAATTTTAAATATTTTTATTTATTTTATTTTTTTTATTTTGATGAAATTTGCGGTTTTATTTTTTATTTCATTTATTGAGGTTTTTTATTTATTTTATTTTCCATATCGTTTATTAAAAGCAAATTAAAAAAAGGATGGGCAATTATTATTCCAAAACTCCATATCTTCCGTTATACGTAAGTATGTATAATGATGGAGACTTCAAACAACGATTCGATAGGATTCTCTCTATTTAAATAAAACCTCGATATTGTGTAAGTTTTTAGTTGTATTGAAACAAGCAAGTTCCAATATTCCTCAGGGACATTGACTATTGTTTCCCGATGAAGTGATCCTAAGTAAATACATCCCTGACGACACACGTACATACTGGTAATACTGGTCTGACGTCATAGCAAAACAAGAGGACTTTCATTTCAAAGTGATGACAGCGTAACTCCTCGAAACGCACTTTCACTATATTTAAGTAAGGATCCGGTTATGAACAGGATGGATAACTAATAAAATTCGTGTTATATTTTCCTCGACCTCAACAATAGAATTGTAATAAAATGTAATATACTTACATTATTACCTACTGATATACTGCGAAGTACAGGTGGGTAGCTAGTCCTTACTATTCCTAACTAATACTAAATATGTTTTTTACACCAATGACCAAAAAAGGAGTGTGATGTTTCAGAGTTCATGAATGTATGTAAGTTTCTTTATCCCACCATAAGTCTTGAACGGCTTAACCGATTTTAATGTGAGAGGTATTTTTAGATTACTTGCATTCCTCCGAGTGACATAGGCTATGTGAGTTGTCAGTCGTGTTTTTAATTTTTTTAATAATTAGCTTGTTTCATGGAGTGGCACCCTTTCAATACCTGTTTCTAGATCTGGAGAGAGATTAACATTTTATAAACTTACTCGTATTATCTGCTCAGTCTGTCTGAAATGAACAAATGATGATTAAAATGTAATGAAACGCCAAGACTGTAATACAGTAGGTATTGCTAGAACATTCGCCTTTTTCAATACATAAACTTTACAAGGCTCTTAATTTTTTGTGGACATCCTATGAATTCAGTAGTTACGTTTATTTTTCTCACAGTTAAGCAGCGAAGGTCAAAAACCTAAATCAAATATAATTTTGTATATTCATAAACTCTGGATAATATATTTAGATATAATGTTTTATTTGTTCATATAAATGAATAAATAGAAAAAAATTTTTTTTTCATTCATTTTTTTGGTTATGATAATATTGCTGATGCTACTGTTTGTATATGTATGTAAGTAATAGCTAGTGAGTGACAAGTAAAATCAAAATAACTTACTACAAATACTTTCATTATTTAATAAATAAATAGGTATTTAAAGCTTAGAGAAAAGTATATAACTATCATTTAATTTAATAACACACACATCTTAATTTATTCTTCAACAATAATTAAAAATAAGCAGGTATCTCATAAAAATATATTTGTTTAGTTTTTTTTAAAGATTTTAACAATAAAAAAATAAATAAAATGTTGGCATAGAGCACATTAAGAGAGCTATAATATTTGGTAAAGGTACTTCTTCTCTTCTTCTCTCAGCCGAAAAACGTCCACTGTTGGACAAAGGCCTCCGCCAAGGATTTCATCCATGGAGGGTTTTGCCGTAATCGCCACGCTTGGCAGGCGGGTTGGCGATCGCAGTGTGATGGCGTACGCGGAAAGATGCTGCTGCCCATCCTCCGGTGTTTTAAATCCCTTAGTCGCCTCTTACGACCCCCACGGGAAGAGATGGGTTGGTGCTATTCTTGGGCCACACCACAGGCCACAGGTAAAGGTACTACTATGGTATTATTCAATCTGTGGTAAGGGTAGAAAACTAAAATTTCCCTTTTTATTTCTTGTCCGAAGTCGATAAAGCTTTTGATTTATGTAAGTGCGGGTTTTAATATTTCCGTATAAGAGAAATTTCCTTTTGTGGTTTACTACATATTATTGTAATGAAAAAGTGAAGAGGACCCTCTGCGAGGATGCTTATAGACTATTACATATTAGGATTACCTAATATGTAACAGTTCTACTCATCGTTACCTTGGCTTCGTTGGCGTATAATATTGTCATCAATGTGTAAATCAAGTTTTAGTACTCGTAATAAACTGAGGCTTAGTGGTTAGTGTTAAAGTTATAGTTACGTTAACTTTTTTTATACTATTTGACAACTGGTACAAGGGTGCAAGTCATTTTGGTATAAGCATAGACCACGAAAAAAATCTTTAATTAAAAAAAACGTATTCTAGCTCTATCTATGGGTAAAAGTTACTCTTAATAATAAGAATATCATTTATTTCAGACCATGGATCCATTTATTAAATTACTGACACAAAAAAATAGATTATATTAAAACACAGCACATCATTTTCATTTTACATAAAATTAATATTGCCGTACTCGTTCCCGAGGCACTGGCGAATGTAGTTCAGACCAATGTCTCGAGAACGGGCCGTCCGTCCTCTCTGCTATAACATTCAGGAGACTGTTGGGACTGTCCCTCATCCTGCGCTTTAAGGATGTCGCACGCTTTCGCATTGTAGCGAAGAAGCAGTCAACCCTGGCTTCTGCCAACATCCCGGACGCGCTACAGAAGCGGGGCAGTCGCAACAGTACGTACTAGTAGTACGTAGTCGTATTTACTGTCAACGTGATACGGTGCACCCCAACCTAAGAAATAAGGTAACAATATAGACTAGATTTCAGTCAACTTGAAAGTGGAAATCAAAATCAAGGATTAAATCACATTCAAACATTGTTTTTTTTTATGTTTAAGGGTCTAGTTGCAATCGATATAATATTATATGTTAAATGTTTTTTTGTGTTATAGCTATAATTGGTATTTGCATTAGAACTAAATTTTTAAGTGTGTTAAGAACAAATGTTGTATATAAATTAAATAAAATAAAAATGGAATATTGGAGAATTGAAACATTGCATAACAACTCATTCCTTTATACTATATTTTTAAGTGTTTTAAGATCAAACGTTGTATGTAAAAAAAAAATGGATAATTGGAGAATTAAAACATTGTATAACAACTCATCCCTCTATTCTTGCTTCTCAATGTTGATACGACAGAGGCTGGGGTTTCGTCGGCATTACCGGATATTGCGCTCGGTCAGTGCATTCGAAACCACAAAACCACAACTTGAATAGACAAATCTGTTGTCTTCTGAGATAAACAACAATGATAAACAAGAACACTTTTGTTTACAGCCGATTTTTTTTCATCGCCCAAAAAAAATCGGCTGTATTTGATATAGGTACAACTGTGCTGTGACTTGAGGGTCATACCTCCTCCTGACTCCTTTCCTGTTGGAAATTCGGCAAAATCTCTAATTCTGGTTTTATCTAGGTACCTGTAAATTTCGTCAAAGTACAAACGTCCATTATTCCAGATTTTTGCATTTAATATTAGGTAAAATAAATATTACATGGGCTGCAACTAAAGCACAAACAAAGAAACTACAGACATGTCAAAACTCAATGGAAAGGAGTATGATAGGCAAGAGGTTGACTGACAAAATAAGATTAGACATAATACGAGAAAGTACAGTCAAGAGTCAAAAGTGGAGTCATACCTTAAATATCATATTGCCGTGCAGGCGCGCAGTCCTTCATTGTGTGCGTTACGTCCATATTACGGACGTATAATTACAATAAGAACATACTCACACTAAGCTAATTATCATATTACCCACCCACACCAAGACACAACTCTGCTGCATGCTAGTGCTTCGTGCTCATGCTGCCTACGTGCTGCCATCTATAAAATTTACGGGGTACTAAGAAGTATGAATTCTGACACAGAAATAATAATACACTAATATAGGTACTACCTATAGTTTATTATAAAGCAAACCAATAGTGGTGATTACGGTGACACGCAACCAATTGATAATTTCGCCACAAGCTAATGCATCCGGTCTAATCGGTAGTCGGATGGACTGCAGTGGATACAGGTCAAAGTTCGAGTCACAGCCAGACATTTTATTTTTCATATTAAACTCAATTCATAAGCCGAGAGTATTTTTATATAATGTAATTGATATGCTTTAATATATTTGTTATGAAATAAAAATTCTCAAAATCATGACAACTATTTATTCATGTAAATAGGTATAGTATACTTATGTAAAATTTATTATTATAAACATGTGTGCATTATATATTTAATCAAATTCAAAATTTATGTTTAATCACTTCCCTATCTAACTACAGAATAAATAAGAACTTAAAAATAAGCATTCTGTAGTAAGTTACCTATAAGAATCTTTTCATTTATTTTATATATTATTACTAAATTATACTTTCGCTTTTTGTTAGTAAATATTGAGGTTATAGCTTAAGTATTCGTTTTCATCATGAAAAGAAAATTGAAACTAAACCTCAACATCTAACAATTTAACAATTTATATCATATTACGAAACATAACCTTGTATTTGTAATGCAAAATACAAAAACAAGTAATAAGTATAAAAAATAATTTAAATAATGTTTATAAGTACTTTAATAAAACCAGATTTGATACAATAGAAAGAGGATAGTTGGAATGAACTCACTGGTTAATTTTAAACACAAATAATTAACTCACTATTTTGTAAAATTGCCGTTATTGTTTTTTCTACACATATTTCAATCACAATAAAACTGTCTTAAACTTCCATACAGTGAGAAACTAATTCTTCCTTGCTTATCTCCTATGCACCATCAGGCCCCATAGATTTTCTATGGAGTTGAGGTTAGGAGACCGCGCTGGCCAAGGATGACATTTATTTCTGGAAGCGAAATAAATTATCCAGTTTTTTTATGCACGCCACCAGCTTGATATGCACGACGAACAGTAGATAGGCATGAAACATCAAATAAATCAGCATAACGCTTGGTAGGTAAAATCATCGCCTTCATATTCTTCCAACATTATTATTGCAGCTGCTCAGAGATAATAGCCGGTCTTCTACTTTGCGGCAAGGCTACCCTCGTCCAGCAAGTCGCTACACCCAACGTGTTGTCCACTTAAAAAACGAAATAATATATAATTAGGTATTTAGTTTATATTTAATTTCAAAACTATTACTTATGCAAAGCAAAATCTTGAAGAAAAAATATATCAATACAATACATTAATATTAAATTATCATTCTATGTTTGAATTAATCACAAAATATCACACATTTACTATGTGTAATATTTCACACACACATATTTCACATCACAACTATTTATTTGTTTAAAAATACTCACACTTAATCCAGTTCCTTTCATTAGAAATTGAGACTATTTTGCAACCACTATCATGCAAAGTAAATCCGAGTATATTCGCCTTAGTCTCCATAATACTTATAATGGCCTATATTGGCAAGTGTTGGTAAAGTTATATTCCACAAATACTTACTATCACTAACAAATGCGTTTAACTAAAACGACTCGGTTAAAGTGATAAATTTGCGTCTGTCTTTTTTTCATTCACCGTCAAATATTCATTTTCATAGCTGTCCACCCATACGAAGTAACGATACCATAAAGTTAGAAGAAGCAAGGATTTCATAGACATACTATGAACGATACGGAAACATCCATAAAAGTATGAAGCGCTCGCCGACTCGCCGCGCCAGCCTTCCTACTTCTATGGAAACATCGTATTCGGTCGGTTGACATTGCACAGACACATAGACGTTTTACAAACAACACACAATCATAAGGTCTTAAGTGCAAACACTTATTTAATCAATTAGTATGAGAAATTCTGACTCCACTTCTTGACATGTCTGTACAAAGACAAAAGAGGTCACACTAGCAATTAAGAAACTAAAGTGGAGATGGGCAGGTCACACAGTTAGAGGCAAAGATAAATGGTCAAGAACGTTGATGAACTGGTACCCAAGGCACTTGACAAGGAAAAGGGGAGACCTTATAAAAGATGGATAGATGATATCAAGGAAGTGGCTGGAGCAACTTGGACTGGGAAAGCAGGAGACAGAGAGACGTGGAAAATGTTGGAGGAGGCCTTTGTCAATGGACAAACGAACAAAAAAAAAATTACAGAAAATTAAAGAGTTTTTTGATTTATTGTAATGTTAAAAGTTTGAATAAAGGCTATTATTATTATAAAATAAATATTATATTCAAAGTACCTAACAAAATAATATACTCAGCTGGAGTATTCGCCGGTCTCCTAGAAAAACATAAAAGACTATGTATTTCATACGTACGTTACGTACGTACGACATATATAATGAACACGGAAGAAAATTAAAATCAACAGCGGTAGTGAGTTATTTATAAAGTACCTTAGGGTTTAATTACCAAGCATTGGAGGTTGCTATTCTGATTAGCCGTTCTGAGTAAGCCCACTTGAGATTTCAACTACCCGCTTAGTAATTACGAAATCTAATCACTTGAAATAGCTTCTAACTACTTGACTAAAGAAACCGTATTATATGAGTCTTTAAGGATATTTTTTTGTGGGCTTTGTCCAAAATAATTCCGAATCTAATCCTAATAATTTGTGAGTCTGCGAGTTTGTGAGGATGTTTGTTACTCAATCACGCAATCTACTGGGCGGATTTCTGTGAAATTTGGTATACGGGTAGAAAAATACCGGGAATAGCACATAGGATACTTTTTATCCCGAAATTCCCACGGGAGCAAAGCCCCGGGGCGTGGCTAGTAGGTACATATAATTTAATAAAAAACTAAATAAATTATGTGCTTTACTATAAACAAAAAAAAATGTGTAAGTTTTAATTTTCAATTCAGAAGAAGCGATGCCGTGAACTTTACTGTACAGTCAAGAAAATTGTTACCTAAAAACAAAATTATATTTCTGAATACCTTTCAAAATGAAGTTATTTAGATTATTGATATTCCTTATAACTTAAAAAAAAGTCAGATCTGACTATCTTTCTAGTCATACAGCTAGAAAATGACGGCAAAAAGGATATAAGAAGTTTTAACACAAAATTCCTAAATAGTCAAGTACAAAGGGTGCTGTTATGAGTAGGTAAATAAATTACGACCGCAGCAAAATTTTTGTGACACACAAAACGCCATTTTCTAAAGAGGACAGTGGAACAAAGCGATACATTCTCTCTAAGTGACACTTTTCGCGAATGAGATTAATTATAAAACGTGCAAAGTAAGATAATGTGGAATTAATTTTATTAGAACAGCGTTTTGGTGAACGTTACCAAATAACCTAATTTATTATGGTTGTTTGATGTACTCCCGTTTGAGGTTTCCGTTTCCAGGAGCTTGTTTAGTGGAATCTCAATGATTTATTTGCAAATAAGTGAATTCAAATTCTATTAGGGCCGAATACTTAATTATATTAATGCCTTTGTAGAGCGGGAAATTTATGTTTATGCTAATTTATTTATTTTTTTATCGATTTCTAGCTTTCGCCCGCGGCTTTGCCCGCGTGAATTTCTCACGGGAACCGTGCCTTTTCCCGGGATAAAAGGTACCCTATGTCCTTCTCCGTACTTCTAACTATGTGTATGCAAAATTTCAGGTAGATTGGTTCAGTAGATGAAGCGTAAAGAGGTAACAAACAAATAAACAAACAAACTCACTTTCGCATTTATAATATTAGTTAGGATTGTATGTAGCAGATAATTCATATTCTATTTATATAAATACGTATCTATGTGCTTTTTCGTTTGGATGTGTGTCAGTGAGTGAAGATGTGTGGTTGGATTTCTGTGAAATTTGTTACATGGGAGGAATTTAACCTGAAATTATCGGGCGTTCTTTATCGTTATTATCGACACCCAGGGACTTAGCTAGACCTATTTATTTAAATCAGCAATACCTTTCACACCCTTTTATTTGTCAAAGAAATCCGTATAAATGTAATTCAGAAAACTTTACCCGCCACTGCAGCCTCCAACTCAAAAAAAAAAATTTCCTATTTTTGTAAATTTATCTGACAACCTTCTAGCTTTTATTAAATTAATAAAACTGTAGGTTAAAATATTAAAAATAATGAATTCCAGTGCGCGTCATCTGCGCCAAAGAAAGCTGAATTAACATTTTATTACACGTCCATGCATCCACGAAGAACTTTATGAAATTCAGATGATCGTTATCCAATTTATAGTGCCATCACGTCGACGCCGCATAACTTGTCTATTGCATTCGATTTATTACTTTTTTCAAGGGCTCTGCTTCTCAAAGTTTGTGTGCGCACTTTGACAATAAGGCCTTCCGGGTTCACATAACAACTTTTGCACCACCTTGTACAGAATGACGAGGCGATGAGACATAGTTCTAGATAGTTATCTATGGCCGTCATTCAATCAAGCCAGATATATCCTGTTTACTTATTTACTTGAAGGCATTAATATAATGCTTCCATGCTGGTCTGGAAGCGAAGAAAAAACTTAGAATGTGCCAGCTGCTTCTCTTCCCGCGCAGATTGTAAAAGTCAACCGAGGGAAAGGGTTTTAAACTGGGGATTCCTCCACTCATAGGCGATGGGCTAGCAACCTGTCACTATACCTGAATCTCCATTCCATCAGAGCCCACTATTCAGCTAAGCGTGGCTTTGAGTCTCACGACTCTTGGCTCTGTCTACCCCTTAAGGGATAAAGACGTGATTCTATGTTTGTATGTATGTATATACTTATTTACCAATGAGGATAGCGAGTGAGGTCTGTCAGATGGTATAACGCTGTCATTTGTTGTCAAATCCACATGACATATTGTACCATCTGACAGACCTCACTCGCCAGTAACGCCAAACTATAACCATTATTGGTAAATAAGTAAACACGATTACGGCCATAGAGAACTATATAAATCTATGACACATCGTCAGTCTGTACAAGGGGGTGCAAAATTTGTTCTTTGATTGCAATTTTAGAAAAAACTATTTAGTTAGCTTTCTATTATATTTATCTGATGACTGAGGATTATGATTTTCTGATGTCGTATTTTATTAAATTATTTATGAAAAATATATTATCTAAGTCCGAATTAATCAATTAATTAAACAAATGGAACTGACCATTCTACCATTACCATCACTCATGAGAGAAATTCGGGCTTTAGGTTTATTTGAGGACAGTTTTGAGAAGCACTGGGTTTTATAAGTATTTATGTATTCCGACAGTAAACGTTTTTCAATAAACTCTATTTACTACCACCACGTGGAAAATTTATCGTACTAATAAAATCCCACGGCAAGAAGAACGTAACTAAGAGAGTGGTATGTGTCTTTACTATAAACATTTTTTTTATTCTTCGGCACTTAAATTAGTAAAGAATGGACAGAAAGATTAAAACTCCAGATTTGACATACATTGCGGCTTCTTGAAAGGCCGGGAACACTTTTGTGATCAGCGAGTTATCTTGTGTGGAGCAGCGGTGATCACTTACCATCAGGTGGCCCGCTTGCTCGTTTACCGCCCTATGGTACATTACAAAAATTGCAGTATTTTGATCTCATTAGTACCTATATGCGCATGGATGCGGGCAGCGCATGACCGGTCATTGTGGAAAACCTTGGGGGAGGCCTTTATCCAGCAGTGGACGTCTTTCGGCTGAGAGAGAGAAGTACCTATATGTTTTTATATTATTATTAGAATAATCTTCTTTCTTTCTTCGTTAGAATAATAAAGTTACTAGATTTTTAATATGGCTTAGCCTGCGTAAAAATCGCTTTCCATACCATGACAATGGAGGAATAAAACCAATGTTTTCAGACAACTATTTATTCTAATGATATAGAGGACATGTGACATATTTTGATATCGGGGGAGTGATAAAAATCTTTGGATAACCATGACTAGATACAAAAAGTTTCGTTGGTAGGATGACTTATTTACATAGGTACATAGATAAATTTTTGTTCCATATTTTGACATAATCATATAATATTTATTTACCACATAGGTTTTTATCTTCATAGGTATATCTTTGGTTGGTCTCAGCTTAAACGATATATTAACATATCTACGTATTTACAAATATTTTATAGGTTTAATTAAATAATTTTTTTTTTTGGATTTCATATCAAGCGGAAACTTTTTAGATAAAAATATGTTTTAAATTTTTCCCAACAATTTATATATTAAATTATTTCCATATATGGATAGTCTTCGATCTATCTTAAAATAGTTGCGCTGTTTAAACCAACTTTACACATGTATATAGTATTTAACTTAGGCCTATATTTACACTTAGCCAAGAAAATAATTACATTCAGATTCTACTGAGATCCCTGTAATAAAACTTAGATTGAGGAGCAAACTGCACAGAATAACTTAAAGTATAAAGTGCAAGTTCTAAACTTCAACACAACTTTAAAAAGTTTGGTTTGTTCCACTTAGACCTAAGATTGAATAAAAATAATGAATAAAATAGACTGATAATGCAAAATGGACAAGGCTGACATAAAAAAGGAGTAAAAAAGGGAGGTCCACTTTTGGGCATAGGCCTCCCTCTTTTCACGCCATGTGGGCTAAAAATGATAATGGTAAAAATCTGGGTGTTTTCGACTTTAAATTTTTCTTTATAATCTATCTACTTTATTCATAGCAATACAATTTATTAAATAAACTAATAATTTAATCATTCCGATGGCTTGATAACAGTACTTTTTGTACTTTTAATAACTACCTTAAATTTTGTTACCTTAATTTTTACGCAGAATGGGAAATGAGGCAAAACCATACTTTGTGGGCAAAACAAATAAATTGGTACAAAGTGGAACAAGTGAAACATTGCACCAAAAATTCAATTTAGAGTTTCAAGACTGTGTCTTCGTAACATTTAACATACAACTACAAATTATAACATTTTTAGTGCGATAACATTCATTGTTGCACCATTAAAATATCTGGCTTAGCTCTATGACCAAGTAGAGCTATTCCAACTAACATAAGAATAAGACATTGAATGTACATTTATTTAGCTTTTATTTGTATCTAAAAGCTTATATTTATACTGGATTGAGTGATTTTCGTGAGTCAATCACAAGTTTCTTTTTATGAATGTATTTAACACCAGGAATTAGATGACTCATCAGTTATAGAAATTAATGATACAATTTGTCCAATGATAATGAAAATCAAGTAAAGCTTCCGAAAATCGGATTGTCTTTTCTCGTTTTAACATCAGTATGTCTATCTGTTGATGCATTTCTCATCGACATCGGTTAGGAAGTCATTGGTGTCTCTAATGGTCATGATGGTGACCCCGTCGGTGCTGCCCCTGTTGATGAGGTTGCTCTTCTTCTTAGTACTTCCGTAGTCGTAGTTGGATATCACTACGCTTTCTGTGGGGTTCCTGTGAACAACGGAACTCTCATTGTAAATGTCTTGGATAACTTACTGCTAAATTAAAATTTTTGAGAGAAATGTGATGAGATGATTATTTTTTAATTTTGACTGACAAACGATGTTCCAATTGACTGCGCAGTTTTCCTAATTTTTCTTTTCTCAAGAACGATCACAGTATTATAAACCAAAGAATAAGATGCATGGAATCGGTAAAGTCTTTCTCAAGTCAAGGCGGAAGACTAAGGACTATGCTGTAAAAGTGCTAGTCTTGTAAGTAACTAACTGTGATTTTGCTTTAAATTCAACAAAAAATAAGCAAAATGTAACCTGTTACAGCGGTGCCTGTGGATGCTCCTTAAGGAAGTCTCGCAGATGGCGGTCCTGGACAGACGGGAGCTGCAGGTGGGGTGCAAGGTGCCGCGTCGGCAGCACAGGTAGCGGTTGAAGTGCTTCATGTAACTAAATAGCAGTAAATGTTAGTGTATCACCTGTTGCAGCGGTGCCTGTGGGTGCTCCTGAAGAAAGTCTCGCAGATGGCTGTCCTGGACAGGCGAGAGCTGCAGGTGGGGTGCAGGGTGCCGCGTTAACAGCACAGGTAGCGGTTGAAGTGCTTCAAGTAACTAGATAGCAGTAAATGTAAGTGTATCACCTATTGCAGCAGTGTCTGTGGGTGCTCCTGAAGGAAGTCTCACAGATTGCGGTCTTGGACAGGCGAGAGCTGCAGGTGGAGTGCAGGGTGCCGCGTTAACAGCACAGGTAGCAGTTGAAGTGCTTCAATTAACTAAATAGCAGTAAATGTAAGTGTATCACCTGTTGCAGCGGTGCCTGTGGGTGCTCCTGAAGGAAGTCTCACAGATGGCGGTCCTGGACAGGCGGGAGCTGCAGGTGGGGTGCAGGGTGCCGCGGCGGCAGCACAGGTACCGGTTGAAGTGCTGACGGAATACCCCACTCACGCAGTATAAAGCCACTGGGTTCACGCACGAATTTAGGAAACTGGTGGAGGAAATATATTTTTTAAACTATTATAGAGTTGGACACTAGATGTTTTTCTAACATACGCACGAATTTAGGAAACTGGTGGAGGAAATATATTTTTTAAACTATTATAGAGTTGGACACTAGATGTTTTTCTAGAAAAACTAGTAGATATAAGTAGACTATAATAACTAGATTTATATTTTAATCCTGTTTTTAAAATTGCAATATAATTGCAACCTATTAAATTGTATATCCAGATATAATATGGATACGACTCAAGATAAAGATAATGATTCATCTTTCCCCAAGGCTTAAAATATCATCACAAATTACGAGGCCTTATATGCTTCAAGAAAATTTCACAAACATTTCCTCGTAATGTTCACGGAATGTTAATACTCGTAAAATGCCGTTCATCCTTATTTCTTAATTTGGTACAATATTAAAAACGTTTGCTTTAACATAAATTCAGTTCATATTAAATATTAAAGAAATCATAAGATGAACGGAAACACGCTAACTTTCCATCGCCTATTCATAGCCTGACAGTTTTAATATCCCGAATTCTTTCCATTCAGAATAATACCGCCGTTTTTTTGCTATATCTCCATTTGACAATCTTCGAATAGAAAATAGTAATGTCGTCTAACAATATGAATTTAATATATGTGGACAAAGATGAGAACTCAAAATTAATGAAATGTCAAAAACACATAAGGAAACTTTTGTAATGTGGAAATGTGAAAAATTGCTTTATAGAATGTTCATCATACGTATATCTCCTTGTTTTGAAAATAGTTGTTTTTGATGATTATTTATTTAGAAATAAATTTTCTGCCCAATGTTTTTCTTCTTTCCGTGTGTATTGCCTTAATTGTCAGATTTTCTAACTGATCCTTTTGATGTGTTTGCGTACATATTTAACGACATCTATTTAATATGTTTCAGAAGGTCATGCCTCGATTGCTGAATTGAATACTGGAATGATATTAAATTCGCATACCTCAACATGAAAATATTGCCAGCTTTTATCTAAAATAAGAATAATAATTTGTTTGTGATTCAAATTCATCTAAATTTTCTGAGAAAACTTTGATCTTTTTGCAAATAAATTAATTACTTACAAGAAAATATTGAACTAACAACATTTCATAAATTATTTTATTTCTCAAAATGTATATATATACTTAATGGACATTATTAAACATACTAACGTACCTAATAAGTACCTAACCGGTTTTTGGTAGAAAATTTCCGTCATCATATGTAGTTAAGTATACATATAATCAAAATTCTTAAATTCGCTTGCTTCCCTAATTGCTTTCAGTCACTTTCCCATCACATCTGCTGAACATCGGATGAAATTTTGCATTTTATCTTGGAATCTGTCATTCAAGCTGCTGCTCTGAATATTGTTTAGGGTCACGATAGAATTTTCCATGGCATAATATAAAACGTAGCTTTTATCGTTTTCAGAAAGATTAGAGAAACGACTGAGAGATATTTGTATGTATTTCTTACTCTTTCGTGCAATTAGAATAAGCCTAGATTTACGTTATCAAGTAGATAGATCTTAATCCGATTTTGGATATATAACTTTGAAAGAGAAACTTTATTAAATTATTACTTTTATCATAGTAAAAACACTATAGCTATTGCTTAATTTTAAAGTTTAACATAGAATAACTTGCTTTTACATGGATACTATTTTTTAATCCTTATCCGTATAGAATATATTGCAATAGACACCTTCATAGATCCTCACAACCTCAAACATAGTGATCACAAGTAGATCTGTCTTCCCCAAACAAAGAACACCTATTGTCTTCCGTGAGATCCGATCTAACATATCGCACCACTTGAGACGGACATATTATTTGATGACAATGATCCATTGCTCCAATAGATGATCTATTTATATCCCTTGTTATAATAGGATTTACCGATCACGCCACATACTGAAATTGAGTGCTTATGTAATTGAAGCGCCTATAGTTTCGTCGTCTATATATACCTAAGTCTATATGTACTTATGTCTACGTCTTATATGTATGTATGTATGTATATATCTTATAACGTTATAACTATGATATTAATTGTTTATTTATAGCAGGAGCGTTGGTGGCCGAGTGGTAGGGCGCGCCTATGGCTGCAAAAGGTCCCAGGTTCGAATTCTGCCGTGCTACAAGAGTTTGTATACCAATCTGACTCATGTATATGTTAGTTTTCAGCGACCACCAATTACTTCCGATGAAGGAAAACATCATGAGGAAACCGGCACTCTGTATGATTATTGGTGGTGAAATGGCGAAAGCAATGGCAGACCACTCCATTAAAATTGCCAAAATAATCGTTGTGTACGTTTCATTCCATATAATGACCACAACCCTCAGTCATGAGGAATACGACTAAAGAGATAGTAGGTGACGTTGAGAGAACGTTTGAGAGAACCTTGCAGAGTTCCGAGGTCACAGCAAAAATGGAGTATTTCGGTATCAGCTTGTGATATAATGTAAATAAATAAAATAAGGTTCATGCCAAGTCCCATTAATATCATAGTTATGTAGGTAGGTAAATAACTAACTGGACTAGAATTGTTACCTAAGACAGAATCCTATGATCCTCAAAGCATGTGTCCAATCGTTGTAGTCCGCTTGAGCAGTCGGTGACAGGTGATACCACATCTCGAACACGTGGTATGGCAGGAAGCAAATGAAAAACACTGAAAATAAACTAATATTTTAATAGTCCTTATGACTGAAAAATTTTTGAATACTTTTATTTTCTACAATACTTGTTATCTCAAATATTAACAGTCTTAAATGAGAATAATGTTGCTGTTTGTACAACTATTTAGCTTTATTTCCTTTACAATTTTTTATTGTCCTAAATAAATAAAATAAAATATAAAAATACAAAAAATCAAACAGATTCAGATCCCCAGTCCTTTGTATCGTGAACATAATTTAATTTAACAATCATTGTTGATTTCAGACAGAGTTATCCATTTTCGACAACTTCAATCACCGACAAAAATTACTTTAGATATAGTTTTAGTTTCTTTTTATTTTTAGTTAGGTTTTATTTAATCATAATTATTTCTAAGTAAATTAAAACAAACATTAAATAACGGATGTTAATGAGGTCTGGGAACTGCAAACACTGAACAAGTTGCGCAAACAGTTAAAATAATAATTATTACGAAGCAATAACTAAAATCTTGCCAATTTGCCGGCAAGCGCAAACATTCTCTACTTTGAAGTTAAAGCTACTTGTAATTACTATGGTAATTTGAGCTTTCTCTTCTGACAAATTACATAATTTGTGTATCACCCGCCGTGTCGCTTGAATTCCTTGTTTTAATTGTAATTTTGCTTTGGTTTACCTACACACGTAATTTGTTTACTACATTCACAATGAAACAGTCAAAGGTTAAACAAATTTATTATTTTTTAAATTATTTTTACTTCACTAGAGTAAAAATACTGTATCACTGTACTGTATATTTATCTTCGTACGTACGTACGTATATCTTCGTGTTGTGTCTTTCTTTTATCTGAGAAATAATTAAATTCTATTCTACTTACCAATAACAAATATAAGTACCATACAAGCTACAGACTTCCTGGCCTTGGCCTGGGCTTCTCCCTGGCCACCGTGGAACGCACCCGGCATCTCCTTGGTACTAGCCAGCAACCGCTGAGCCATCAGTGTGTAGAACGAAGCTATTACTAGAAGCGGCAGGCCGTAATATATGATTGCTTTCGCTAGGGCCATCCATCTGGAAAACATATGCAGATTTAGTAAATTAGTCTATGACTCACATATCGGCTTTTGATCTGTACGTACACTTGACTGATATACCACCTGAATTACGATCCACTATAAAAAGTGGTATACTTTTCTATGTGGGCCACTGTACACTCTTCTGTTTATAGTAGATCTTTAACATAGTTTGTATAGTGACGTCTTTAGAGAAAATGCAGCAGTGGAGTTTGTTGCGCGCCTCTTCTCCACTTGCGCTTTGGAGGCGGTAGTAACCTAAGGTAAGTAATTTTCTGACATCAACTAACTAAAAATGCACTAAAATAATACTAGGTAATTAACGATTTTAAAGTTGGAGGCCCATTATGGAAAAGAATTGCACAAGACCGACCGAGCTTGGCGTGTGCATTAGAGGCATGTCCTGCAGTGGATTGCAGTTAATTAAAGAAGAAGAAGAAGAAAGTGCTATTTTTTAGCCTATTTAAAAATCATTTTTATTTTTTTCTTTTCGTACTTATCAGTCTCTCTACAATTTTTCATCAATGAGCTATAAATGGTCTGAACCATTTTTTTAGCAACGTTTTTTTGGCAGTCTCATTTCTATTACACTAAATACTTGGAATCTAACAATAGAGGGAAATCAACAGAAGGCAAAAATAAATAGAATCCCCGGAGTCAAGTCCCTATATGTGGGACTGACACTTATTTATTCAGATTTGGTATAACAATGGTACCCGTAAACAAACTCTATTTAGACCCCATCCTCTGAATCTAAAAGAAAAACTGAACACTTAACAATCACGTCTTAAGTATTCCTGCGAAAGTTTTTCCCCAAGGAAGAAGTAAGTTTCTATTTAAATATTGTCTCACTTATTATTTTCTTTTTGTGTTTGTTTAAACTTGGACGGACACATTTCAGAATGAACAATCGTATTTTTTTATATATTTCCATGAGCAAAGATATTGATTTTGTTTTGACATATAGAACGGCTTTTTCTGCCAACCAAACTAGGTGATGCAGAAAAACTATATACTTACACAGAAAAAATACATAGTTTCTTGATAAACACGTATATTTTCGATTTGTATCAAGCTAAAATCGTTTTATATGACAAAAAGTTGATCGTACCTATATTCTATTCAGTCGTAAATAGTTATCTCATGTCTGATTAGATCATGATGATTTTTCATCGTGGCCTTTGTTTCACAGAACAAGAAAAAAAAAATGTTCATCCTTTTAGTATGAAATAATTTTAATGTATAGGTGCACTGCAATCGCCCTCTCTCGAGACTTCGGTACTTGATGAATTAAGCTGCTTCCATCGATTATTATAGAGTAGGTAATAACAGGAAACAACATGATATGGCAGCTAAAGTCTTAGGGAATTAATTTTGTGCAACAAAAGAGAAATTAAATATTATTGCATCTTCGTTGCAGTTGAAGCTTTATTATATACTTACTAGCTTTTGCCCGTCCAAATTATACACCAAAAGCTCCTTATGACCAACCTAGTCTATGGGTGAGAGCCGCATGAAAATCCGTTTAGTAGATTTTTAGTTCATCGCGGAGAGACAGACGCAGTGGGAGACTTTATATAACTAGTTCTTAACGATATTACTTAACACAAATTAATATTCTGTTGGAGTACTTACTTTGTTACGCGTTGAAGATACATTTCTGCCACTGTAACAAGTACCTACTTACTTACCAACTTACACAATTATTGTATTAAATTATGAAAGTGTGGTAAATTAATTTCAAATGTCGTTGAAATATGAACATATTTATTACCTATATTGATAAGTGACTTAGTAATTTAAATATGCATGTATTTCTTACAGAAAGAGATTTAACACTCCGCCCAAAATTGTCGCTGAAATTGACCAAACACTAAATTGGCGCCTACCTTCATTAAGCCAATGATCACAGCTGCGTGTGATTGCTCTGCTAGTTCCATCAGGCGTTTCATTCAACGTGGTCAGTTTCATTGCCTGAAATTGGGTTTTATACGCTTGAGTTAAAGTCGGAAATCATACTTAGGATAATTTTCCCAGCCGGGCGGGTACGGTGTACAGTAAACAATAGTGATGTTGTCTTGTAGTTCTGCTATAGCTGTGTTGGAGAAGACAGCAGCCGGTGCTGCGAAGATAAGAGCCGCTCCCCATATGAATGTCGCACATACAAGGGTAGTTTTCGTAGCTGGAACAAAATGGTTTTAATTAGAGATAATAATTATACATCTGGTATATATTTACTACTAGCTGTGCTGTGCCACTCGGTTTCGCTCTCGTCGGAATTTCGGGATTCCGGGTAGTCTCAAGTCTTACTCCTGAATGAGGCTATCATTCCAGAAATATTTTTTCAAATCGGACCGGTAGTTCTAGAGATTGGCGAGTTCAAACTCATAAACTCTTCAGCTTTATTAGATACTAGCTGTCGCCCGCGGCTTCG
Source organism: Ephestia elutella (assembly GCA_018467065.1). Taxonomy (NCBI): domain Eukaryota; kingdom Metazoa; phylum Arthropoda; class Insecta; order Lepidoptera; family Pyralidae; genus Ephestia; species Ephestia elutella. The sequence goes on from CM031566.1 coordinate 12,252,633, forward strand.
CCCGCGTGAGTTTCGCTTAGATGAAAAATCTCTTGGAGCTTTTCATCAGATGTTCCAGATCTTCAATTTTAATACGTCAGCAGAAAATGCTCATCAGGTTGAACGATTTTTGCTAAGGCGCCATTTCCATATATGTTATAGTGTAGCTGGTCTCTTGGAGCTTTTCATCAGATGTTCCAGATCTTAAATTTTTATACGTCGGCAGAAAATGCTCATCAGGTTGAACGATTTTTGTTAAGGCACCATTTCCATATTACTTATAGTTTAGATGTTCCATTATGGTTCTTCATCAGGTGTTCCAGTTTTCAAAATGAATTATAGCCTATATGTTGCCCAGGCTTAATAGCTATACAACAAAAAAAGTTTCATTCAAATCCGTCCAGTAGTTTTTGCGTGAAACGCGTACATACATACAGACAGACAGACAGACAGACAGACAGACAGACAGACAAGAAATTCCAAAAAAAATTTTTTGCTTTCTATTGTTCTTTTTAGGTCTCCCTCTATCCATTTCAGTCAAAAACATTAAATGTACAGACAAAATATTTTTACTGTTTTATTATATGTATAGACAAAAGTTGATACAAAATAATAAATTAGTAGTATAGATATCTCTTCAGGCGACACTGTTGGGCAGAATCTTTCATTCTGGCCTTTCGGTTTGTAACTATTAGTACCATAGAGCTAGGTACGTCCAGACTATGATTAGTACCTACTATCATTGCCAGTTTGTTGACAACTCCTTGAACCAGCTCATTTATCAACGTCCACTATTTGTGTGATTGAGAGTTCATCCTTTTTAAACGACTTCAAAAGAGGAGGAGTTTCTCAAGTTAACTTTTTTTTTAGTAAGTAGGAATTAGACCTATCATAGAACTATAACATTTTACTCTACACTCGTTGGCAAGAATATTTTCTATAGGAATTGTTCCTAATGTAATCGTAAAATAAATCAGGGTGAATCTGTTCATTGGTTACTCCCGCCTGTGCAATAACTTTGATCTATTATCTAACGATCAGGAACTAGCTGCTTATCTGTAGGCTGGGGAAGATTTGGAGGTAAAAAAGGATAATGGAAAAGGTTCGCCTCATGAATTGCCTTGTCTTTCCAATCCTCCTCTATGGCGCAAAAACTGTCCCTACTCAAAACTTATATATCTCTTGTAATGGTTTTGATAAATTATTTCACTAACAGATAAAAAACTACATTGTTAACTAACTACAAAACTGCAGTAAACTTTCTTGGCGTAATGCCTCAATTTTCAAGCAAGCGATTACCCCTAAAACGGGGAGTTTTACAACGAAGTTTATTGCCGTATAAAGTATTCATTTAAAGTTTATAAACCGTCGCAGTCGCTGCCAGATCCAGCCAGTGTTTTGTTTTTATTTTGCATGTTCAAATTTCGAATGTATAAGTTTTTTTTTTCTTAACAACTTTATTGGCACCGGAATCAGGAGAAAGTCGAAGATTTATATTACCAGCAAGGGAGTCTTTTAAAAAGTTTTGCTTTTGCTTCTCGAGTAGAATATAACCTGTACTAAGAATGTTATATAGAAATTCCCTAAAGACATGGCTTCTGATAAGTTTTTCGCACTATTTTATTTCCCAGTTTGCAATAATTGCTAGTACATATAACAGAAAATTATTGCAGTTTGCAATATAATCCATACTAATATTATAAATGCGAATGTTTGGATGTGAGTTTGTGAGTTTGTGAATTTGTGAGTTTGTGAGTTTGTGAGGATGTTTGTTACTCAATCACGCAAAATCTACTGGACGGATTTCGATGAAATTTGGTACAGAGGTAGATAATGACCTGGAATAGCACATAGGCTACTTTTTATCCCGGAAAAAGCACTGTTCCCGTGGGAAATTCACGGGCAGAAGCCGCGGGCAAAAGCTAGTATCTTTATATTGCTTCAATACTTATAACCGGGGTATAGTGCAGGAATGGCCTCCAAAAAAAGTACCAACTTATTCCGAGCAAATTGTGTAATTTTTTAAACTTTTAGTAACTTTTTTGTTTGGGCTTTCTGTCTCTTTTAGTAACTTTTTTGTTTGGGCTTTCTGAATCAGCGAAGGGCTATAAAAAATAACTAATTTCTACTTCCTCTGCACCAATATTAGCTTAAGATAATACGACTATAGGTAACCAAACTATACTCTCAACCTTAATTTAAAAATCCTTTAAATAAACCACAAAGTCATCAAAAATGGTATTTCGATTTTTTTTTAGTTAAAACAAGATTTCTTCAATAACAACGCTTAAAAACAATGTTAGTTTCCAATGGCAACTTAAGTTAGATAGACTACTTCTATCACTTAATCATATTTTTCTCCCCTGTTTCAAAGTTTCTACTCCTGCAGATATTTAAGTTTATTTAGTCTATGTATAATGCTGTACCTAAATGAACACAAATGCCAGCACAGCACTTATACAAATGGACTTTTTCGTTCTTCGAAGTCAATTCTTATTTTTTAAGTCGACTTTTTGAATTTTTACTTAGTAAGTTTTCCGTGAAAAGTTCTTGTGTACCAATAGTGTCTGGACTTGCTGATTTAATTTTAAAGTATTATTCTTTCTTTATTTGATATTTCCACTTCATAAAGAAAAACAATATACATTTTGTTGATAAAATAAAATTACAGTTAAAGTAAGTACTATACAGTCAAATTAAATACTAGTATAAAAAAATAATTTTAAAATATATTGAGAACCCGTCAACCGAACTCGCTGGAACCAGACCCGAGGGATCGGTTGACAGATATTAATAAAAAAATCTTCCGACGACTGACCCCACTCTCGTTCGAGCCAACTTTGCAGTTAGTTATTTCGACGATAATTACTTAATTTATGGAGGTTCGAAGTGTAATTTCATCGATATTTTTAAGAGTGGAAATCTAATAAAGGTAAGTACTTAATCCCAACCTGCAATTTCCGAAATGGATTCACAATGGCGCAGTATCGTTCTGCTGACAGGGCTGTCAGAGTGAAAACTGAGACTCCAATGCTGACATCCTTGGCAGCTTCTGATATCCTGCAGATGAGCTCTCCCCAGGGCCATGACTCGACTGTGTAGATTATCGAGACAAATGGCACGCAGATCAGGATGACCAGCAAATCTGCTAGTGCTAACGAGAAGATGTACCTGTAAGAAAAAAACATTTAATTTCATCAGGTCGATATGTAAGGACTAAAGCACACAGGCTTCGCTGGCTTGGCCACTTGGTGAGAATGGAGTAGAGCCGTGGAGTAAAAAAGGCATATCTGGTAAAGCCCGAAGGTCGGCAACCGGTCGGCCGTCTCAGATAAAAGCCTAGGTCGGCGAAGAATCACAATATCGATACCGATGGTCTGACGAGGTCTAGGAATACTTGCGCGAGCTACACGCTGATGACTGGCAGGAGATGGCGCAGGACAGCCACAAATGGAGATCCTACTATCGGAAGCCAAAACTCATTTTGGGTCGCTGCGCCATAATAATTAGTTAAATGTGTGTGTAGTGACGGGTTTTGACATACTCAACGTTAATTGAAGTTTTATTGCAAAAAATGTCGCTGCGCATTTGTTTGAAAGCGGTGTTGAATATTGTTACGTTATGAGTAAACTAAATTACGTCTATATTTAATGTAATGACGTACGTACAAAATATTATGACTTAGGACCTTAGGACGCGTGATGAGTTTAGATTTTCACATGTCAAAATGAAGATGGCGAAGATGGCGGGATGACTTAGATTCACACTCTGCAGAATGGATATCAATAGCTCAGGATATATGGAGGGAGGAGAAGAAGGAGGCCTTTGCCCAGCAGTGGAATCTAAGCGGCTGAATAAATAAATAAACACGTCAAAATGGTTCTGTAACTAATGTTAGTTATGAGCTCAAGAGCGTCAGAGTTAGTCCCTGTCACTATAATTTAGTAACTAATTCGTTTTCAAACACGGACGTCATAACTTAGAAAATTTCTAAGCACTTCATACCCGTCAGAAATGTTTGTAGCAGAGCTTATAATAGTTTTGAAGTCTGGAAGATGCTTCGCTTCTAGAATACTAATGAAATGTCTGTAAATAATACTCGGGAAATATCTCACAATGCAGTTACCTACATTGTTTTACTCAAATATACATGACTCTTATGGATTGTGGTAAAATATCTTCTCGAAATAGTTACGATGAATATTTATTCAAGACCCAAAGGATTTTTTTTATTTGTCATTTTTTTAAAACGTGGCGATGATGTCTGTGTAAACGTGGATGAAAGTAATTATTTAAAGGATGGTCATCAATTAGAGAATTACTGTCTTACTACAAAACGATGTCTAAAGTTAAATACTTGCTAAACATATTACCCGTTCATAAGAAAAAGATACTGACAACTAGAAAATATCATTAAAGCACGTGTATTTTAATTGTAAGGGTAATGTGTTTAACAAGTATTTAACTTAAGACATCGTTTTGTAATAAGACAGTTAAAGTCCGTTAATCTCTATCAGTCATCTATTTTACTTTTTTACATCCAGTAAAAGTCGTCTTTAAGTAAAAGACATGGGACCATAGACAAGCGCTGGATATAGAGGTACCTACCTCTACGCCTACGTCAACCACCCGCCTGTCAAAACCTACCTTTTGACAGGCGGGTGGTTGACACCAATGTTAGCTAAAACATCTCTCTCTCTCTCTCTGCTTAGCCTTCTCCCGTTTCATTTGGGGTCGGCTCTCCTCGTCATTCTCCGCCAGGCGGTGCGGTTTTGGGTCGTTAATGTTAGCTAAAATATACTAGAAAAAAAAAGATAGATCCATTGGTGGAGGACCACTTGCGACTAAAATGATAACTTACGTATTAGGAGCATTTCTCATCCCCCTATGCCTCACGTACACGATGACCAAGGTGCCATTGCCAAGGACTCCAACTATGAAGATGATGGCAAAGAGGACGGGTACCAGGTACGTCTCTAGTCGGTCTGAGTATGGCGTGTATTCGCCGTCGTCAGTGGAGTTGAGCTTCGAGCGCTGACACATTCAGTGTCATAGCTGCTGCCTGGAACAAAGAGGATATAGTTAAAGCTAGCATGGGCCCGGGTCTTTGCTTCCATGGGAATTTCGGTAAATCCTCTCTAAGTGCTTCCCTAAGGAACCTGCATGCCAATTTTCAGCTTCCTACGCCCAGTTGTTTTGGCTAATACGTAGTCTGTCAGTAGAATTTTACTAGTTAAGTAGTAACTAATTTTATTTTAGGGATTAACTCATGACGCCTCTTCAAAAAGCTTTCCGAAAATTTTGTTACATATTTGTTTGATAAATTGTAATGGACATGTTTGTTCTTCATTTCTTGATGGATTCTCTGTCATTAATTAATAATTTAATCAATAAATTATAATAGAACAAGTTCCATGTCTGTTAATTACGTTAAGTATGGCTCGATGTCAAACACAAAATATTTTAGTGTCATTACAGAACGTATAACCGTGCGTCTGACATTTTCAATGGAGGTAACATATTAATATGTAATTTGGTTTGTGGTTGAATAATAAATCTGTTATTTGGTCAAAGAAGTTTCAAACAAATTTATTATTTGTTTGTTATGTACGCAGGTGGATTTGAATTTGTTGAAAGAAAATGAACAAAATATATTAAGAATTAAGCAAATACTGAATAGTTATTCGTTTGATCATAACTCTACAAAACACAAGACAACATCTATTGCTTGTCATAACCAAGAAAAAATATGAGAATAAGCTAAATGATTAGATTTCCGTTTCTATTATTTTAATTAATTTTAGGAAAAATAAACATAATTATAAGCTATTATTTAGGTCATTAAATAAATTTAACTTTCGGCTTCCTGCCTTCTAAATTACAGTAATTTTCCCCGCCTACTAATAGGCTATGAACTAAAACTTAATGCTATTAGAGTCATAGTTAATTCAGATAAGTCGTTTAATATTATAGCACATATGCTTGACAAATATTGTAGATAAATCTTTAACACAGAAACCCTTCTTATTGTTATATATATATATCTTATTGTTATTTCTGTTATGAAAATAAAATTTGTGACGTGTGAATCTGAAAAATCAATGAATATTCTAAAAGTGACACAACCGAGATAAGAAGACAGACAAAATGGATCCGGAGGGTCGTGGTCATTATATGGAATGAAACACATACAACGACTATCTTGGCAATGTTAATGGAGTGGTTTGCCATTGCCTTCTCCATCTTAATCATTAACCAGAGTGCACCTGCACTCTGGTTAATGATTCCTCACGATGTTTTCCTTCCCCAGACGCAAGTGGTGGTCGATGAAAACTACCATACATGAATCAGATTGGTACACAAACTCATGTAGCACGGGCAGGATTTGAACCTGGGACCTTTGCAGCCACAGGTAGGCTAACCACTAGGCCACCACCGCGTCACAAAATGGATAGACTTCATCAAATTGCTGCTACCCTTTAGTGAAAATAGACAAAGATAGGCGAAACTTATTTGAGAGCATGAAAGAAAGAGGCCAGAAGCTGTGAGCTGGTCACTACGGATAGCAGTCGTCTGCTGGAGTTACATCTCCAAAGTTGTAGAAATGTAATGAAAAAGATTTGCAAGACCGGTTAGATATTATTATGTCATGCTTATCGGATTAGGAAATGAAAATCAATTTTTAGTAGTGTCGTAATTAATGACAATAAAAAGGCATGAAAGAAGAATGTGTGTGAGTGATTGATCCTAATTGGTAGGTACTCGTACCTAAATCGATTTTAGTTCGCTTTTGTTTGTTTTTATTTTTTAAATCTAACTCCAAATTGATTTCACTTAATCCAAAAACGTTAAGCTTCTATTTTAACATTTTTTATTGACAGCCTTGTTATTTTTATTCTATTTCTAGAATCTAACTAGATCGTTAGTGGAAACATCAAACCAACGATCTCAACGACCTGAATTATTTTATTTGCCAAGTCGTTAGCGAAGGTGTGGCTAAATTGATTCGATAAGTAGAAATTAGAGTACACTATCAATCACCACATTGGATCGAATACTTATTGAAAGCATTCGCCGTTAATAAGCGTTGCTACAGACGATTTAGACAATAGGAACAATGCACAAACCACTTACCATGTAGGCAGGCTTCGAGCACGATTCCTCACGAATAGTTCTTCCTTTAGACACCTAGCCGGCCAGCCACACACGATTATAAAGTTCCAAAAACACTGTTGAGCACTTGAAGTTTTATTAAGAATAATTGAGTAAAAAATGTTTGGTGCGCGCGCGCCTTCGCTTTCACGTACAGACACGGGGAGGTTTTACTGGTTCTGCCACCAGCCTTCTGCTACCAGCCTATGGCGTTGATCTCTCAGACACCGGTAGGATCTGCGCATGCGCCAGCGGAAGTCCGGGCGCCCTATTGGCTAAATAGAACTGCAGCACAGCGAATTGTGATGATTGATAAGTGCATCGGTAAGGCGCGCGAAATTCAAATTGAAAGGTAAACAAGATTTGCGTTGAAAACGGAACATTCCGCCCACCAAAATACCAATAGGATTTTCCCAGAGTAAGAATAAGAAACGGTAATTAACGATAAATATGTTTAAGTTATTATTCTAAACTTAAAAGCTAACAAATGATAAGTTGAAACGATTATACGGAGGGTAGAGGACATAGTTTGACCAAAGGTCTCTTAAGCGAGTGATCCCTGGCTGTTCTAACGGTTGCGACTCGAACTACCCCATCAGGGCCAGGATGCAAGGAAACAACTCGTCCTAATGCCCATTGAAGAGGAGGCCGATTGTCCTCTTTTATAAGTACGATTGAGTTTACAATTAACGGTGTTGAGTCCGTGGTCCATTTTGCTCGCTGAGTTAACCCATGTAAATATTCATTTTTCCAGCGTTTCCAAAATTGTTGTTGAAAAGATTGGATAAGTTGCCATCGATTTAGTCGATTGATTTTTACGTCCTTGTAGTCGAAGTCAGAACTGCTGTAAGAGGTTCCAGCGTTAAAAAATGACCGGGCGTAAGAACGTTCAAATCGTTGGGATCCGAGCTCAATGGACACAAAGGCCGCGAATTTAAAATTGATTCGATCTGAGCGAAGAGTGTGGTAAGCTCTTCAAACGTTAAGACCTGATCGCCAACAATACGGTACAAATGACTCTTTGCGGCTTTGATTTGGATTTCCCACACCCCTCCAAAGTGGGGAGCAGAAGGTACGTTACGTTTAAAATCTATTTTTTCCGCATGAGAGGCTTGTTCGATACCTGACGCTAGTTGTGAACTTGCACCAACGAAATTCGTACCGCAGTCAGAGTGAATAACATTGCAGCGGCCGCGACGAGAAACGAAGCGACGCAATGCCGCGATGAAGCCGTCAGTCGATAAAGTAGAAACCACCTCAAGGTGCACTGCTTTTGTGCTCAAGCATACGAATAAACACAAGTACGCTTTATCGATTTTAGCACCACGATGAAGCCCGAGCTTAATTCGAAAAGGCCCTCCTAGATCGACACCTACGACAGAGAAGGGTTTTGCCTGATTGACACGAAAGGCCGGAAGGTCGCTCATAAAGGGTTGCAAAGGTTTCGGTTTAAGACGGTAGCATCTTATGCATCTTGAAAGATGATGACGTACAGCATGCTTTGCCGCAAGTATCCAAAACTGTTGTAAAATCAGATAGTTGGTTGTGTTCAGACCGGGATGAAAATTGTTTCGATGAATAGATTCGATTACAGCTGATGTAAGAACACTCTTTTTGGGCAATAATGCGGGATACTTATGTTCGAAGTCAAGATCGGAGCGCGATAGGCGCCCGCCTACTCTGAGTATACCCTGCTCGTCCAAAAACGGGTTTAGTTTACGAAAACTGCGAGGTAACTGTATCTTTGATTGTAATTTGGATATGACATCCAAAAAACAACGATGTTGGAAATGTTTGACGATAATTAGTAACGCACGATGACGCTCAGCGTCCGTTACGAAAAGATTATCTGATCGCGGAACAGTGTTACGCATGTTATTACAAAACCTGCGAACGTAAGCGATAATGCGACAGATTTTATCTAAAGAAGAATATTTTTCGAATAGCCGATCAATTATAGACGTGTGATTAACGCTTTCGATTTGATCCGGAAACGAGAACCGTGGTGCGACGCTGCTCAGAGAGCACCGCATTGTCATCGTTTGAACGATTTTTTCGATGTATCGATTGGCCACTCAGACTGTGGTTGAGACAACCATTCTGGGCCCGCCCACCATAGGGCATTGTTTAGCAAATCGTGAGGCAATTGCCCACGCGAACAAACATCTGCAGGATTTGTGACAGATGGTACGTGCCTCCAGCACTCGGTCGGTACGATATCTTGAATGTGACTTACGCGGTTTGCAACGAATGTCACCCAGCGAGAAGAAGGAGCTCGCAACCAGGATAAGGTAACGGTGGAATCACACCACAGATAAGTGTCATGGACAGGAATCCGCAGCGTGTCCTTGACAAATTTGATAAGGTCTGTAAGCAAAACTGCACCACACAGCTCTAAGCGAGGTAACGATTGACGTTTTAAAGGAGCTACACGAGCCTTTGCACATACGAGAAAGACGCGAACGGAGCCGTCAGACTCGATAACACGCAGGTATATAACGGCGCCATATGCTGCTTCGGAGCTGTCACAAAATCCATGCAGTTGATATGATTGAGCGCTATCGGTAGCGTATTTACGTGGAATTTTAAGATTCCTAACTTGAGGAAGCTGTTCAGAGAACTTTTCCCATTGAGAGATAATTTCCGGTGGGGGCTTATCATCCCATGAAAGACCTAGAATCCAAAGCTTTTGAATAAGACATTTGGCATGAATTGTCAAAGGAGATAGAAAACCCAGAGGATCGAAAATTCTGGCAACCTCACTCAAAATCGTTCGCTTGGTGCACGGTTGATTAGATGGATTAACGGTAAAGACGAACGAATCCGAAGCAGGCTCCCACTTAAGGCCCAGAACCTTGATAGTTGTGTCTTCAGTTTCGGTAAAAGTGATTGCTTCTGAAAGACACGCCTCCGCGGGAAGATCGCTAAGTAGCTCGGGTCGGTTACTCACCCATTTTCGGAGCTCAAACGAGCCAAGACCGAAAAGAGCGATGAGTTGAGTTTTGATTTCTCTGGCGTCCTTCAGCGATGAGCTTCCGGATATGACGTCATCAACGTATATGTCGGAAGTTAAAACGGTTTTGGCCTTTGGGTACTTGTGACCCTCATCGTTGGCCAGTTGCTGAATAGAGCGGCACGCCAGGAATGGAGCGGAAGACACTCCGTACGTTACGGTATTTAATACGTACTCTTGAAGAGGCTCATCTGGGTGAGCTCGCCAGAGAATACGTTGATAATCACGATGTTGAGGAGCTAGGTTGATTTGACGGTACATTTGGCGCACGTCTGCCATGAAGACAATTGCGTGCTCACGGAAATGAAGAAGGATCTCTACGATATTTGATTGTAGCTTCGGTCCCGTCAGCAGCGAGTCGTTTAGCGATTTGGAAGTTGCATCTTTAGCCGAGGCGTCGAATACAACGCGAAGCTTCGTTGTAGCGCTGTCGGGACGTAGCACACAATGGTGCGGTATATAATACTTGCCTTGACCCATTTGCTTGGCAGGTACCAGAGTCATGTGACCACTGTCGATATAGTCAGTCATGAACTCCACGTATTGTTGGTTTAAATTGTGATCGCGATACAGACGCCTTTCAATGGCATGAAAGCGTCGTAAGGCTATCTCTCGAGAACCTTCAAAGACTGGCTCCTCGTCGTCCTTGAAGGGGAGACAAACTACATATCTACCTGTCTAGTCACGGTAGTGATTACTGAGAAAACTATTTTCACAGCGTTGCTCTTCTGGGGTCAATCGGGAAGATTGTGGAACGTTATCGATTTCCCAGAAACGTTGAACAATTTTGTTTAAACTATCGTCTACGGTAGAAGGGGCTACTCCTAGTAGACTGGGCGATGCGAGTCTGGACTTCCCAAGAAGAAGCCAGCCGAAGACTGAGTTGAAAGCTCGCGGTTGAGAGGCGTTACCCTTCAGACGTTGTTCGAGAAGTGACTCAGCAAAGACGTCGGCACCTAACAAGACGTCGATCGGACCGGGGATGTCAAAACCAGGATCAGCTAGCGGTAGTGTTTTGACCTCCTCCCATCCTTTCGTATTTAGCCTTGCTATCGGTTGATCTCCGCAAATGCTCGGTATGACGAGCATTCCCAGACGAAACTTTACGTTACAGTTGGTGCCAATGTCGCATGTAACAAAGCCACTGACTGAGGCAGGGCTGCCCCCTAACCCATAAACGTTGATATTACCAGTTATAGGTTTTAGATTTAATCGTTGAGCGGCGTGAGCCGTGAGAAAATTGTTTTGACTGCCGGTGTCAAATAACGCGCGAAATGTATGAAATTCACCAGAAGCATCACGAATCTGGACGAGAGCTGTTGCGAGTAACACGGTTGTGGTTACGGTTGGATCAGACTGAGTTAACGAATCCTTAGCCACTAAGGTCGCCGAGCTTGCCGCCGGCTCCTTATGTAGCAAAGTGTGGTGTTTACGTCTACATTGTCGACATGAAAACATTGATGTGCACTCTCGCACTGAATGGGATGCGTTAAGACAATTGTAGCACCATTTCTTTTCAGTGGCCACAGCCATGCGCTCATCTATTGATTTTGCCAAAAAATCACTACAGGCCGAGATGTGATGTTCATTACGACAGTAGGCACATTTACGAATCGGAGTGCTCGAATTATGAGCAGGTTTCGCTTGTTGTTTATCACCAACATTTTTATGAGTAGTGACGGTGGGAGCGACAAGCGAATGCGTGACGTTATGTCGCTTGAACTTCTGTGAAGTTCCCGGTGTGTCCTTTGAAACGTTAGCGGTTTTATTGGTAACATTCGAAAAGTGCGTGTCGCGAATTAATGCTTCACCTTTAGAGTGTAAGAATGCCCTTAAATGGTTATACTGTGGAAGCTCAATATCGGTATGTTTTTCCTCAAACTCGCGTCTTAATTTGGTATCGAGTTTGGCCAGAACATTATAACAAAGAACAAAATCCCATTTATCGGTAGGTAATTTTAAAGTTTTTAAAATTGTTAAGTTCTCATCGATCGTGTCTAAGGCGCGTCGAAAATCTTGAGCGTTCGAAGTCTTTAAACTAACGTCCAAGATATCACGCCAGCACGTAAACGCTAATTCGCGTTTATCTTCATAACGGGACTTGAGAGCCTCGTACGCACTTAAATAATGTTCACTTGCAACAGGAAAAGTTCTAATGAACGATAAAGCATCACCACTTAAAACTGACACGAGATAGTGAAATTTCTCAATATTACATAAGGAGGTAGAATCATGTATCAACGCGTTATAAGTTGCAATGAACTCAGGCCATTCCTTGATAGCACCGGAAAAAGTTGGCAACGAAATTTTTGGTAACCGCATATTTCCACTGTGCGAACCGGTCAATGAATTATGTTTCGAAGTGTCAGCTTGTTGAGATGAACGTTGTTCAAATTTTCGTTGAATTGCCAACACTTGAAAATACAATTCGTCAAATCGATCCTGAAGTTCATCGTCCTCCTCATCGGCATCATCCTTAAGAAGGTCCAAAATAATAAAATGGGAGTCATGAAAACTATCAGCAATCGTTTTTATTTCATGACAATATGAAAGAAATAACCCTACTTGTGATTCATCGGTATTGGCTAAGGTACCTACTTCCAAAGCCTTCGTTAAGCGATTATATGCTATAGTTCGTTTACGTCGCAAACTGGGCAAATTATTAATAGTGTACGTATTTTCGATACCCTTTTTAATAGTAGGTTTAGATTTACGCCTTGATAGTAAAGACATAATTAATATCAAAACAATAAAACCTGATAGCAACAAATATTCGGATTCGATAAAAAGTTTAGTTGCGAACGTCTTCAGCGAGACCGCGTTCACAAGAATCGACGAGAATCACTGGGGCGGTATTACACGACAACAGGTAATATTGTCACCTCGGTCACCTGAGTTTTAAATTGAAATAAATTAAATTGATAAGGATGAATTAAATGAGCGTTAGGAACACTAAAAACGGTTTGCGATATTCGTTAATGTACGGTAAATAAAAAATAAAAATCAGTTTTTTTGTAAAAACAAAAAACTATGATTTTTAACCTAAAACGGTAATAATGAAAATGTGAACGCACCAAAATTCGTTGAAAATATGATACGATAAACGATACAACGTCACGATAAAAAATATTTCGTAATTTGAAACGAAATAAATTTTCGATAAATAAATATCAAGAGGAAACGTTGAACGGTTGGAAAAAAGTAGTCGAGTTATAACGAACTATCAACATAAAATTATGAGAAGGTGGATTTGCAATATTGTATTATTGCGAACGGTAAAACGGTAGATAATTTTATGCTAATAAGTATAAAACGACAAAAGAATTTATTTTCAACAAATATTCTAGAAACTGATGGAAGCCATCTTAAATCGATAAACGGTAGGTAAGGTACTCAACAAAACAAAATGGAACAAAGACTTGTTTTCCGATTAGTAATTGAAACAAAATGTTATGTTTATTCGTTTTAGCTGTACTAGTAAGTATAATAAGCGTGGAATACGGTAAATGAAGTAGCAATTACTAAATCGAATTGGTATTTGGCGGCAGACTGAAGGTAGGTATCCAAAGTTCCCGGGTTTCGGCACCAAAAAATGTGGCTAAATTGATTCGATAAGTAGAAATTAGAGTACACTATCAATCACCACATTGGATCGAATACTTATTGAAAGCATTCGCCGTTAATAAGCGTTGCTACAGACGATTTAGACAATAGGAACAATGCACAAACCACTTACCATGTAGGCAGGCTTCGAGCACGATTCCTCACGAATAGTTCTTCCTTTAGACACCTAGCCGGCCAGCCACACACGATTATAAAGTTCCAAAAACACTGTTGAGCACTTGAAGTTTTATTAAGAATAATTGAGTAAAAAAATGTTTGGTGCGCGCGCGCCTTCGCTTTCACGTACAGACACGGGGAGGTTTTACTGGTTCTGCCACCAGCCTTCTGCTACCAGCCTATGGCGTTGATCTCTCAGACACCGGTAGGATCTGCGCATGCGCCAGCGGAAGTCCGGGCGCCCTATTGGCTAAATAGAACTGCAGCACAGCGAATTGTGATGATTGATAAGTGCATCGGTAAGGCGCGCGAAATTCAAATTGAAAGGTAAACAAGATTTGCGTTGAAAACGGAACAGAAGGGTTAATGTTTTTCATGGAAAATGTTTTCAAAGTATTTAATCCTTTTACAATTACGCGATGGTAATTTAGTAATCGATCTCTCTATAATACATTCATACGAATTTATCCCGAAATTTTTCTGGTAAAAAAAATGTCTATATTGAATGTCTGGGAATATCTTGTAGGTTCGTCAATACTGTCACCAGTCTCTGGGGAAATCTTGTAGTTTATATAGTATTTGATACTCCACGTGTCTTTCCACACACATAGCCTTACCTTTTTAAGAAGTATTTGCTATATATGTTACTGTAAAAGCTCGAACTACGGTAAATCCTAAGATTTAGTCTTAGGATTTACCGACATCAGTTGGTAAATGTAAGGATTTATGAAAATGGGATGATTTTTTTCGAGCTTTTACAATTAGAATTTAGTACATGCTAGGTTTTACTGTAAATGTTGGTTTTGGGAATAACACAAAGGCCGGTATTAATAAACCAAGCTCAAGACAGCTGTCAAGTGCGAACTCAGCCGATACGCACTCAAGTTATATTCACGCACTTAAGATCGTCGCTAATTAATAAACCTATATCAACGGCATATCACTTGAGATCTCAGAAAACACACAACTTCAAACTGACAAGCTGAGAATTTTGACATGGCGTGGTGTCAAACCATAGACTTAGTAAAAAATAATAGACCCGGCTTAACAATCTTTCTCCAAACAGTATTTATGCGGCCGGTTTCCATCCATAGCCGGGTCTATTATTTTTTACTGAGTCTGGTCTAACTACTGTCACAAGTCACTCTCATGTCATGGTTGTACTGTCATCAGCAAATACGTGATATTTGTTTATTAATACGACTTCACTCGGCTGATACGCGGAACTCAAGCGAGAACTCAAGTAAGATTTATAAATTAGCACCGCGACTCAAGTGCGCTTTCAAGATCGAGCTATGACTTGAGTGTCATTTATTACACGACTGACCTAAAAAGGAGTGTTATGTTTTCAGCGTTCATGTATGTATGTATGTATGTAAGTTTCTTTATTCCATCATAAGTCCTGAACGGCTTAACAGATTTTGACATAAGAGGTATTTTTAGATTCCTTGCATTCCTCCGAGTGACATAGGCTATATGACGTCATCATAAAAACAAAATGGCGGATTATATATGCGATAAATAGCAGACCAAAAAAATAAAATTTGATCAATCTTATCGAGAGTGGTATCAAATTGAAGGGCTTTAAAAGGCGATTTCAAAAATGTATAACTTATATGTTTGTATGTACTTTTTGTGTAAAAACTTGTCAGTCGTGTTTTTTATTTTTAATAATTAGCTTCTGGCTTGTTAATACGGGCCATAGAGTAATTCTTTTCTCAAGTCTTTCCGGTGGACAGAAAAAAATAACCTGACCTGAACCTTATCTATCAGTCATTTACCGTGCCTTTAATGTAAATCCTGAGACTTACCAAGCGAATGGTAGTAAAAGTGCGAATCGCAAAATTGTTCTGGCTTTTACCATTAGAGTTGGTAAATCTTAGGTTTTACTCGAAAATCTTAGGATTTACCGTAGTTCGAGCTTTTACAGTAACATATACATCAACTAAGTTAATATTCCGTAATAAGTGGAAACTACATAAATCTATTTAATTAAACATTAACATTTAGTCAAAGGAACAACTTCTTGTTTTCAGACCACGAACAACCTGTTGAGTTTGCGACCACAAATGTCATCATGTATTCATATATAACCACCTAGTTATGTGTGTACTCTCTGTTTTACATAACAAGTGTTTAAGTTCAAAGTTCTCTTTATGTTAGAGTTCAAATTTCACCTTTTAACACTGTTATTATATATACCTATATAGTTTCTTCCATTGGATTTTTAATGCCTTTTAAAGATTTCGATTCTATGTTTTCACCTACTCGATGTGTATCTGATAAGTGCCTGGGTTTTTATTTGAAATGTATATTTTTTTTGTCTTATATTATATTAACATCGTGTGCATCAAATATTTCGATGTCATAAATTTTCCATTTTATGAAATCGAAATATTGGATGCACAAATGTAAAAACGTATACGAGATAGAAAATCGCTATGCAAATCCAGAATTGCAACCGAAGCTGTATCATCCCTCGTTTGCAAGATTGCTTTTTTGCAGTCTGATATTGCGACGCCAATACGTCGCGATCCTTTAACTACATCAAGAGGCCTATTTATTTATTTATTTAACTTATTTACAAAAAACATGTGAATGGCGGACTTAAAGCCGGAGGCTTTTTCTACCAGTCAACCATGAGGTGATGCAGAGAGACAAGATATCATTTCGGGGTGAGTGCAAATGAGCAAGGATCACAGTTAAAAATAAAAGACAAGAAAAACTATTTTTTGTTATTTTGTAAACTATATTTTGCCTATATTTTGTTTTAAATTACCATGTTTGGGGTCTAGATCCTTAATTATCGCCTTACCCCGTCACCGTACTCTGCATTACCTTATAAAACTCCTACTTACAGGAATATTATACCTACGCACATTGATGATCATTAAAAATCTAATATCACACACTTTCGAAAAAATACTACGTTGATAACACTGGTATAAAAGTATTATGAGGATCAATTTTCTACATTGGCATCATTATATTTTAAAGTACTCTCATATAGAAATTAGAATTTATTATCAGTTGGAAGAGCAAGGTCGTATAAAGATCTGGTCACGGGTTCAAGTCCTGCTCGCATGGAATTTTTTCAACATAAAATCTAATTTCTATATGAGAATACTTTAGTACTAATTGCATCTGAGATGCTCAAATATCCAAAAATAATCATTATATTTTATTGACATCGTGGGTTCTCTCAGCCGGAAGACGTCCACTGCTGGACAAAGGCCTCCCCAAAGATTTCCTTATCCATGGGGGGTTTTACTGCTGCCCATCCTCCGGTGTTTTAAATCCCTTAGTCGCCTCTTACGACACCCACGGGAAGAGGTGGGTTGGTGCTATTCTAGGGCCACACCACAGGCCAGTCATCGTGGGTAACGAATATTAAATATACAATTAATTAAAATGAGATATATGAACATAAACGAGATATGAAATCCAGAATTGCAACCGAAGCTGTATTGTCCTTCGTGCACAAAGATTGCATTTCGCCGTGTGACATATAGCGGCGCCAGTACGCCGCGGTCATTTGCTCGGTCGTAATATGCAGCCATTCTAAGTGGTATAAATACAAAACGTTTAATTGTAAAGAAATAAACTATTTCTACGACCAGATTGCGGACCTCCTTTAAAGAGAGGAATTAGGAAGAAGCGTAGTGTAGAGGTAGCGAGAGAGATCCCTTGGTAAGGATCGCAAGTCGAAATAGCTAGTATCTGCCTACCTCCACGGGAAATAGACGTGATAATATGTATGTAAATATATGTCATAATCCTAACTAATATTATAAATGCGAAAGTGAGTTTGTTTGTTGGTTTGTTTGTTTGTTACCTCTTCACGCTTTATCTACTGAACCAATCTTCCTGAATTTCGCATATACATAGCTGGAAGTACGGAGAAGGACATAGGGTACCATTCATCCCGGGAAAAAGCACTGTTCCCGTGGGAAATTCACGCGGGCGAAGCCGCGGGCGAAAGCTAGTAGAATGCAACTGCAATTTTATCACGCCAGTGGGCAGCACCGGCATAAGAAATAAACAGACTATTTTGACACTAACAATGACAAATCTTTCAAAAAATAAAATCAAAATCATATTCAAAAATACAGACAAGAAAAAAGTCTTGGTCGCCTAAATATGTTTTTTTACACGACTGACCAAAAAGGAGTAGTGTAGAGTATGTTTTCAGGGTTGATGTATGTAAGTTTCTTTATTCCACCATAATTCCTGAGCAGTTTAACAGATTTTGATATGGGTAGTATTTTTAGATTCCTTGCATTCCTCCGAGTGACATAGGCTATATGACGTCATCATAAGAACAAAATGGCGGATTATATCTGCGACAAATAGCAGACCAAAAAAATAAATTTGATCAATCTTATCGAGTAGGGTATCAAATTGTAGGGCTTTAAAAGGCGATTTAAAAAAATGTATATACCTAACTTAAATGTTTGTGTACTTTTTGAGTAAAAAGTTGTCAGTCGTGTTTTTTATTATTAATAATTAGCTTGTTTAATTCATACATGAGTTTAATTGGTCATAGATAATGTGCGCGATTATTGCATGTACCGGTGCCACCATCGGCGTCGAGCTTTGCGTAATATAGTTTGTGGGAAGATGCATAGACAGATGAATGTAGTAAACTGCATTTCGACGAACCCATATTGCGTAGAATCACGAATAGGAAGAATCCCGATTGCGTTAAATTAACGACTTGTAGAATCACAAATGTAGTAAACTACAGTTATGCTGAGTCCAAATTGTATGCGCGAATAACGAATAGGAAGAATCGCGTTTGTGTAACCGATCGCATAAACCTGCAATACCTTTCCTATTATCCAATGTAATTCTATTTCAGGCGGCCGACTAATGAAAAAAAAAACAAATCTCAAGTAATTTATGACTTGCGCGACATTTTCCACTTATAGTTTTAATTTATTAGGATTTATTTTTCTTTTCTAGTTACTTTTAGTTTATTTTTTTAATTAGTCAGTTTTAGTTTTTAGTTTTCATTGATGTATTTGTTGTGAAAAATAAAGAAAAAAGTATAAAAAAAAGTAACTAATAATTGAAAGAAAAGAAATCTCACGAATACCGATCGTTCTTCGAAAAGCATCTAATTAAAAACTAACGTGTATCAATCCACGGGAAAAGGCACCTTATTGACATTGGCGCATTAGTCGCTCAGAAATACAGATCAGACAGTTTACTTAGCTTATAATAAGCACAATGTCGTAAGTGCCAACAGCCATAAAGTATCTTTTCCCGTATTGACACATTGTAACACGAGCTGTGGTAATAGAGCAATGTGGGTTGGCCTGTGTCGTTTCAGACCGAAAGTGCCAGCAATTATATTTTAATTGCTGGGTTTCACTGACGGCTGTGAACAGCGGTTGTGTAGGTTAAAGCTATTACCAAGCTTGTACTGACAAATGTATGATTAAATAAGAAACAAAACGCAAAACCACAATAAGAAGGAATTTTGTCTTTTCAAATTTGAAATGGAAGCTAAAAATAACTAGAATTTGTACAAAATTCTACTTATTTTCAGCTTGTCAGGAAATATATTTGAAAATGAAAAGCAAAAAAATATATTTATATTTTTCTGAATCACTTCAAACTTTTCACTTATTTTTTAATTTAATGTAGACTAGTTGTAGCCCGCGGCTTCGCCCGCGTGAGTTTAGCTTAGTTTAAAAATCTTCATCTGCTCATTATCTACATTTTTCCGTATACCACCACTCCCACCCTGAGTGCCTCTTTGTCCTATCTCGTGTCCTGTCTATTTTAGGTCAGCAGAAAATGCTCATCAGGTTGAACGACTTTTGTTAAAGCGCCATTTCCATATATGTAATAATGTAGCTGGTCTCTTGGAATTCTTCATCAGATGATCCTGATCTTCGATTTTTATACGTCAACAGAAAATGCTCGTCAGATTGATAAACTTTTGCAAAGGTACAATTTCCATATTTCTTATAGTTTAGCTGTTCTGTTAAGGTTCTTCATCAGGAGTTCCAGTTTTAAAAATCAATTATAGCCTATATTTTGCCCAGGCTTAATATCTATACAACAAAAAAAGTTTCATTCAAATCCGTCCAGTAGTTTTTGCGTGAAACGCGTACATACATACAGACAGACAGACAAGAAATTCCAAAAAAATATTATTGCTTTCTATTAATCATTTTAGGTGTCCCTCTATCTATTTAAGTCAAAAATACTAAATGTACAGACAAAATATTTTTACTGTTTTATTATATGTATAGATATGTATAGATTATATGTATAGATAAGAGACTACCTTAAAAAGCCTACAAAATATCCCTTGAAGAACGACGATGTTTTTTATCGCGCGAAGTAGCTAATCATAGTGGAAACTCTTTCCTAAGAATTTGAAATCAACTACAAAGTATACTATCTAACTTTAAGTAATATGTTGTATGACAGCTATATTAAATTTATTTATCTTTTCACTTTTCAATTTCAGAAGTAAAAATAGCGTTTTTATAATCTCTCTCGGGCCACTAGTTTTTCTTCGCCCTACGCAGTTTATTTATGTTAATTTTGTGTACCGTAACCCAGGAATATTTGTCTGGGATGGCAGTTGGTAATAAATTTAGCTAAACATTGGAGAAATCCCCAGATAATGTATGACAGTAAGCTTATCGCAACAGTCCACGACTCCTCATGACGACCTAAGATATAGTCCCGATATATTAGCTTCTTTTGACGTGAGAAAAAATATATAGTGACAAGATTTTTAATACATAAAAAAGAACTAAGAAGCGCTGGTCTCTGCCTACCCCACGGGAAAAAGGCGTGATAATATGTATGTATGTATGTAAAAAAGAACTATGGGATGCATCTGCCAATCCTACGCCAGATTTTAAGATAGGCCTCCAATACAATACAATTGAAAATGCACAGCTACATCAAATTCCATTCAATAGTTTTTGCGTTACAAAGAGAAAGAAAGTCTGAAAATCGTGTTAGCTTCTATTAGATCCCTATTAACATAGAGAACATATGTACAGACATAGACCAGTTACAATAAATCAAAATCAAAAATTATATACAAACTTTGTTTGCCAGGGACTTCGTTCCCTTGGAAAATTCGGGACATCTTCTATCAGTGCTCCCTACACTCCCTGAGGAACCGACATGCCAAACTGTTTAAGTCAGGAAATCAATGTTATAATAAATGTACTGCAACTGTCCACCACTAGATGGCGATATCTCGATTTAAAACTCGATATGGTTTTGTTCTCGTCATAAGGTAAATACTTCGATGAAATTGTTCATTTTCGGTCGCTTTTTTTGAACCACGGCTGTGGTAAATACACGTGTGAAAGAAGTGTGAGTGTTTTATTGTGGCGCCCCCTAGCGGAAGATTGTGTTAAACAAATTTGGTGCCGAAACCCGGGAAAAGTTAAGTGTAGTGGTGAGTGGACAAATCAAACGAAATTGGGCCTTAAAACAGTGAGTAAATAGACTTAGTGAAATTAGAAGTAGAATTTGGACTTGTAAAATTTTCAAGTAGTTGCATGGACTTAGTAGAATTTGCGAAAAAGTGTTCATACGAGGAATCTATGCCGAAAAATTTATAAGTGTGAAAAGTGTTAAAAGACTTAGCAAATTTTGCAACGAACTTTTGTGGACATAGAATATTTTCAACTGGTGTTCATAAAGACTTTGTTTTTTTTGCGATCATATCTGGAACTTATAAAATTTCGCTGTGAAATATAATATCAACTTAGACGATTTATAAGACAATCAACATGGAAGCAAAAGAGTTAATGATTATTCAAGAAGATAGACTACAGAAATTAAACAAAGCAGAAGTTAACTTTAAGAAAAGCCCTAAGGAAAGAATTACTCGAGGTTATCTTGAAACAAGAATGGATAATTTAGAGAGATTGTGGAAGGATTTTAATGATGCGCACTATAAAATTATAACAGGAATTAAGGCTGATCAACGTGATTCTTATGACTATTTTTCGCTTGGAATTTATGACAAATTTGAAGAGAATTATACCTACTACAGTGGTTCTTTGCGAGAGATTCTTCGTAAAGTGGATTTGTCTCGCCCGCCAGGTGAAAAGGGATCTTCTTCAGCTGATGTTAAACTGCCTAAGATACAACTTCCTACTTTCAGCGGAAAATACAATGAGTGGCAAACCTTCTTTGACCTCTTCACATCAGTAATTCATAACAATACAAAGTTATCTGCGGTTGAAAAGTTGCATTATTTAAAAAGCACTCTCTCTGGTGAAGCGGACGCATTGGTTCGGAACCTACCAACTACAGAATCAAATTATGAAGCAGCTTGGGAACGGTTGACTAAGAGATATAACAATAAGAGATACAATTGCAACGCAATTCTAAAAACGCTGTTCTCGCAGAAGCAGATTACTACTGAATCAGCGAGCGCAATCAAAGGCTTACTGGATACTACAACATCATGCCTGTCTTCATTAGATAATTTGAAAATCGCTACGAGTTCATGGGACGCTGTTATCATATTCCTAGTGGTATCTAAGCTAGATCACGAATCTCTTCGACAGTGGGAAGTAAATATAAGTGGACTGGCAGCTGACGCT
Source organism: Ephestia elutella (assembly GCA_018467065.1). NCBI lineage: Eukaryota > Metazoa > Arthropoda > Insecta > Lepidoptera > Pyralidae > Ephestia > Ephestia elutella. The sequence goes on from CM031566.1 coordinate 12,275,157, forward strand.
TTGCCAAAATGGAATGATTTGGTCGTGTTTCTTGAATCACGTTTCAGAACTCTAGAGATGATCGACAGTAACAGACAAGTATCAAAAGCTCCCCAAGCGCAGGCGAATACAAAGCGAGTAGAGAAAGTGAAATCATTTGCCGCAGTTCATGATACTCAGAATGATGTCAAAAATAAATGTACCATGTGTGCCGAAGATCACCTCTTATACCAGTGCAAAGGCTTTGGTCAACTGTCACCTCGAGAAAGATATGAACTTGCGCAAACGAAATCATTATGTTTCAACTGTCTGGCGCCTACCCATTCAGTAATAAAATGTCGGTCTTCAACGTGCTGCCGCAGATGTGGCAGGAGACACCATTCATTGCTACACCTAGAAAAAGAAATTAATCAAGGGGCCACTAATAATGTCGGAACTACCCAATCACACACTTCATCAAAGCACCCAACGACAACGACAGCAGAAAATCAACGCACAACCGAGAGCGGAGTAAATGTAATTGCTAATTTCGCAAAGGAAGACGATGTGATAAGCACATCCAACGTACTCTTAGCAACAGCTATAGTTAAAGCGTATTCTCATAGTGGTAAATTTAGTTTAGTTCGTGCCTTAATTGATCAGGGGTCGCAAGCTTCTTTTGTGACCGAAGAAATTGTCCAGCTATTAGGTCTTAAACGCGTACCTGTAAGTGGTTGTGTGTCAGGTCTGGGAGACGGTCAATTAAGGATCAAATACATGGTTTCATTCCGCGTAGAATCGCAGAATGATTCTAGTAAATCAATTCAGCTTACCGCTTATGTGTTAAAATCACTTACTTCGCGAATTCCATCTACTACTGTCAAATCACCTGATTGGTTAGAAATAAGGAATCTATCACTAGCCGATGCAGGATATACATCACCAGGCAAGATAGATCTTCTGCTTGGAGCTGAAGTCTATTCGGAGATATTGTTGAGTGACATGCTGAAACATCCTCAAGGAAATTTACTAGCGCAAAATACAATCTTTGGATGGGTGATTTCTGGAAGAGTGTCACAATCTACTTCAGCAAGAGGACAAATGATCAGTTTGCATGTGCATATCAAAGAAGACAATTTACTAAAACAATTCTGGGAGTTGGAGAATGAGCCAAATACAATAGAAAGAAGATTTAACAAAGAAGAACTAAGATGTGAAGAACTTTTTAACACAACAACTTCTAGAAACGAGGAAGGTAGATTTGTGGTAAGATTGCCACTGAATAGTAAAGACCCAGAATGCTAATATGGAAGATTGAAGGATATTGCACAGAGAAGATTCTATCACTTAGAGAAAAGGTTTCAAAGAAATCAAAAATTTAAAGAAGAGTACAGTAAAGTCATGAATGAATACTTAGAGCTGAAACACATGATACAAATCGAAGAAGAGATGGCCAATCCAAAGGCTGTGTATTTTCCTCATCATGCGGTGGTGAGAGAAGATAAAGATACAACCAAACTGCGCATCGTGTTCGACGCATCTTGCAAAGGTGTTAATGGTGTGTCACTCAACGATAATCTTCTTGTTGGACCGAAGCTCCAACAAGATTTGAGACACATTTTAATGAGGTGGCATAAACTACGCATATGCATAGCGGCTGACATAGTTAAGATGTACAGGCAGGTGCGAGTGAACGATGAAGACACGCGGTATCAAAGAATTCTTTGGAGGTCAAATGCAGAGGAACCATTCAAACATTATCAACTGCTCACGCTTACGTTTGGCACAGCCTGTGCGCCACACTTGGCTGTCAAATCATTACAACGGCTGGCAGAAGAAGAACAGCAAAGATATCCTATTGCAGCTGAGATTACCAAGAGAGATTTTTACGTCGACGATTTGATGACCTGTTGTGAGACTGAAGGCGAAGCAATAGAGATATATACACAACTGAATGAGATGATGAAGACAGGTGGATTTCAACTACAAAAGTGGAATAGCAACAATCAGAGTTTATTACAATTCATAGGCGAAACTAATCAAAATGATTCTCATTCAGTATCAATCAAATCTGACAACACGGTTAAGGTTCTCGGGCTTTGCTGGAATAGAGATACTGACAACTTCCAATATGCAGTAAATTTGCCTAAGTTGAGTCAACCAATCACGAAACGGAAGGTGCTGTCAGACATAGCCAGACTTTATGATCCCATGGGATGGATCGCGCCAACAGTAGTGACTGCCAAGATTTTCATACAAAAGTTGTGGAGGCTAGGATTACCTTGGGATGACGAGCTACCGAATGACGTGTTGGATGAATGGCTTAAGTACAGATCAGAACTGAGTCAGTTGAGTACTATACAGGTTCCACGATGGCTGCAATTTACAAGTGATTGTAAGGTTGAACTTCATGCATTTTCCGATGCATCTCAGTTGGCGTATGCAGCAGTAGTGTATATTCGATCAATAAATAGGTTTGGTGATGTCCATGTACATATACTTACCGCTAAAACTAAGGTAGCGCCAATTGAAAAGGCACTGACGATTCCAAGACTGGAACTGTGTGGGGCTGTACTGGCTGCCAAATTGTTATATGAAGCATCTCAGGTCATGGCTATACCTAAAGAAAAGCTTTACGCTTGGTCCGACTCAACTGTCGTCTTAGCGTGGCTGCAAGGATCATCTTCTCGGTGGACTACCTTTGTTAGTAACCGCGTATCCGACATTCTTAATATCATAGAAAGTAAACAATTTAGATATGTCAGGACAAAAATGAACCCTGCGGACTGCGCGTCTAGAGGTTTACATCCGTCGGACCTGGAGAAGAACACCCTTTGGTGGAAAGGGCCGACGTGGCTTTCTCAACAGCCTATTGATTTGTCTATATCAGATTACACTACACAGGAGGAAATGAGAGCATGCAAAACGTCAGAAATGAAGGTTTTAGTTACGATAAAGAAGGATAGTGTAATCAAGGAGTTGATAGAAGAAGAAAAGAAATTTCTGTGGAGCAAGTATTCATCATTCAAGAAAATGCTTAGAATTGTATCGTATTTGAAGAGATTTTTAAACATGAAATTGAAGAAATCCGATAGAGAGAAGTTGCCAACATTTATCACAGTTAATGAAAGGAAAGAGTCACTGATAAGTTGTGTGAAACAAGTTCAAGATTTATGGTTTGGTGAAGAAATCAAGCATCTAAAGAATGGAGGTGGTGTTCACAAAAACAGCGAAATGCATGCTCTCAATCCCTTTTTGGATGAAAAGGGGCTGTTGAGAGTAGGCGGTCGCATTGACATGGCACGGTTGAGTTACGATGAAAGACATCCACTTGTATTACCTGAGGTAAGTCACCTTACTCAGGTCATTATACAAGACGCTCACAATTCAACCATGCACGGTGGACCACAAGCGATGCTCAATTATTTAAGAAGCCAGTTTTGGATTATTCAAGTCAGACGACAAGTAAAGAAATGTTTTCATCGGTGCTACGTGTGCATTAGACATTCTCAGCGAAGAACCTATCAGCTAATGGGGCAACTACCTGAGGTTCGATTGCATCCAAGCAAGGTTTTCAAATCCTCAGGTGTCGATTATGCAGGCCCAATAAATATCAGGTTTTCGCCAGGACGTGGAGCCAAATCTTATAAGGGCTACATATGCTTGTTTATTTGCATGGTGACTCGGGCCATTCACATTGAAGCTGTATCGGATCTCACTTCGAAGGGGTTTATTGCCGCATTTCGAAGATTTGTGTGTTGTCGAGGTCGTTGTCAAGACTTACATTGCGACAACGGTACCAACTTTGTCGGGGCTGACAAAGAGTTGAGGAGATCTTCAACAAAACGAAGTCTCGATTACCTGAAGAAGTGGCAGAAGTTCTTGCGCTGGAAGGAACTACCTTCCACTACATACCTCCTCATAGCCCAAATTTCGAAGGGCTCTGGGAGGCTGGTGTCCGCTCAACCAAGACTCATTTAAGAAAGGTCATAGGAGACCACACCCTGACATTTGAGGAATTGTCGACAGTTTTGGTCCAAGTAGAGTCGTGCCTTAACTCGCGTCCAATTAGTCAATTAAGTGACATTTCTATTGATCCTCTCCCGTTGACACCCGGCCACTTCCTGGTAGGTGAGCCACTTGTTACTGTACCTGATGATTGTCATCCTAATTTAAGCAAAAATGTAACAGGATTAGAGAGATGGAGACTTGTGCAAAAAATGACTAACGATTTTTGGCATCGTTGGTCTAAAGATTATCTTTTAAATTTAGATAAGCGTTATAAATGGACAACCAAAAAGTCTGAACCCGATGTCGAAGATATTGTTATAATTAGGGAGGATAACCTTCCTCCAACCAAGTGGCTCCTAGGTCGAGTGGTGCAGAAGCACCCTGGCAAAGATAATGTGACACGTGTAGTAACTATTAAATGTAAAGACAAGTTGCTAAAACGCCCTGTAAACAAACTTTGTTTTTTGCCTAAAGAGTAAAGCAAGTGCTGTTAATTTCTTATTATTATTTTTTTTTCAATGTGATCTATGTAACATTTATATTTATGTTGAAATTAGAGTAAGTTCAGAGTAGCTTCTTCAGTTTTGTATTCTTGTTGATGTAATTCAGGTTAGTTTGTACGATTTACAAGCCCCTATTTTGTCACGGTGGGCGGCTTTTATTGATTTAATTCTTAGATTTAATATAGAAGAAGTTCCTATGTATTTAGAAATTTTAGATACTTTTCTTATTGTTGTTTTATCTTTGGTGATGGTAAAAGTAAAACGATTCGCTTATTCGTTCATCTCTTAAACTTTGTTAAGGATTAGTTTCATATTAGCTTACAGTATAATTTGTTGTATTAATGTAATTTTGAAGGACAAGTCCTTGGTGGGCGGGATGTTTAAGTCAGGAAATCGATGTTATAATAAATGTACTGCACCTGTCCACCACTAGATGGCGATATCTCGATTTAAAACTCGATATGGTTTTGTTCTCGTCATAAGGTAAATACTTCGATGAAATTGTTCATTTTCGGTCGCTTTTTTGAACCACCGCTGTGTGTGGTAAATACACGTGTGAAAGAAGTGTGAGTGTTTTATTGTGGCGCTTTAGCGGAAGATTGTGTTAAACACAAACAGCTTCCTGTGCCCAGTACTTTTGGCTGTACGTTGTCTATTAGTCACTCAGTCAGTAACAGAAGAATTTTATATTTTATTGATTTCTATAGGCACAAATTGATTAATTACTAAACCTAGGTTCACAATAGGCTCCAAACCGCAGACGCACCAATCACTTCAGGCTCATTAACACAAAACAAATTGTTTCAGAAGCCTCCTATAAACAAAGGACAGAAATAAACAGCCTGCTATTTCCTTCGAGAAAAGCGAAGCCAACATAAATAAGGAATTGAGATAATGAGGAGAATTACTTTAAGTTGTTAGGACACCAATTTATTTATGAGATATTTCGTTAAAATTTTCAAATGAGCTAGAAAATTGGTCCTCCGTTCTGACAAAATACAGAAAAAGTTGATTTGTTTTTCTTTTAATATTTATAAGTTGAAAAAGCCGAATACAGTATTTTTACGATCAATCAACATTAGCTTGATACATGGTCGTTCGGAAAAGTTTTGTTTGTTTGTTTGTAAACTCTTTATTGCACATACACACAAGAAAAATACAAAACATAGTGAAACAAAAAGAGAGGCGTACAATGGCGGACTTATCCCAAAAAGGGATTTCTTTCAGTCAACCAAGTGTTTGAAAGGAATTTTCGTTGTTCCAAATGTGTGCTTAAATAATACCAAAAAACAGAAGTGCCATAGACTCATTATTTTTCTAGCTTCTGTTTAGATCACTGTTTGTCTGGTTTAATAGGTACTCACCCATTGTACCTAAGAGGCTAGAAGTATTCCCTCTTGGTATAGCTAAGTTTACCTTTTGAACCAAGTATCATTTAAAGCATTCGTCATAATAATATATTATCTCCTATACCTCTTACTGGCTCTCTAACTTATTTCTCTTTCCACGCAAAGGTTGGCTGGAAAGAGCAATGCAATTTCATTTGCGATAAGCCCGCTTTTGCGCTCGTTTATGTAATTTGGTACCTTTTGTAACTATTTTGTATGTTTTTTCTATAATTAGTGCAATAAAGTGTTGATCTATCTATCTAATAGTATAAATACTTTTGACTTCCGTGGCTACTGGCTATTGCCCTTTCTATACTTTCGCCATTCTCCTACGATCTGCCACATAAATCTCATGTTCCTGTCAGTGCTGGCAATAAAGCTAACGACTCTGTCGAGAACAGATGAACTCCCTCGTGCTACACAAATTAAAATACCCATCATTTTCAGTCGAATGGAAATGTCAGTAACAACGTTTCCTGTCAGTTGAGATGGCAAGCACGTGAATGTTTGTAGTGAAAAAATACTCTCTAAAACTTTGTTAATATATACTTGTTAGATAGAGTTAGATGTTAGGCCAGCTGGACATAGGTTTCTGTAAGAATTTAGTAATAGGCCGTGTAGTGGGCAAAGTTAAATTTGTCTTTAGATTACCTTAAATAGTTATCATCTTAATATCGGATTTCGGATAAATTCCTGTACGAGGTTGTACATTATGCGACTTTGGTTTTTTTATGGCTGATGGAAAAGGGTCTTGACCACCGAATTCTGAAAAATATATACAGAACTACAGAATCCTCGGTTACTTACGAAGTGTAAAACAAATTACCTATTTAAAGTTTTAAAGGCAACTAAATAAAATAACCATTATTTAAGATAAACTCATCAGAAATTCAATTTGTCCGGACAACGAGAACAACTAATTTTATTACGCAATACTTCAGCTAGATACGCAACCACGAAATTGTACACAGTTTCCAATTTGCTGCTGGAATAAAAACGTCTATAGACGTTATATCATCAATTGTCATTATCAATATTTATAACAATCTTCCGGCAATGACAGACAATAATGCACTACCAAAACTACAGGGCGTGCTGAAATTTGGCAACGGTTCCTTAGGTAGTGTAGGGGAGCACTAAGTGAGGAATTTCCGAAATTCCCAAGGAAACAAAGTCCCGGGCCGATAACAGTAGATTAATCAAAACTACAACTATACTAATTTTATAAATTGGAAGTGTTTGTAAGTTTTTATGTTTGTTTGAAGGAAGCAATTTTCGGAAATACTTAATCGATTTCAAAACTTCTTTCTGTGCATATTTGCCACATTCATGAGGAAGGCTAGAATCCCGAATTTCCCACGAAAGCGTAGCTCCACGGTACAGCTAGTCTAGAATAAAACTAACGCTCATCGCATTGAATTTTATTCCTGACAACCATCTTGAGGTATAAGACTGCTGTTAAAAAAGTTACACTCCGATCGTTTCATCCATTTGGAAGACACGATATCAGACACACACACACAAAAAAAATACAAGGTTTGATGCATATTCCTTTGTTAACAGAAAACATGACAGTAACTAAACTATTGTTTACATTCTCAATTCACAAAACCCCAATGTTATTTACGTCACAAAACGCAGCCTCGAAGTGTTGGCTGTCAACTTTATCCAGCTCCTCACAAAAGGTCTGAAACAATAGCGCTGCTGCGAGTGTGAGCGTATTTAGTCTGAAATTAGTACATGCCTATGCTTGGAAACTGTTATTTATCTTTCAGTAAGCAGTTAGCTCATGTTATATCTTTTGTTTATTCGCTCATGTTGTATCCTTTGTTTAGGCTGCCTTTCCACCAGAGATGTACGAGGTCTCGTAGCGAGGGATGGGTTTTTCAAGAACAAATAGAATCGCTTCATTTACCTTGCCTCGCTCAGCACAGCTCTGGTGGAGAAGCAGCCTTATTCTCCCGCGGACCATGAGTCCCTGGACTCCATCTTAAAAGAACTATTTTGCCACCAAACAACACAAATTCGTTGTCGACCTCCATGGTGTAATGGTCACTACGCCCGTCCACCCTCTGGAAGGCTTCCCAGAATTCCCAGCTTCGACAAAACGTTTTTCTGTCTGCGCTTCCGTGTGGGTTGTGCTCGTTTCTGTGTTTATGTCCATTGGACCCACGATACCAGCTTAGTGCTTGGGCCGTTGAGTGTTGTCCATTTTTGGATTTATTTTTTACAAGCTTGTTGCCACGGCTTCGCCCGTGCGAATTTCCCACGGGAATAGTCATTTTTTCCGGAATGAAAGGTACCCTTTGTCCTTCTCAGTACTTTTAACTATATGTATGCAAAATTTCAGGAAGATTAGTTCAGTAGATAACGCGTAAGGAGGTAACAAACAAATAAACAAACAAACTCACTTTCGCATTGCTAATATTAGGATTAAGATAGGATTTATTGTCAATTCGCCATGCTGGATAATTGACTGTAGATAATGTTGAGCACAACAAAGCGTATAACTATTTACATATACTTATCAGTTGTGGTAATTGATTCATACTAATACACATAATTACTCACTAATGTCAGGGTATTTACGCTCCTTGATTTATTACACGACTGACCAAAAAAGGAGTGTTATGTTTTTAGGGTTCATGTATGTAAGTATGTATGTATGTAAGTTTCTTTATCCCACCATAAGTCCTGAATGGCTTAACAGATTTTGATGTGAGAGGTATTGTTAGATTCCTTACATTCCTCCGAGTGACATAGATTATGTGAGTTGTCAGTTTTGTTTTTTATTTTTTAATAATTAGCTTGTTTATAAACAAGTTGCGCCTCAGGACTTCGCTTCTAAGGGAATTTTAATTACCCACAGTTTGCAAAATTACACCAAGTTGGGTTGAGCAGTACCTATTGTAATGTAATTTATCGAACTCTATCACGACTCACTCATAAAGCAAATTTTTATGAAATAATGTTGTATTGTAAATATATCGTCGACAAACTGCGTAACATTTTGTCGATTCCTTTTTAAAATTAACCTGTGTAATATTTTCCTAGAAGTTAATTTAAAAATCCTAAATTAGCACGTGGACAATAGGTATTAAACATGATACACTCGCAATAGGACGCAACTAACATAACATATAAGTCAAATAGTCTAAAGTTATTTTGATATAAGTTATCAGTTTATTACGTGTTGAATGTGTTATTGTAAGGTCCATAGGGAAAACAAGACAATGTAATAAATTTTGTCCTCATGACATGATAGCCTGTTGACATGGTGTAGTCTCCACAAGTGGACAGAAGATCGGCCAAAATGTGTTACTGTGATTGTAGCGCGGAGTTAGGAAGTGAGTGGTTTTTTAATCGTTCTATTGTTTTTTTTGTGTGTGTTGCATACTTCGACATTGGATACTTTAGAAGTAACGTAAAAATTAAAATTGAAAAATGTTTTATTTCTTCAGCAGAAGTGGTACAAAAATTCAAGTATTTGTGACCTTCTATTAAGTGAAATACACCTGTATCAGAAGGCCACGCTCTTCCATAACCATTTTCTATTACAGTACCCGAAATCTTAAATCTAGTTACAATTAAGATAAATGAATTTAAAATAAGTGAGTGTTAGTTTAGTTATCCGTGCGTTATTCCTTTTCTTATTTATTTATTATTTTTAATCAATTCTTTAGTTTTGTCATAGTTTTTAGATTTTAGCCAATGAATCAAAAGCTTTTTGCAATTGTATTTTGTTGACATATAAATATCTGTATTTTTATTAATTAAATTGTACATATGTGAGGCTTGACTATTAAATTGCAGTCTTGCGAAAATTGTCTTGACAGTAGGGGTCGCAACAATAGCGACTTTCCTACGTTTTAATAGATAAAAAGAGTTAGGTTTTAAAGTTTTATGTAGACGTACATATAGACATTCCGTAGCGGAGTCGTGTAAGACACGGTGCAATAATAGCACTTTTATTTTATTTTTTAATTTAGATATGTTATTTTTAGACGAAGGACAGAGATAAGTGGAGAGAATTAGGGGAGGCTTTTGCCCAGCAGATAAGTTAGAACCTTTATTGACTGCCAGGATAGCCAAAAAATATAAAAGTTTGTATACGTTACGTAAATCCCTTTTATTATTGAAACATGCATAGGTATTTATTCAAGATTTAAAAGCTTTAAAAGTAGAATAAATGTGTATAGAAGTTTGTAAAATCATTATATAATAAAAAATAATAATATTGCAGTGCTTCTGCCACTATATTTGTTATTTTTCATATCAGCCTGGCACAATGTACTTCTTTCATATTATTTGTATTGAAAAACTCAGCGATTCTATTATACCTTTTATAACTACGTGACTAGCATAGTACTCGTATTCTATAGTATACATATATATTATATGTCTCGTAAATTTGAGGAAAATAAGATAAATTTTATTTCCTTGTGCAGTATTTATTTCTCAATCAATCAATAACAATACCTATTTATAACATATTATATTTTTTGTTGCAGAAACCATCGCTATTTCCTTTTTAGTAAGTCTCGTCATCATCCTGTCTATTTTAGTCGCTTTTTTGTTGTACAAAATTAAAACCAAAAAATACAGCACAATGATAGAAGAAAGCACAATTGCCACGACAGAACAAACAATAAAACATGTTTATACTCCACAAGTGTCACTAAATCAAGAAGGGTCGCTTGAAATACAATTTGATACTTTAAAAATGAAAACAGAGGAAGCAAAAGCATTACTCATACACGATGAAACTGACAGTGCTCACAGATTAACGAATCCAATAAAAACTCCAACTACTACTACACCACAAATTAATATTGATGAACTGAAATCACATTTAATGAAGACACGCCAAGCTATAATACACCGAGATGAGATACAGAAAATTTGTAACAATGAATTGACTAAATCACAGACTCTAAATAACAGTACAAAAGATTTAAAAAAGTACTTCTGTTGAAAGGCCTCACGTTAAATCAGAATCTAAAATAGAGAAATCTGTATCTATGAATCAGTTATTAGAAGAAGATGACGAGTACGACCAGTTTCCAACTTCAAAGCCTGTCGAGATGGCCAATGATGTTACGCAAGCCAATATGTGTATACGAGATTTACAAACTTTATTACTTGAAAGGTCAAAGTTGAAGATACCATTATCTGAAACTGAATCGTTGCCTCAGTTAATGCAAAGTGATGGTGAATATGATGTGTTTCCAACTTCAAAACCTGTAGTTGAAGAGGTCTATGATGAAGTACCATCGTCTAAGAATATAGTAGTACATGACAAGGATACTGATTATTTATCTTTTATAAGCAATGCATCTGAAAAGGAACCTTGCTATATTAATGCAAACTTGAATTCATAAAGTGATGGCCAGGTAGAGAGCATTCATAGTGCTTCACCACATAATTCATTTTGTAAATAAAGTTGAGAAATATATCATGAATATAAATAGTTTAATAAAATTATGAATGCTCTTACTCGTACTTAGTTATAGGAATTAATGTCGGAGCTTTTTATTAATCAATAATTTCAAATAGTTGAAATCTTGATGAAATTAAGTTGAAGATGTATCAAATAAGTTAGATCTTTGGTTTTGATGAATAATGTAATGCACACTGAAATGTAAATATTTTGTATTATATTCAATTTTAATATATTTTGCGTATTACTTACGTGTATTTGTGTATGAGTAATCATATCGTCGTCGTGCAAGTACATAATGGGTAATTCCATGTATCATTACACAAAACGTGCATGTTTGCACATGTTTTATTGTATTATTAATTAGATACTCCCAAGACACATTGCTTTTAAATTTTAGGAAGTGATGCAAATTTGAATACCTACATGAAACCTTTGTTTATGAGGGCCGTGTACAGTTGGGGGAAGATAAAACTGATCCCCCACTGAATCCTTTTGTTTTTATTTAACGTGTGGAAAGACCTTCGTCTCGTCCATCCAGTCACGGGAAGCCGGACGGGTATGTGAGACTTGAACCCACTAAAACCACACGGTGTCAACCCCTACCGCATATATGCCAGGACCGTGTGCTTCTCTCGCTCCACAGCCCTGTCGCGGTGACCGCTACCACGGCGGCCCCAGCGCGGCTCGCTCTCGAACCACCTCTCCAGCGAGCGATAGCAGCCAAAATTTCCCGCTAGGGTAAAGGCGCGCTTGACACGGATGCGCCTTTCCACCCGAGGGCCGTTAAGCCGAGCGACGGAATCCCGTTTGCGCCACCCAACCAGCCCTCAACTTTTTGGGACCTGACTAAGTCAGGCCCTACCATATCTCAGCCGCAGAGGATAGGTTGTCCGGGTTGTCCCTATCCACTGCGGCCGAGACAGGCCCATAACGCGTCGGCCGCAGAGGACAGGGAGAGCGGCGCAAAGCAATACCGACACGCCTCTTCCCCTGCGGCCCCACCGACACCGTGCCCAGCGCCACGGCCACTGAATCCTATCTCAAGGGGGTTCAGGTTTATCTGGTCCCGACTGTACTCATATGAATGTGAATCAACTATTTCAAATAGGTCAATCGGGGTGTTGACTCTACTTAATAGTCATAATCGAGTCTCGATGCTGTATCAATAGTGTGATTAAACACAATTAACAAGAACTGTGTAAAGAAAGACTAAAATTGTGATACCCCTGATGTTGCAGTAGTCCATGTGCAGCGGTGATCACTTACCATCAGGTGACCCGCTTGCTCGTTTGCCGCCCTATGTTATAAAAAAAATTAAAAACAAATGAACTAAATAACTGTAACACTCATTCAACTCATACATTGAATTTTATTATTTGAATTTCATACACACAAGATACGAGAACATTCAATTTTATTGCCCTCGAGACGTGAGCCAAATGATCCACATAAAATCATTTTACAAAGCGAAACTTCTAGAAACGTCGCACTAAATAAAAAAATAAAAAAAGTCTTATGATTATTTCGCCTATAAGTAATAAGGCTGCCCGCACACCTTCAGCTAAATTACTCACGTTCCCAAATCGACCCTAGATGTGACAGAGACGTATTTCGGCATTAGTGTGGTATTTTACTACATTTTACTGACTTTTTGGTGGTGAAGAATGAACTACTTTATTTCTCTTTACGTTACAATTTAGAGAACAAATGAAGTAGATTTCTTTGAGCATTATGCGGGCCATATTTCTTTTATCTATTATTTCCGACGAATCTTGTTTGGCTCCGAAATTTGGATCATAACTTCTTCCTTTAACTACTTGCTACTAAATTGTACCAAATAGCCAGCTAGTTTTCCTTCCGAGCTGTAAAAGGAATGGACTAACATGAGACATGTTTTCAATACAATTTTTTCACTATTTCATACTGCAAGCCCATCACACAACCACACTCTAAATATTTTCTGTGGATGTAGATAAGACTTAGGCTCAGTCTTTCCTTCGATGATCCTTAAAAAATGCACTAGATTGTTATATGCACGTGGAGATCTTTGAAAGTTTGTAAGCAGGTATAAAGTAAAAACGAAAAAAAATACTATAACATTTTTTTGTACCTAATTATTATTTATAATCATACTAATATTTAAAGAAGTTTTCGTAAGTTTGTGTGTTTGTATCTTCTGAACTACTGAACCGATTTAAAAAATTCTTTCACCAATAGAAAGCTAAATTATATCTGAGTGACATAGGTTACAATTTATGTTTGTAACTCCCGAACAAAGTCGGGGAAGGGCGCTGGTAATCAATATATCAATATGACTTAAATATCTTAACAGTATCGCTTTAAAATGTGCTCTTCAATGTTTACTATCCCTGGATGTTTGTCATTCAAAAAGTAAATAAACGGAGTAAATAAGGTTGAAAGAGGATATACTCGTATTTACCAACGGAATTCTATGTACTCAGGTAGCTTACCCTTACAGCAGATATCCCTGCTGTTAAAATGAAGATTGGAGTTAAAACACACAAACAAAACCTCAAAACTCTAATCGTAGATTTAACAGATTTTCTCGACCATTTGTTTCTCATCACATATTTAAATGTGTTACTTTAGTTACAGATTCATACTCGTATAAATAGTAACCGAAACCATTTATAAGTATCAATAGAAATCAATAATATTCTTGAATCTTAACACAATAGGTAGGTAAGTGCTAAAATAATATTTATAGGATTTTCTATTTGTATTGGTACCTACTAAATGCAAATTAAAAAAAACTAAACATATTTTAATACAATCTTTTGCTGGTGACTTCTTCTGTATGGAAGTTAATATCTCAGGTTCTAAGCAGCATGTCATAATGAAATCTAGCTAGATTTTAAGTTATAGCAACTTCATATCAGCAGTAATCATTATAAAAAATGCAATAAAAACATTGTTAGATAAATTATTAATACCTACCTAATAATGTTGTTATTATACGTCTCGTGTAATTTGTAAATTGTGAAGAATTTACGGAAAATTTTAAAAGAAAAATACAAGGAATTTGCTTAGGAAAATTGATAAGGAAAATTGTTATAAAGAATTTGCTTTTAAAATTTGTAGTCAAGGTTGGCCCAATTTAAGCACAAGTATTTACATTCTTAATACTGACTCACAATTCAGGTGAAATTACTTTTCTTATTTTCGTACGATGTTTGCACTCAAATCGGATTTTTTTTTACCTATACAATCTTTTAGTACCGCTACGTAGTACTAATTCTGTGGTATCGCATCGCAATAATGACGGAAGAAAACAAATCTTTAACTCTATATGCATTTGTGCAGAGCAACTACGCTCTGCTACCAGAAAATGTGCAGAGCAACTACGCTCTGCTGCCAGAAAATGTGGCAGCGAGAATCCGGACAAACGAAGCGGCGGGAAGAATTCTGTACCGGAACTTCACCGGGAAAAAACCACCGGTAAAAATAAGTACCGGGAAAAATCTCCACGCGGCACCACGTTTGCCCGACTAAAACCTAACTAACTTAACGCAGTCTGCTACCACCGTAGCTTATGAAGGGAGCTACAGGGCCCTATATGATAACCTAACCTATAAATTAACTACAATTGAACACTTACCAAACTAAATCTTCTTTCTCTTCGGATCCAAACTTGAGTGTCTTCGGGAAGGGGGAATTCCTAATCACCCTACCTAACCCTTGAGATCTCAATTCCCCAGAACAACTAAATAGATTTCTTCCCGTAGTTTCACTCGGGAACAGCCAGATGTGAACAGCCAGCCACGTTTCACCTCTCACAAGAAAAAGTCACAATAACAGAGTTTTTCACAAACACAAATTCAATAGTTATTTAACAAACAGGAAATTCACAATTATCACTCAAACTAAACAACAAGCAAAAGACGCGAGACCGCTCCGCGTATTAAAATCAAACCGATATCGCCCTGGACAATGCAATGGCGGACCACACGCGACGCCATCCACGCTAGCAGTGTGAGAACCCCAAAACGCCTGGCGGCGATAACAGGAAACGCCTGCGTTTAGTTTTACCCAATATATTACAAACATCCCCCCCGTCCCGGTCTGAGAAGCAGACCGCTAGCTTACTCTACGGGAAGGCGGGCGAGAGAGGTCACACCTCTCCTTAAAATCGAACCGTCGACCAACACCTCAGCCACACGCGGAGTGCCATCTCCGCCAAGAATCAAACGTAATATGCGAGCTCGTCGCCAAAGCAATGAGGGCAAATTTGCCTCTTTTAACAATACTAAATCACCCTCCCTGGGAGGCTCAGTCCTGTCTGTCCACTTCACTCTTTGCTGCAGCAAATGCAAATATTCAAGCGACCAGCGACGCCAAAAGTCCTGGCTCATTTGCTGCAACATTTGAAAACGCGACAACCGATATACGCGTTCATCCTTCCACGGGTATTCGGGCAGGGCATTCAATGGCCCTCCCACCAAAAAATGACCAGGGGTGAGAGCTTCCAAGTCATTTGGATCTGGAGATAGCGGACAGAGAGGACGAGAGTTGAGGACCGCCTCAACTTTACAAAACACTGTGGCCAGCTCTTCAAAAGTTAGAGCCGTTTCTCCGATAATGCGGCGGAGGTGGGTCTTTGCGGATTTCACAGCCGCTTCAAAAATCCCTCCCCAATGGGGGCAACTTGGGGGACTAAACTTCCAGGTTATTCCCCTTTGGGCAGCAATTTGACTTAAACTAGTACAATTTTTATCAATAAACACAGAAACATCCTTAAGATAATTTACAGTTCCTTTATAGTTTGTGCCATTGTCAGACCTAATAAGGGAAGGTAGACCTCGACGCGAAACAAAGCGATCCAACGCGGCGACGAAGGCCTCCGTAGTCAGAGCCGATACCACCTCCAAATGGACAGCCTTGGTGGCCAAACAAACAAATACACACAAATAGCCCTTCACAATACGGGCATTACGAAAGGGAGAAGCCTTGATCGAAAAGGGACCGGCAAAATCGGTTCCAACGCCGTCAAACGGTCTCGAAGGTCGGATTCGATCAGCGGGCAAATCACCCATCTGTGGTTGCATCGTGGATGCCTTCAACCTATAACATGCAATACATCGAAACAGAACGCTACGGATTGCTCTTCGGGCAGACAAAATCCAAAACTCGCGTTGCAAAATAGCCAACAAAGCATTGCACCCAGCATGGGCGTTACGAATGTGTCGATCAGACACCAAAAGCTGCACCAAGGGTCCGCCCTTGGGCAACAACAGAGGATGGCGAGTCTCATATGGAAGATCCGCCTTCCGGAGCCTGCCTCCAACCCGAAGAAGCCCATCCGAGTCGATGTACGGGTTCAAACGAGCGACCGCGCCCTTCAACTTAGCGCGTGCGTCGCGCAAGATACGAAGCTCTGACTCAAACCGTCCGGTCTGCACGACACGGACCCAATGCAACAATGCGCTCCGGCGCTCTTCTGCACCTGCAATCGGCTCCAACCGCTTTGCCTGTGGGTTTCTACAATTATGTATGAAACGCTTAATCCAACTGGTAACACCCAGAAGCTTATCCAAGCTGCTATACCGAGCAAGTAGCCAATCCGGCTCCGACGTCGTCTCAGCGACTACAGCATGTACACGGAGCCCAGTCAAACTCAAAGAAGTAACGTCTGTCTGACAGACAGGCCAAGAAGTTTCTGATCCCATCAGCCACTCTGGACCCCACCAGAGCGGGTGTGACACCAATTCTGGTGCCGTACAACCTCGGGAAGCACAGTCCGCTGGGTTAAGCTCTCCCGGCACATGTCTCCATGTTATATCAATTCCAATATTTTGAATTTGGGAAACCCTGTTTCCAACAAAAACCTCCAAGGTATGTGGGGCCGCGCGCAACCATGCAAGCGCGACCTGGCTATCCGACCAGGCGAAGATGTCTCGTATCTCGACCGTGGCCGCCAGCTCACTGGCAACGTGATGCAACAATTTAGAAAGAAGGTGAGCTCCACTCAACTCAAGCTTGGGAATAGTCAGCCTAGTCCTGATGGGGGCGACCTTGCTCTTCCCTAACAAAAGCGAGACATTGACCCGGCCATCGGCGTCAACTGTCCGCATATAGACTGACGCGGCGTAGCCTCGCTCCGACGCGTCACAAAAGCCATGCAGGCTGGCTCGATATTTCCCGGGTGGCAATATTCGACGAGGCAAGGCAATCCGATTGACTTCCTTAATCGATGAAAACAACTCGAGCCAATCATCCAATGGAGAGCCAAACAGCGGCTCGTCCCACGAGACGCCCAAAGTCCAAAGTCTCTGAAGAAGACACTTTGCAGAGAATATCACTGGACTGATCCAACCGCTTGGATCAAACATACGAGCTATTACGGACAACACCGTTCTCTTAGTCCAGACTTTTGGTATTTCCAAGTCCACTTGGAATGTAAAAATATCGGTTAGCGGCTGGTACTGCATGCCCAGCACCGCTATCCTGTTGGGATCATCCACATCCTCAAACAGGTGAGGGTTCTGTTGGTGATCCTCCGGGATCCCTTCTAGAACTTTAGGCTCATTAGACAACCACTTACGTAGCTCGTAGCCACCTGTCTTCAATATTTCAATCAATTCATCCCGCAGTAGGAGGGCCTCCTCAATACTTTGGGCTCCGGTGCACACGTCATCAACATACAAGTCACGTGACAGCACGGAAGCCCCACGGGGAAAGCGGATCCGTTCCCGCTCTGCCAATTCAAGCAATGATCTGATGGCGATATAGGGACTAGATTTCAAACCATACGTGTTTGTGTTGAGTTCATACACCGTCACAGGATCCTCAGGGCGCTCACGCCAGAGTATCAACTGGAATCGCCTGTCCTCAGGATGTATGACTGTCTGGCGGAACATCATCCGGATGTCCGCACCAAAAACCACTTGATGTCTTCTAAAGTTCAAGATGATGTCAATTATGTCCCTATGCAATTTGGGACCTGAATGCAAACATAGATTCAACGAAACTCCGTTCGAAGTGGGTGCGGACCCATCAAAGACAGTCCGCAACTTGCCCGTTGAGGCCTTCACCACCGCGTGGTGGGGCAAAAAATAATGCTCAGTTGAGCTCCAATCAACTCGAGCCGGAGACATGTGACCCAAATCCTCGTACTCGCGCATAAATTCAATATATTTATCGCGAAGTACGTGGTCACGCTGCATGCGTCGCTCCATGGACAGCAGTCGTTTCTCCGCAAGCGCCCTACTTTGCCCTAGGCTAGGACGAGAGGCAACAAAGGGTAACCTAGTTACAAACCGACCGGAGGGCAACCTCTCCGTGGTCGATCGAAAAAGGGCTTCGCACTCAGCGTGTTCCGGATCCATCCTGGAACTCATAGGTGGCTCCTCCACCTCCCAAAACCTTTGCATGGTCTTGGCCAAGGACGCAGATGCGACAACCGGTGGCTCCTTCCGCGGTGCCATTATCAAACACAGGGCCCATCAGGGCGAAACCAAAAATCGTAGACACTGCCATCAGTGAAGACGAACCCAGAGCCTTCTGTGTACCCAACAAAATCCAACCCAATACGTCCGAGCCCAGGAGCAAGTCCACTGGGCCGGGATGAAAGACAAAGGGGTCGGCCAAATCCAGACCCGAAACCAAAGACAACACACCCGGCGGTATGTCTGTCGAGGGGTGCCAACCCGCAATGGTATCCATTACCATAGCCGAAGTCGTGATCCTCATTGTGGAGGACTTCAGCGAAGAAAAGGTGACAAGTGTCTGGCCCGTCAGACACTTCACTTGTATGCCACCAACTCCAAGAAGTGGCACAGGCGAGTCTTCCACGACTAAACCTAACTGGTGTGCCACTCGAGTGGTAACCAAACTGCTTTGAGCCCCTGAGTCCAACAGAGCTCTCAAATTAATGGCTTCCCCCACGACCCCATACGCGGACCACCGCGGTAGGGAGCAGAACCGTCCGCGGCTCTGTCCCAGCAAGGGAGCAAGCTAGTTACGGGCTCCCCACTCTCTCCAAACCAGGGGCGCGCCACTGACCCGGATAATATGGCGGGCGAGTGCACATCCCCATCTGAGGGGGGCAGAACCCGCGGCCCGGCCATACATATGGTACGGCGGGTGGTACTCCAGCCGTGGGTACTCGTGCAGCGGCGGAGAAAACCGCTGCGGCTGCATGTGTTGGGCATTGGTAACCCGCGTGGAGGGGGTGTCCCCACTCTCACGTCCGATCTAGGGCCCCCGCCCATGGGGGCCCTATCCGGGGCCTGGCCAGCTACATACTGGCCATGACCTTGGGGCGCGTGGTCCCGGTCCGCCAAGACCCGCGCAGGTACGCGACCCCCTCCCGAGGGGGGTGCGACGAGCGAAGCCGCGTCCTCCGTCCGGTGGTGGAGGGCTTCTGCGCAGGAGCGCCCCCGCCCATAGGGGACCCCTGCCTCAACATCCGGGTGCCATCCCCGTTGCGGTTCATGCAAAGCATCGCGTGGTGCCGCCCACGGCATGCACTGCATGGTATGGCACTGGGACAGTCACGTGCATAGTGACCGCCCAAACAATAAAAGCAAAGTTCATGCCGCTTTGCCATGCGGCGCCTATCTTGTACTGGCAGTCTCTGCCAGTCCCTGCATTGTAGCAGGCTGTGGCCCATCCGGCCACATTGCAGGCAGTCCGCGTCCCTCGCGACTGTTGCCGTGTGCGCAACCCGCACACCAGCTCCACGCGGTGGCGGTTGCCGTCCCTGTTGGGGCCTACGTTCAGGCGCTCTGGATGGCGCTGAGTCCGTCATGGTATTCTCAGCCGCCCGTGCCTCAAACTCCAAAAACTTCACCAAGTCAGTGAATGTTGGTAGGGTGGTGCTATCCTGTTCCGCATTCTCGCGCTCAAATCGCGAGCGGATGTCATTGGGTAATTTGCCCAATACAATGTGCACCAGCAAAAAGGACCATTGGTCCACCGGCAGCCCCAGTGTGCGGAGCGCGTTACAGGCCACTGTAACGGGCGTGAGCAACTGCAGGCGCAACTGTGCCCTGTTGGCCACCTTGGGCAGGGCCATCAACTGTGCGGCGTGCGCATCCGCTAACAAACGTAAGTTTTGGTAGCGGGAGTTCAATAACTCCCAAGCCGTATCGTACTGGTCGTCCTCCACCCGGAGGTGCTGGATGAGCGACCGCGCTTCATCCTCAAGAGTGGAGAGGAGGTAGGCCATCTTCTGGGCCTTCGACAAATCCTGTCGTGCTACGACCAGGGACTCAAACATATTTTTATATGCTACCCACTCCTCCATCCTACCCCCAAAGTGGGACAGCTGAAGGGTGGGGAGCCGACCAGTAACCGCTGGTCCTTCCTGTCTAACAGGTGTGCGAGGGGCTGGTCCGCCAGCCTGTCTCGCCCTTATTGCGGTCACCGCCTCCGCGATATCATCGTGCAGACTCAGGATCTGGTCCATGTCCGCCATGTGACCTGCGTAGACCTCCGGGGTAAGATCGGCTTCGGTAAGCGCCGCCATGGCCGCTTCCGCGCTAATCAATCGTGAGTGGAGGTGATCCGCTCTTAGCAGTATGGCGCCCTCCCTGTCCTTCCGGGACAGGAGTCCTCCGGCCGTCACAAACCATCTCAATTCGTTGGCGAGTGTCGCCCTAGCATTGGAGGCCTTCGCCATCGCGTCAAGTCACAAACAAAAAATAACAAAAGGTAAATAAAAAACAACAAAATCAAGCAACTACACGAAGAACCGCGGTAGGTATGAGAATGGCACAAACCCGGAACGCACGGTACAAACCGCAAACAAATACAAAAAAGGTTACAAATATTCTTATACAAACAAACTAAGAAAAATCTAATAATTTTTACAAACAATTAATTATTTTTTACAAACGAACAAATAGAGGGTAGATAAACTACGCTCTGCTACCAGAAAATGTGCAGAGCAACTACGCTCTGCTACCAGAAAATGTGCAGAGCAACTACGCTCTGCTGCCAGAAAATGTGGCAGAGAGAATCCGGACAAACGAAGCGGCGGGAAGAATTCTGTACCGGAACTTCACCGGGAAAAAACCACCGGTAAAAATAAGTACCGGGAAAAAATCTCCACGCGGCACCACGTTTGCCCGACTAAAACCTAACTAACTTAACGCAGTCTGCTACCACCGTAGCTTATGAAGGGAGCTACAGGGCCCTATATGATAACCTAACCTATAAATTAACTACAATTGAACACTTACCAAACTAAATCTTCTTTCTCTTCGGATCCAAACTTGAGTGTCTTCGGGAAGGGGGAATTCCTAATCACCCTACCTAACCCTTGAGATCTCAATTCCCCAGAACAACTAAATAGATTTCTTCCCGTAGTTTCACTCGGGAACAGCCAGATGTGAACAGCCAGCCACGTTTCACCTCTCACAAGAAAAAGTCACAATAACAGAGTTTTTCACAAACACAAATTCAATAGTTATTTAACAAACAGGAAATTCACAATTATCACTCAAACTAAACAACAAGCAAAAGTCGCGAGACCGCTCCGCGTATTAAAATCAAACCGATATCGCCCTGGACAATGCAATGGCGGACCACACGCGACGCCATCCACGCTAGCAGTGTGAGAACCCCAAAACGCCTGGCGGCGATAACAGGAAACGCCTGCGTTTAGTTTTACCCAATATATTACAAACAGCATCGCATAGACAGACGTAGACGCAGTAGCCTGTTAGAAGTTTGTACATACAAACAAATATAACATTTGACAATTACACTTTCATTTCACGCTAATAAAAATGAACTTTATGTCCATACAATTACGAAGTATTAAAGTTTTAAAATTGCAATGACAGGTTGGCTTTGAAGTCCCACTTGCTGCGTCACAATCAAGCGCATGACAATGACCCTTCTATATATATTTCAGAATTCTGTGGTATTTTGCCATTGGACGTGGTGATTACTCTGCCAAGAGCATACGAAGAAGGAGAAGTAGTAAGAAGAAGAAGTGGTGATTAATAAGGAAGGTTAAGCCGAAGTTCAAAAAGCTAGTCAGTACAAAGAACACAAAACAAACACTAGTCCATCAAACACAAACACTCACTCACTCACAAATTCACATTGACAAATTCTCCTACAACTGCAAAAGGGATTTCTATTTGTTAAACATTCGCATTCACACATCAGACATCAAAATTTACTCTCGTCATCTCGTGTCTCTCGCAGTAATTGGGGAATTGTGTAACGTTTACGTCGTCGTTACGTCAAAACGGCTCAAATTTTATAACCACAGAGCAAAAAGAGCGCCACGCCCCGCGGGGCGGCCTTTTTTCTGCTCTGTATTTAACCCTTGCATACGTTGTTACAATAGAACACAACTATTGGTTCCCCTTTCACGCTTTCCACGGGGTTCCGCTCTAAGTATACGTGGTTTTTGCATCAACAAAGATCCACCAAACATCTATACTTACATCTATTACAATTTTTCCTATTAAAATGTCGGAAAGATTTGTTCTAGTTCTTATCAAGTTGTAGTTAACACTGGTGTCAGATTTTTCACGCCCAAAGGCATCCGATATTACTTGACGACTACCACTATATAGCGGCAGAGTTTTGTACATAGTAAACGAACTGAATAATCAACAAGTGTGCAGGGATAAATAATTGAAAAAATAATAATAGATCAGAGGACGAGTGGAAACGTCTAAAATTTGATGGTACGATGGCACAGGGTGCGAATTTCAGGGGACTAATGGGGAACACGTTTGTTCTCACTATACTTTCCTTCACTTGAAGCAGGTAGTTATCAAAGAAAATGCACATACGTGAGTCAGAATTAGAGGTATGTGTCAGGTCGAGTCTGCAATTCGAACCTGGGATGTGCCGGTTTTTGAACGGAAAACAAGCGCCAAGCCGACTGCGCCACCACACATTTGTTATCGTGACATGCCATGATTAAAGGATTAGTCCTTTAATCACGGCATTTGAGGGTCCTGGCGACTCGGACCGGTGCTCACTCGACCCGCGGGCCGGATTTTCATTTTTTTTAGGGTGACTGGGACTACTCATAAATTAAATTAAATCTATTGTTCAAACCAAAAAAGAGTACAGTCAGGTGAAAAAATGTTTCAGGGAATAATTAAAAAACGGAACTTGATTCAAAAAATATTATTTATTTATGTATGATATAGGTATAAAAAGGCATAAAAATCTTTCCCTTTGATTATTGTTTATGTTGTTTAAAATAAAAAATCTTGCTACAACAATAAATTATGTATCGCAAAATCAGACTTAACAATATTAATATAAAAATATCGTCATAAACAAAATCACAAAAATAATCAACATAGGTACTATCATTATCTGAATTCCGCGTCCGAAAACCATAGATTTGCACCCAGCCTTAATATTAAACACAACAAGATTGATTGAAGACCACTCAAATGCAATAAAATGTTAAATTTGATATTAAAGTTTATTTAGATTAGACTAAGAACCAGCAATCATAAGCGTCATAATTTAGGTTTTTAAAATTAACTCCAGAAATAATATACAAAAAATTCTGAAAAAAAAGTATGACGTTTGAACACTAAAATTTTGAATAAGTTTTCAAGTTTTTGTACTATAAGAAACTGAAATATTGTGTAATTAAAATTGTTGTTTTTTCTTTATTGCTTTAATCATTTTTTCGCCTGACTGTACTTATTGGCTTGAACGATAGATTTTTTTTTTAATTGTGAGTATTCTCAGTCGCCGGAAGAAAAAAAAAAATTCAAAAATCCGGCGACTCGGCCCGCGGGTCGAGTGAGCATCGGGCTGAGTCGCCGGGATCCTCGGCATTTCACGATAACAAATGTTTAACAATAGACGCAAATCCTTCCGTCGGTGAAGGATTGATTAGCAAGTTTGTCGTAAGTTTCTTAATCGTCGTAGTCCATTAATCCCTATATTGGTACATGACAAAACTAGTCATGTCCCAACAGTTCCCAATGTAAGCCCTTAATGAGGCCAATGATAAGGCAATTGGCGTTGCCACATATTCATCTAACAATCTATTATAATACGATTATAGGCCTTTCGACTCCGTAGGAGAAAGACCCGTTGAGTATTTTAGGAATTTCGAAGCGGCTTGTAAACTTATGTTTAAAGTAAAGACACTTCAGAACAAATTACTATCCAATTTAACTTCAAAAACAACATTCCAATTTGTGTAACCAAATATTAATTAATGTTTAAGTTTAAGTGTTGCTTAAATCACTTTAAATATTGTGTACTCTGAATAATAAGGACATAGAAATGTCATGCACTTTATACAGATACGGTATCACGTTTTTATCCTTTATGGGGTAGACAAACCAAGAGTCGTGAGACTCGAAGGCCACACTTAACGTAATCGCTATTTAAAAAATGTAAATATTTATTTCTAATTTAATTCGCCTATCCATGACACGGGGTGATTGGTAAGTCAGTGGGCAAGATGGGTGGGTAGAATAGACACAGATTATATAGTGACAGCTTGCTAGCTCATCGCTTATGACAAGAATCCCCTGTTTAAAACCCATTCCGTTCCATCTACTTTATACCGTTATAGATTTACCCATTAACCATTGAAAATAAAATTGAATTCATCTGTAAGGTTATAAATAGAAAATCAATCTCTATGAATCTCTAGAAGCGCGAAGCGTGGGCAGATGCATCACGGATGCAACCAAGATTTTTCTTTCACGGTCGGTGTCTGCAAATTAATTAATTCTTACCAGCGGCTTAATTCCTGACAAGCGGTCGAAATTCGAACAGAATTTCGACCGCTCATCATCAACCATTTTAATGTCCCCACTACTGGGGTATTGACCTTGATGGTGTCATAAATTAGAGGCTAAAATTATTTTAGTAAGTTTTAGTAATTTTAGTGTTGAACCATGGTTACATTTATTTCCCATGATATTCAACATGACAGTAGTATGTACCTCGGATCGACCTAGATTTTTTTAAGTATTTAGATTTAGATATCGCAACACGAGAAATATAATTTTTCATGATACCTAGCACCTCCCCCTTTTTTTACCTGAGTGGCCACAACTTGCAATAGAGAGAGACAAGTGGAAAAAAAGGGGGATGCCTTTGCCCAACAGTGGGACACAACACCTACAGGCTAATAAAAAAAAATACCTAGCATTTATTTTGTATTTCCAAAAGAGCGGAAGACCGCGGCCGCAATGGAGCGAGGGACCTGTAGAGAATGAAAGGAAAATCAAATAAAAATCACATAGATTTCCTAAGAGTATACCTTTACCTATTACGGCGTCTATATTCAGTGCCTTAGTCCAAAGAAATTGCAGCATTAGCAAGGTATCTAAGTGCTCTCAGAGTGTATTTAATACTCCCGGTCGATGGTAATTTGCACTCGCCTTATGCAATAAATCGGTGGTAAGAGCGCTGTCACACCCACTCTTGAGGCTACGCTGACTTGGCTGAATACTATTACACTTAATATCACTAAGGGCAGCACTTAAATTAATGTCTAATATTCAACTTGATATTGAATGAATAAAGATAAAAGCAATGTAATGGATTTTGGTTTCGTAATTTCAAATTTTAACTTTAAGTATTACAAGTTTTAAACAGCGCATGACAATATTTGAGCAAATATTATTAATAAAACAGAACATCTGAGAATCGAGTATTTTTGTGCATATTTGAAACAAATGAATTTTTGAAGTGCATGGAATTAAAACATCCGGTCAAAAACCGGAAACAAGCAAACTAAAATAGGTTTTTGAATACCGTATGTGAAACTTTTTAACAGTTTCGCCCGCGCATATGTCATAGTTCTCCACAGAGGCAGAGGGGCAACATATTTAGTAAAAACTATATTCGTTTTCTATGTAAAGTTGCGTTTTACTGGACATAAAATTTTGAATACCGACAGGAATAGAAAGCTTTGTTTGATTTTGAATTCTTTTTCATCGTATGTCCGTTTGTGACATAGCTCCGGGAAATGGGTTGACCGATTTTTACACAGTATATGTTTTGTTGAACAATTAATTGCCTAGCCTAGGATTTTTTTGTTGGTTTGTTCGATTGTGTCAGTCTTCTATACATGTAAATCAAGACGCAAACATAGATTATTCCAATTGATGCTATGAATATGGAAGAGGAGCTCATAGTTCACACGAATTTTAAAAGCATTGGAACCTTCAAAAAACGAGTCTACATCTTCTTGAAAGGCCGGCAATACTCTTGTGATAACCCTGGTGTTGCAGTAGTCCATGGACAGCGGTGACCGAAAAAAAAAAAAAAAAACCGGAACCTTGTCTATCTGTTTAAATCACAGGGTCATTTTTTTAGGAGCATCTTGTGTGACAAAAAAAGCAAGTTTGTTCGCAGATACTTATTTATTTCAGTGCGCAGGTAGGTACAGTGGAACCTTCAAGGATCATATCGTTGTATATCTGTTTAAATCCTTTTTCTTAGAAGTATCTTGTGTAACAAAAAAAGAAAGTTTGTGCGCACAAACTTATTTTTTTCAGTGCGCAAGTAGGTACCTAGTCTCACACTTCATAAGTTCCAACAACAGTGAATAATATGTGGAACAGTTTTCAATGAAACCAATATATTTTCACACAACATGTTTCTGACGAGTTTACAGGACCAAGTTAACTGTCACTTCATCTGAAAGAGTGGTTTAATATATGGTGAGAAATGAGATCGTAAACTTCTGAAGCGGTGTGGTTGTGGAGCAGCGCTTGTGTGAATCTCTGTCAAAACAGGGTCAGGTTATGACATTGTCGCTATTTTACTTTTTAGCAAACTTTTACGAATAAAATACCGACTTCTTGAAATTAACGATTGTTGAAAATACATTTTTCTTAGGTTAAGATTAGATACGCGGGACGCGCATGGATGCGGGCAGCGCAGGACTGGTCGTTGTGGAAATCCTTGGGGGAGGCCTTTGTCCAGCAGTGGACGTCTTTTGGCTGAGAGAGAGAAGATTAGCTACAAAGCTAAAGCTAAAGATTTGATACGTATTTATAAAATTAATTAGGTGCTTTAAACTTTTATAAAGATTTGTTGTTATTTCATCAAAAAATACTGAACCGACAAAAGCAAATACGTCTAGTCAAAATCCCAAAAAGATTTGAATAATGAAATTTTGTTCTTTCTTATTATGCCATCTAGAAACTAAGAAAACATAGGTAACTGAAATTAGATATAGTTGTTAAGATTGATAAATTTAAAATAAATTCTTTAAATTTCTATATTATATTATATATTTAAAACATTTTATTTCCAACATAACCAATAACTAAATAACCGTTAAAATTTTGCGCTCAATTCAAGTGCAGATGCTGTTTATGTAATCTCAAGATGCACTGGCAATATATTAACTTGGGCGGTTAGACTTGAAAGGGATCGAGGAGATGGATGGCCAAAGCCCAGACAGTTAGTGCACCAAATTTATCTCTTGGATGCATAAATTCTTGCATCGACAGCTGATGCTTCCGAATAGCAGTGAATTCTAAGAATATTTCGTTCAAACTTCAAAATACAACAGTAGTGTAAAACCTAGTTTTAAGTTTTAGTTTTAAATATTAGACAGTACAACTTGCCAGGAAATAATGAGGATATATATCACTTTTATGTCAATAGAAAACCCGTTCAAAGCAGACCATTTTCAAGCAATCATTATGAATTCCATTCTTTTTCCCCATTTGCAATGGTTTCAACTGTAGCATCGGGTTTAATAGATCTAAATCTAAGAACGCACTTTAACTGATGTTTTCCTAATAAACCGTAGCAAGTACGTAACATAATAAGATGTTGCCTAGATATATAAAAAGTAAAGTTTTTTTTTTATTTAATTAAACTGGTGACGACGTCGCGCGTCGTGGGCCGGGTCGTGAGGTTCCCTCTATTATGGGCTTTGCGATGGCTGACCCTCGCATCAACTCGTGAACGGGTGTTGCCAGGGGGGACTGGTCTGCTCGATTCTGATTCGAATTTTTTTTTATTTTATTTTGACTGTACATAATCTAATGTATGTATAACGATAATAAATAGTAGTGTCTGGCATGTCAGGCGACCAAGACTGTTTCATGAGTTTCTTTCGGCATTTCTTCTCAGCAGTGGTCTTTTTTTTTTATAACATAGGGCGGCAAACGAGCAAGCTGGTCACCTGATGGTAAGCGATCACCGCTGCCCATGGACTACTGCAACACCAGGGGTCTTCCGAAATGCTAGTAGTTTGTAGCTTTGAGACATAATATACTATTATTATAAAATTAGTTTTTGACGTGAAAAAGAGCCTTCTTTAATTGCCAAGTTTCAATAAAGAATTTTTGATTTCTGTTGAGATCACTCACTCCAAAAAATCATCTATTTATTAAGGATCCATCTCTGACTGTAGCTATCAAATTCTAAGATTATTCAGATTTGTTCAATGCGTGGGTGGAGAGTGTCACTTTGCTTGTGCCAAACACCTGTAAACTCCTACGTTATAAAAGCATATTAATTTGATATGTAAAGGATCACGTCTATTTATGACAATATTATAATAACTTTGAACTTAGTATACAAATTCATAAAATCTGTTGTTACCTTGCGTTGGCTTGACGCGGACACTTTTTTTATATCATCTTTTACTCGAAATGTAACATTTACTATAATAAAAAGCATACCTATTTGTAATTATACTTTTTCAAATATTTCATATATATATTATAACCAGAGATCGGATATTCCAGTACATATTTACCTAAACTTCGAGGAGTATGTAACATGAGTGGATAATACCACCTCTAATAAATTTTTAACACCGGGATTTAAAAATCATGGATTGTTTTTAAATTTTATAGAAATAATATAAATTTAATTACAAATAATTGATTGAACCTTTACTTTTTGAGAGTTCCGTACTAAAATTATGTTTTCACATTAAAATGTTCTTCAAGTGAATAAAATAAAAATAAAAACTAAATATATTTTTTCAATTCAGTTATTTGTTAAAGATATCGAAAATTATTATTTTATATTTTTTAGAGGTAGTATTAGATACTAACTCATGTTACGTACTCCTCTCAAAGTTTAGGTAAATATATACTGGAATATCTAATCTCTGATTATAACACAAAGTATTTATTTTGTCGACCTGTCCACGATTCGCTTAAAAAATACTGAACAAAATTTCACGCGGTTTTCATCGATGGACGGGGTAGTTTTATATCACCAAAACATGCCTAATTTTTTCAAGATCGTGGAAACAAGTGTAAGTCATGAAATCGTGAATCCCATCAACAAAAATTAAATATTTTTGAAAATTAACAATTTGTCAATGTTTGTATTGTTTGTGTGAATTTTGTCCTTTGTTCAACTTTAGTATTGTTCTGAGTAGAGTTATTGCTTCCGAATTGTTGCGTTGATTTCAGAACTGGTTCGAAGTAGGAAAATATTTTACCAAAAAGTTTACCCGTTCATCACGATCGAATGACAAACATCCGAAAATATTTACATGGCAATAAAATATATAATTAGCCACATAATTATATATTTTTTTGCCTACCTAATACGTAGGTAACAAAAGGTACCTACTCCTACTTTATTTATGCAAATAAAATGTTTTTTAATTAATTTTCTGCTAAAATAAAAACAGCCTTATTTATCACAAGTGTTATCTTATTGGCCATTTACATGACAATTCTTTGAACAAACGTTTAAGTGCGAGCTGTACCACGGATTGTAAGTTCCGTAGAATGGAATTAATAGCTCAATATTAGTTATTTAAAACCTCTAGGACTATTTTATCAAGTGCATGCAAGGGTCTAACTTTTTGAATAATTGAATTGTTATTTTTCGTAAACACTTTCCACATTCCACACTATGGTAACTCGATTGACAATAAAGATTTAATGAAAAAAATGGATCTCCTTGATCTATTCCACGTTACAATTACTAAAATTAACATCAATATCTACTTATTCATATTGTAATTTTTAGAAATTTGTTATTTTCCCGAAACTGAAATATTTTCAAATATGTAATAACATATTCCAACGATTAGATCGAGAAAAGAAAATGACCCTCTCTTTATTGAGATACCGTAAAAATATTAAGATGCCCATTTCGTTGTTAATAATCCATTAGACTAGACTTTTAGGAGACAAGCTAAACTAACACGGACAAACGACCTCATCTATAGTTCAATAGCCCATTGAAACTATACAAAACACGCCAAAAGCCATAGTTAGTTAATTTTAAATAATAAGGCACGATAAAATAATAAAGTTTTCTTCGTAGCTGGTAGAGACCAAAGTAGACCCAAGTATCTGATATAAATTTCAACTTTATCTACGTGTTTCTGAGAAAAGGTTCTTGATTAAGATTTAAATAAAAAGTTTTAAATAAATAAATAAAATAAATTAAGATCTTGATAGAAAGATGAATAATCCATGTACCCATAATAAACTTTTGTCTATAAACTTTTGTATCGAACCCTCGGTGCTCAAGCCAATTCGAATTTGGACGACTTAAAAACTGCAGATAATTTTTCTAGTTGACTTATTAATCCTATTTCTTTGGTTTCTGCTAACATTGAAGTACGGAACCCTAAAATTAACTGGGGCAAGTCAGGCTTGAAGTAATGGCCCTCGGTAGGTTTCATTCAATCTTGCGACTTAAAGTCGGCTCAGCTTATTGAAAACTAATGGCTTTTGTACCCTTCCAGTGTAACTTGTATTGATGGAAGTGCTTTCATTTTCTTCTCCACTGGCTCAGAGTGTATTTGATTAGCTATTGTGTCTGTGGCTATTGTTTCTTTAAGAAGAAAATTATATTGAACTGGCCGCGCCCGGGGCTTCGCTCCCGTGGGAATTTTGGGATAAAAAGTACCCGTATATAAGTATGTGCATTGTATTTTTCTACCCGTATACCAAATTTCATCAAAATCCGTCCAGTAGATTTTGCGTGATTGAGTAACAAACATCCTTTCTATTCCTAAACTTTCGCAGTTATAATACTCATATTAGTAGGATTGAAAAATCGATAAAAAGCTAATGTTTAGAAAATGAGGTATAATTAACACTAGTGGTTCTGCGAGAACAGTAGACCTCGCGAGTCCTTATAACTACGAAATAACCGATATTTTATCATTTTCCTGGTTAAGCAAAGCCATTTAAGAGTTTTGAAACCAAGCTACCAATGCTGGAAAAGAAATTAAAAGATCCATCCTTTTATTTAATATAGAAATTAGATTTGATAAAAATATGATGATGATATTGTACCTATACAATCTCCTGCTCGCATGGAATTTTTTCATCATTTCAAATTATTAAGTGAGAATATTAAATAATTCTGTAGTTAATAAGAGTACTTTAGTACTAACTGCAACTTGGGTGCTATGAAAAGCCAAAAACCCGGCCAAGTGAGAGTCAAACTCGCGCACTGAGAGTTCCGTACACTCAAAGCATCTCACATAATAGCTCTCACTAATAGACCTACTAAATTCAAAAACAAACTTTACTTTGCAATCGATCCCTAAGACTCATACTGAATTCAGCGCAAAAATAAGCTTTTGACACTTTTTTTAGACTTCCAACAACATTTCTAACAGATTTATTCCTGTATAAGTACTGTTAGACCTTGGTTTTTGCCAAATTTCATCATTTTAGGTCAACTGGACCCCATGCCCACATGGTTTTGATTGCTGCCTAAAATCGCAAAATATGCGAAAATTCGCAACATTTACGGTAATATCTCTTGATCGCGTTGACGTATAATTTTTATTATTTTTTTGCTGAAAGAGACCTTGGATCCGAGTAGGTATTGGATATTTATTTCAACTTGATACTTTTAAGCGTTCTGAGAAAAAAAGTTTGACAGACAGACGGACAACAAAGTGATCTTATAAGGGTTCCGTTTTAGCCCTCTGAGGTACGGAACCCTAAAAAGACCCATACTTTACCCATAAGCTAGAGTTGCAGCAATAGTGTTGACTATCGATAGTATTGTCAATAGTATTGTGACCTTGACATTTATATTTCAACAAACAATCGATACTATTGCACTATCGATATCTTGTAAAAACTCAATAGTATTGTAATTCAATAGTATCGATAGTATTTATTAGAAAACATCAATAGTATAGATACTATGAAATCAATAGAATTGAAAATCAATACTATCGATAGTTTTGGTTATCATCAATAGTATTGCAAACCATTGGCTATCGATACTATCGATTGTATGACTATTTTTCAAGGTCAACTATCGATAGTCAAACTATCGATATTTCTGCAATCTGCAACGCTTACTGAAACCTCCCTTTGTTGCCTCAAAATGCATAGGACTGTAGGTTAGGTTTAGGTTATTTGTAATTTGCGCAACAAAATTATGTAATTACCTAATAATAAACATCGATCGAGATATTATGTACTACTAACAAGCAAACAATAAAAGTTCAATTTCAAATCAACAATCAACAAAGAAGACAATAAATCAACTCACTCTTGTAAACATATGAAAAAATTACCATAGCGAGTTTTACGAATATTAAAAGCTTTGCTGCGCCATCTATTGATTTTTTTGTGAACCATTATCGTATGGAAATTGAAATATATGGAATTAAACCGGTTTTATTGAATTTCACTATATTGTTCAGACAAAAAAGTTGTCTTAATAAGAATAACAAAAAAGTCAAATGACATTTTTGTTTTTTTTTTTTAAATAGCTGAGATATGAGATTTTTTTAATATATTTCCGCCATTTTTAAAAAATTCAAAAAACTGGCTCGACTAATAAATTCTATATAATCGCAGAACCTGCTCACAAAATTTCAGGAGAATCGGTTCAGAAATGCGACCTCTAGGCGATAACATCCGGACAGACAAAAGAATTTTCGGCTAGTGGAAACTGAAACGCTTCGCTCGCTCGGTCAATTAAAAACAGAGAGGTATAATTTTATTTTATAAATACAAAACGTAGGGTTTTGGAAATAAAGAAATGCCTATGTCTATGCTATTACATATTCTGCTCTACCCAGCCTTCGTGGCGTGGTTGAATGACTATCTAACAAACTAACATACATACCAACTAATATTATAAATGCGAAAGTTTGTTTATTTATTTGTTACATCTTCATACTTTATCTTCTAAACCAATCTTCCTGAAATTTCGCATACCTTCATAGTTAGGGGTACTGAGAGGGGCACAGGTATCTCTCATCCTGGGAAAAAGCACTTTTCCGTGGGAAATTTATGCGGGCAAAGCTGCGGGCAGAAGCTAGTCTTACAAATAAACGATCTTCGAATATGAAATCCTGAAATCCAGAAGCCAAACTAAAATAGTGGGCAAACTAACAACTCATAAGGTTGGATATTCACTGGATAGATAGGATAGTATCGCCTATTTACAGCGCACCCCATCCCTGATATGATCTGAGAAATCATCCCTCGATTAAATCCCTAGAAAATTGTCTTTTTTTTACTGCCCTCCCCTTGTTGACGTCACGGACGGAATTCTTCAGAGCACATTGCGTCTTTCGCTTTTAGATCTGAAATCGTCGAAGTGCCAATAAAAACAGGCGCTGAGCGATTAGCATGGAGCAGACATGGCAGGTATCACTATAATGAAACTTTAGAATAATAGTATCGATTTATGATTGTAATTTTCAGACAAAATTTTTTATTGAAAATTATGTAAAGATTTCACAATATCACATACTTTTCTTTATACTAACAACCTTTAACAGTCGGTATGGTAGTGCCAATTCTTTTGAATAGAAAAATAGACTAAAATAACACCTAAAAAGTTAGGTTAAAATGTGTTAAGTTTTTAGTAAGCTTTAGTTTATTTTTATCCTTTTTATCCTTTAAGTTGTTTAATTAAATTAATTTTAGCTGTAATTATAAAAATAAGCTATAATTCTGGAATATTAATGATCCTAAAAAATAAAACTGCATCCCCATAGATGTATTAACTTTATGGCGGAGCTTACGCGGTGGAAGATTTTCTTCACGATTTTCCTCCCGATGAAAAGCATAATTTCTGCTATAGTATGATAATTCTGTGGTCTGAACTTAGAAGTCTGTTCTCAACTTATATATCTATGAGTTTATCGATACGCGTATGTCTGTTACTGTCAAAAGTATTTCTATCGAGTTCCATTATACTTTTCGACTAAAAATATTACTTCCGTCGCAATAAAAACATCGCATCTATATTTCGTTATCTGTATTTAATATAATAAAAAAAACTGAAGAGATTGTACATTTTGTTTGTATGTAGGTACTTATAAATCTCTAAGACTTCTGGTCATATTTGAAAAAATAGTATGACTGGTACGTTAGCTTCAACACGTAATTAAAAAAGGTTTCTATCGTCGAAATACAACTACTACGTAGTTCACGTAGTACATAATATCTCGATGTTCCTGATAGTTATGGATTATGATTTGTTACACTTGTAACTATTACGGTCCAATAATTTTCTTCTACCATACCAATAATCCCATCAATCAGTGCAGCTCAAAACTATGGGCAACTGAGAAAATATTACGTTGCCAGACTTTAATATAATAATTCATCGATCAATGTCTGCTAAACTTCAATTTCTTCAGTCAGTCCAGTTTATGAAAAAATGATTATATGAAGAAAAATATTGTTTTAGGTCTTGAAAGATTGATTGCTAGTTAAATATGATTTGTCCGGAATGCGATAGATACTTGATCCTAGATGGGTCGACGATGTAAGTATATTTGACAATAACTGGATTGGTTTGGATAGAGAAGGTTGGCGTAGACAGAAGGAGGCTTATACCCAGTAGTGGGTCATGGAAAGCTGATCATGATGAATGCGAAAACAATAGATTTGATCGACAATTGTTTCGTGCCCCAAGAGCATTTCAAATTGTTAACGTTTCAGAATTTTTTTTTTTTATATAAAATATCTACGAGCTCTATAATATAAAATGAGCGCTTTTTGATTAGTGCAGTATGTGCGGGATCAGGCCAGTACCTCACTAATTAGAAAGCTATAATATATATAGGCATTCAGTAAGCTATCAGTCGTTACTGCGTATCTTACTCCCCTGTCCTACGTGGACTTCAAATGTGACAAATGCGGCGCGATGCGATGCCGTGCTTCACGCAACAATGGTAATATTTCACGCGACAACGCCACCAATATTTACCACAAGTATGTTCGTCCATAAATTGACACCAATACGCATAGCGCGGCCCCCGCGATGCTTTGTCGCATTTGAAGCGTTCTGCCGCCAACGTAGGACGTAAGGTACTAATATTAATTCTGTGCGTAAGGTCAAGTACTGCAGCACCCACAATTCAGACAAGACCAATAATAAACAAGATAAAACTTTTGACAATAAAGCTTTTTTGTTTTTAATTTTTCATGATATCGAAAGTCGAAACCAAACGCTAAGTGCATTTTAAAAATACTCTCACCTGTCATAATATATTTTCCAGAGACTAAAAATAAACACAGTAATTGGGCTACTCGTCAATTTATTTACGTTTTAGCTGTTTGATGTATGGCCATTCCATTAATAAATCGGTCTTTCTGTAAACTATTTGGTAACCGTAAAGAAGTATCAGACCGTTAGAACAGCAGATAAATTTGTAAAATTTATGAATTGCAATTAGCTATAGGTAACATATATACCTATGACAGAATCCTTTTTCCCTATTATAAATGCGAAAGTTTGAACGTGAGTTTGTCAATCTTTCACGCAAAATAGTGTTGACGGATTTTGATAATCCTAACTAATATTATAAATACGAAAGTGAGTTTTTTACCTCTTCACGCTTTATATTCTAAACCAATCTTCGCATACACATAGTTTGAAGTGCTGAGAATGATATACGGTAGGTACTTTTCATCCCGGGAAAAAGCCGCGGGCAACTGCTAGCTTTATTATCTATACTCGGATAGAAAAATACCAGGAATAGCACATATTATATTCCCACAGGAGCGAAGCCTCGGGACGCAGCTCGTACTATCTCTTAAACCTATTTTCTATATGTCTGTAACATCTGCCACGCTTGTTTCCCGCGATGATATGGTGTGATTAGTAAGAACTACTACCCATTTTAAAACTAAAAGACTATAAAATTAAAATAATAAATGTGTGTAGCAATACCTGCTACGGCCAAAAATTAATAAAAACCAAACGTGAATGTATTTTATGAACGCACAAAAAATATTGGCTTTCGATATTTTTGACCAGCAATTAAATGCGTAATGGGAAAATGAACCGCATTAAAGCAACCCGGCACGTTTGTATCCTATCAATAAATTACGGTGATCCGCCATCTTTAAACCAATATATTTTGTTTTTTAATATTAATGATTCTGATG
Organism: Ephestia elutella; assembly: GCA_018467065.1. Lineage (NCBI taxonomy): Eukaryota > Metazoa > Arthropoda > Insecta > Lepidoptera > Pyralidae > Ephestia > Ephestia elutella. The sequence goes on from CM031566.1 coordinate 12,311,779, forward strand.
ATATCTATAAGGATAGCAAGTAGAAATCGCTAGTCTCTGTCTACTCCCACGGGAAAAAATCGTGATAATATGTATGTATATGCTTAAAAGACAGAAACTAGAAATTCACAGGCACGTTTCCAAAACATGAGTGTTAGAAGCGATTGTGGTGTCTTTGTACATTCATTCGATTTTCGATCATGAGTTTTGTGTCATATAAAGTACTATTTTTTGCCCGTGGCTTTGCCCGCATGATTTTCCTACAGGAACAGTGCTTTTCGGGATGAATGGTACCCTATATCCTTCTCAGTACTTCTAACTACGTGTATGCGAAATTTCAGCAGGATTGGTTCATTAGATAAAGCGTGACTTTAACAAACAAATATACAAACTCAGTTTCGGATTAATAATACCTATGATTTGACCCCCGAGTTTTGTAAGCAAAAAATCTAAGGTCGTCCCAACAATATGCTTTTATTTGACTCAAATAAAGTCTTTAGATGGTAATCATCGTTAAGTCATGCATGCATGAATGTCTTTTACTATTAAAAATTATAGGCATTCATACATTTACCAAATTCTCTGTCTAAATTCCATGAATTTCCCGGTACCAGTACAGCATAAATGTGAATTTCAAAACAGATAATAGCAATCGGAATAATGATAAGCACAAAATTTTGTACCAGAATTGCAGTCATTAGAAAGTTGCGAGTAGAATATAAATGTGAATTCAACATGAAAATGAAACACCTGGAGGTTCCTTAAACATTTCAGTAGTTTTCAACAACTATCAAACTTATTTCATCGCAAATGGATCTTTAATTTGCAGAGGAGATGAGAATGCTTTGTAATACTAATAACGCTAAACAAGCTAATTATTTAAAAATAAAAACACGACTGACAACTTACATAGCCTATGTCACTCGGAGGAATGCAAGGAGTCTAAAATACCTCTCACATCAAAATTTGTTAAGCCGCTCAGGACTTATGGTGGAATAAAGAAACTTACATACATGAACCCTGAAAACATAACACTCCTTTTTAGGTCAGTCGTGTAAAAAACAAAAGGAAAATACGGAACCAATTTCCTCTTCGGCACTCTAAAAAACTGCAGTAAGTACGAGTATATATATACCTTTAAAGAACTAAACTGAAAGTAACACTCCTTTAATACAAATAAAATGAATTGCTACTTTAATCCCCAACATGATATATTTGTGAGCTTCACCTCCAAAGCGCCCATTTTTCATCACATGACAGTTGAGAAAGCCCTTTTTCACCGAGAATAAGGAAATATTATGTGTATTTGTGTTTCACAGATATGATAGATACTAGACTACTGCAAGTCTGCAACGCACAGAAAACTGCACATAAACCAACTTAAATTCATTGCAAATTCGGTGGTGATTGAGTAGTTAGGACGCTCACCTGTAGTAGAAATCCCAGGTTCAAATCTTACTTCTGGTACCACATGAGTTTGCATAGGTACCAATCTTACTCATGTATGGTAGTTTTTACAGACCACTACTTGCTTCCAGTTAAGGAAAATATCGCGAGGACTTGCTGACCTTCACACTTGCTGACTATTGTTTAGTTTACTAGTATGTACGTCACTGTCGATGGCGGTAGTTGTCAAGTCAGATACCTTTAGGCGAATTCAGAAAAACCTGACTCCATCAATAACACAGTCAATAGGAAGAAAATTGCAAATTCGCCACCATTAGCACTGGAAATCCATGCAAGAAGTTTAGCTAACAGATTGAAAATAAAAAATTTTAACTCTATGGTAGAGAGAAATCAGTCGTGTAAAAAAAATAGTATATTTTTAATTTACCCAATTTGAAGTTTTTATTAAGGTTAATGGTAAAGTCAACATTGTCAAATAGTATAACAAAAGTAAACGTAACTTTTTTTTTATACTAGGTATTTGACAACTGCTTCAATTCTTTTTTGCCTAACCGGTGCGGTTAAGATTACTATTACTGTCAAAGTAAGACGGTGCAACACAACCTGAAGAATGTATGATATTAGTCAATTTACTTTGAACCAACAGAAGCAAGCAAATGCAAATATGATTGCATGTTCCATATGCAATCTGATCGTTAAATCCGAAAAAGGAATAATTATGCTATCATTATGCCGTCAACATGCTGAAACGTCACTCGCTATGAGTTAAGTGATTGAGCATTCATTTGTTGCTTTTGTCAGTGCGGTAAAACCGGCAATGAAAGAGCAATCTGACTTCCCTATTCATGAGTATACTGCTATACTGTTGCATGAATGCAGTATTAGGGTTCCATTTTCATAGGACCCTAAGGAGTACAATGTCTCTCATCCGTTCTACCGATTTACCAAGATTCTATTGACTATCTCCTCAACGCTGTTCTGCATGAGCATCAGCTTAACACTGACTGTTTGGATGATTATCGGCAAATTTGCCGTTAAACTGTATTAACAGTTTGGCAAAATTTTAAATATGTAAAATGTTTTGTTTTTTGAGAAAATAAATATATATAAATAAATACAAATTGCATATACTTTTTGCTTAAGCTTTTTTATGAATAGAAATGTGTAAGAATGTAAAGAACTAATAACTTGAGTACTCTCATATAGAAAATGAGATATGGTGAAAAAATTCCATGCGAGCAGGACTTGAACCCGCGACCAGGAGCCCTATTTTTGAAAGTGTGACTCACCAAAAAATCGTGAGCCGAATGATTTTTCATTCGATATCAATTATTCCGTATTTTTGAATTGTCTATGTCGAATAATTCGCAACGAGTGGTCTAGACCACTCGTTTTCGTATGATTTGGTGGTCGAACGTTTTTTACGTCAAAATCATGAATGACATAGACAACCGGATACGGATATAGATGGAGTGTATTAGAATTTTCAATTTTGCGTTCCGTTTAACGCTTACGTTCTCTTTGATTGAAAATTTACGAACTTTTTTTTTACGATTCGTTACCGATTCGGTTTTCGTTGCGTAGAATGTAGCAGAAATTATTTCTCGCATTATTTTCATATCACTGGCAACATTGCTAGACGAGTGATTTCAAAAATACGGCTTTTATGTTTTTAGTGACATAGTAGGACGAGTGCGACATAATAGTCTATTCGTTTTCAGCGGTATGTCATACTTTCAAAAATAGGGCCCCAGGTCTTTATACGACCTTGCTCTTCCAACTGAGTTATCGCATTTCAATCCTGCACATCGAAAATCTTCACCATATCCAATTTTTATATTAAAACGTATTAGGCATGCATTATTTAGTACTAATTGCATCTGAGATGCACAAAAATCCAAAAATAAAAACTAATAACTCGCTTGGGCGTGTAGTGTATTTTCTATTTGCCTATATGTTAGTGAAGTATCGGGAAAGTACCCCTGCCAAGTGTGTGTAGCATCCGGAGGAAAACTTGAAAAGACTTCCTTAACCTTACCTTACCTGTCATCAGACGAGCCTCATTTTTTGTCGGCTTTGTCGAATAAAATCTGTGAATTCCCCATTATGTCTGTAAATAGAACCTTTTTGCTTTTATTTAAACATCGCAAAATATAATCGGTCATTCTAAATAAACTGCTTTGAACCAGTCTGAGCCATTGTGCGGGGGAAAATAATTTCCTGGCATTAAATTGATGCTGTGGAGTGTAATGAAAATCTGTTTATTTAACGGAACCCTTTTGATACAATTTGATTAAGCGGGCAAAAGTTTTTTAATACGCCTTTATTGGCTTGATTTATATACCAACAATATAATCTAATTTTTAGGTGTACCTTCACCGCAATGAAACGGTAGCGATGCTTTGTGAGTTGGTGTACCAATTTCATCATATTCCTCACCTTATCCCATCATCTGGGGTCGGCGCAATATGTCTTATCCTTCCACATGTCTCTGTTTCTCGTCATACCAACATCCACTCCCAACCCCTTCATATCGTCCCTCACACAGTCGAACCATCGCTTCTTTGGTCTCCCTCTTCCCCTGTAGCCCTCCACCTGGTGTACCAATTTGACTCATGTAATTGTTTAAATACCAATTGCATGAGTCAAATTGGTACACGAACTCGCGAAGCATGGGTGGAATTCCACTCAGCGATTTTTCTCGCCTCTTTAGATAAAACATAGATTTCTGTGTATTAAACTATAAACCAAAGATTTAAATCTTCGACTATAACTAGTAATTATAGTGGAGTAAAGAAACTTAAGTAGATTGAGGTCAAATGCACTCAAATGTCTAATAAAAAAAACAACAAATACATGAACGCTGAAAACATAACACTCCTTTTTTGGTCAGTCGTGTAAAAAGAAAGCCGCTGAATCTAGGCTTCTTGGAAATATCTAGCAACTGGTGATACCCATTTTTCTTCACGGCTATTATTATGAAACTTTATATAGCTGAAACAATTAACTGCCTATACCTTTGATTTCTTGGCGTTATGTTTACGCCCTCTGTTATTAGCCCTCTAAATCAATTTTACGATACATTTACGATTCAGTGTTCCGTATTATGTTGTAAAAGCAGTGTAATCTCACCTACGTTCCTAATCTCTCTAGTTGGAATGTAGCCTGAAAATAATAAGTATTCGTAGAATCCTGTATTTTTGGAGTCCTACTTTATAAAGCTAGTGAGTTTATTTATTATTTTTGCACATAAGCAAATAAGACACGATTTTAGTACGATATAGGTGACAGGTTAACCCTTAACTACCCACTACACACTACTAACCCCACATAATAATAATAAAAAACAATAATAATAAATCATTTCATTTCAATTAACTTAAAATAAGTACAAATGCGTAGAATCATAATAAGATAAAAATATCAAGAATAAAAAGAAGCGAAATATTGAAAAAAGCCTAAAATTCATTTTGCCGCGGCTGGACTGTGGGAAAAGCTAAAAATAAAATAATTATGGACAAATCACATACCTAAATTGACCAAGTAAAGTAAGTTTTATAACGTTGTACTACTACATTAACTACTGCATTAAAATATAATCTTCTATCTATGACTGGTAAGCTGTAAGCTGTATGTAAGAGATTTCCTAATGGGATAAGTCCACCACCCTTGTCGTATTATTTTTAGGGTTCCGTACCTCAAAAGGCAAAAACGGAACCCTTATAAGATCACTTTGTTGTCCGCCTGCCTGCCTGTCAAGTTTGTTTTTGAAACTAGTTGGTCTTTTAGTTAAATCTATAATGTGATATGCTTTGCGTGTACGGAACCCTCAGTGCGCGAGCTTGACTCGCACTTGGCCGGTTTTTATATTGTATGTGCTAATTTTCATGCAAAAAATAAACTATAAAAATAATGAAACAACAAATATAAAAATAAAGTTCAGTCCTAGGCCCAAAACAATCTGAAAAAGATCTAAGAATGCCTTGGATATTAAAAAAATGAATAATATCTGCTAACTTAAATCTTCTTAAAGGTTAAACTTAGAGGTTAAATTAATAAATACAAGGAAACTTTTGAGATTATCAGTTGAGTTGAAAGTGGTTGAAATAAGTGATATAAGTATCATTTAGAAGACTAGGGCAGGACTTGTTACCGCTACCAAAAGTACCGATATTTTCCGGTAATATTTTTAAATTATTTATATGATATCATTTACCTTCTTATTAAAATTAATTATCAAAAATCACAAATATTGCCAAAGATTTAACTACTAGGACTAAGGTTTCCGATGCAAAGGTACCCAAGTTGATGGCCGCATTGCCTTGTTGAATCGCAATGGCGATCCTTTGCACCAGAAACGAAAAAAATAGTTAAATAAAACTTATTTAGGTTCATTTCTTACTGCTTCGTCTTCTTGTACCCCGTCTGAGGGAAGGCCTTACAGGACGTAAGACAGGTACGTTGGTTACCTAGTTCCAGTCACCAGCTCTCCACAACAGAGAGAGTACCTATTTGTTATACAATAAAGTTATTATTAGTTTAGTAAATCAGTCGTGTAATAAAAGTACTGTTTTTACTTATTTTGGAGAAATATAAAAAATATTTTTATTACTATCTATTATGAGAATTAGTACCGGTATACAAACCGGTAAAAGGCCCTGAACTGGGGTCGAATCTCAACGACCGTAGTTCGGGCACTTGAGTCATCTTACTGAATTACTGCTCATTTTATGCGACGTTTTATTTCATTACATCCATTAGTATTGGGTTTTAGTACTTTTATACAGTTTATGGTAAATTAAATCTATTGCAGTATTACAATACAAATTCCTAAATAACTCTGTAAGATATAATATGAAAAAATAATATCTGCATCTGGCATGTTCGCAGAAGCACGTACAGATGACTTTTATGCTATAATGCGGAAAAAGGCTGCCTCTTTGCTGCAACGTGTGCGGAACAGCAACAACAGCATCCTAAGGATGATATCCTCACGTCCCGACTGCCCTACACTGAGGAACTGCATGTTAATGGCCATAGGGGGTCGCATTTAAATTCAATTATAATCTAATATTAATAATTTGTTATAAATGTAAATGTAATTGTATTCTATGGAACTATTTCTGAAATAAAGATATTATTATTATTATGTTGGTACGCTTTTCAGAGCCACGGGTCCATTGGGACCCGGTCCTTTGAGGCGTTCATGGGGCCAAAGCCAACATGAAGAGGCCTTTTTGTACCTTTTTAATCAAAAAGTGAGATGGCTGCATCTGCGGAGATCTGTCCCTTAGTGTACCATAGGGATATACTAACGGACAGTCCTCCACAGCTGCCGAACTATTGCCAGGTAGGGTTTAACAAGATTTGGGCTATGTGGATGGGATGCTAGTGGACCGGATTGCTGGGTTATGGAGTGAGATATGGACATCTACCTTTAAATCTCTCACAACAATTTAAGTTAGGTAGATGGTGACTTGCTGCTCTTTGGCTGTACAGCCTGTGGGCCTCCCTAATTAAGCCACCAGTTGGCGGCCAGGGCGCAACACAATGTGAGCAGCTAAGGGTGTCGAGAGGTGCGGCTCCGGTTTCACCTTCACGGGGGCGAGCCCCGAGAGCGGGTTTCCCCGTTATTACGCCATTACGTGCAATACACTTCCACCCTGGAGCGAGTGTTCCGCTCTTGCTACTCCACTCTGAGCCGGCCGGCTAAGGCAAGCCAGAGGCGGGGGGTGTGTCACTGTGTGTATGTATGTGTAGGTGCGTGTGTGTGTGGTCCCCCTGGAGATCGGGTCCGTGGTGACGCCGCTCACCAACAGCTCGCCACAAGCTGCCCCTGCGTTGACTGATTGCACTGGAGATTATTATTATTAAAAATATATATACCCTTTAAATATACTTTATTTAGAAGAATAACAATAATAACAAGACTGTAAACAGTAGTTATTAAGGTAACTAATCAATACATATAATAAAACTGTAGCTGGTCTGTGTCTGTACATAAGAGATATCTAAGAAAAAACATTACGAGGGGTCTTTATAAGGCTAATAGAAGCCAAAACATTTTTTTTTAAATTTTTGCCTGTCTTTCTGTCTGTACGTTTGTACGCGCATCACGCAAAAACTACTGAACCAAATTTGATGCGGTTTTCACTGTTGTATTATAGAAGGTCTAACTTAAAATCTGGCGTAAGTTTCATCTTGATACGCCGCTTAGAACCTGAGATATGCGCGGACCAAGTCGCGGGCACAGGCTAGTATAATATAAATATTCTAACCATGATGACTATAAAGGTATAATTCACTTCAACAAACTTTATAAACTCTCTTTAGTATATTGGAAATATTCAAAAATTTTCAAATGACATGACCAACTTATACTAATCACTACTAGGCGGGGCATTTAATTTTTTTTTACCGACAAATTCCTACAACCATGATTCTTATACTTAACATTATTTTGATGTTTTTCATCCTTACATAAAAAACATCCTTATATAAAAAAAAAGAATTTTGATGATCCGATATGAAATGGGAGGGGTAAATAAACTATACTGAATTGCTCGTAAACAAAAAAGTTTACAATAGAGATTACTGTTCACAATTAATTAATAAGACTTCATTTACCTGTAAATAAAAGTTGGCCGGTTTATAATAAGGCTTTCTAGTCATAAAATGTATTTTTAACGTTATAAATGTCAATATGGTTTTTATTTAATTACAGGAAATCGGGTTCATAAACATGAGTCGTTTTTTTAAAATTAAGATTGAATAATTCACATTACGTACGAATATACAATTTTCTCGACTGTAGAATTAAAAAAAAATTAAAAGTTAATAAAAAAAAACTGTTGTAGTCACCCTTATAAAAATTGAGGATATGGTTCATTACAATATTATACGAATAATATATAAAAGTCACCATTGCTGGATTTTTTGTTTTTGTACAGGATGTTTTTAAAGTATAAAAATTACAACACATTAAAAAATCCATTTCGGATTGTTATTTATTGGTGATTTTCAACCGACTTCCCAAAAAAGGAGGAGGTTATATGTTTCGATGTATGTATGTTTTTTTTTTATGTATGTTCGCCGATTTCTCCGCCTATAGTGGACTGATTTCCGAAATTGTTTTTTTATTCGTAATGGTATATTCCCAAGTTGGTCCCATTTTAACCACGTTAGAATCTGTTCGGTAATTTTAAAGATACCTAACAAAATATAAAAATACCAACATTGCATTATAGAGCAAAAGTCCACGACAGCATGCCCTTCCTTATTTTATTAAAACTCAAGATTTTCTGTGTATGTTCCCAACATAGAAATAGCTATTAGCAACTATAAAAGTTGGATCATGATTACTTAGGCAGATTATTTGTAGAAATAACATTTAAAGTGGTAACTTAATTTCCTCAAAGTAAAGTTTTTTTAAAGATTTTATTTCTATATGAAATCACGCCATCCATTACTAGGCAATTGGTGCAGATATAAACACCTGCTAGACATTGTAACTTTACTAAATTAAGTTATATTTGTTTTATTATAAAAGCTGAATTTAATATTACTTTTGGAGGCCCCAAGGGTGCTTTTTATACCTATAAAAATCATCCTTGCTATCCATATTACCTGCATAAGCAACTAAGATCCAAACTTCATACCTAGTCGCTTATATTTTTTATCCGTATATACCACGCAGAGAAACATTCAGTATTTTTAAAATAAGGAAGGTTTGGTCGTCACGGGCTCTCGGTCTATTTATGTGCCAAAAATAATAGACAATTTGACATGTTTTGACGTTTCAAATCAAACTGACATTAAAAGTTTCGAATTCTTAATTCTTTATTTTCGGCCAGCAGTGAAAAAAGTTTTTATTAAAGAAAATAGGTGTAGAAGCACTAAAAATGATAAAATAAAACTTTTTTCCAAAAAAAAAATGAACCGACTTCCATCATAGGTAATACTTAAAATCATGAAATAACAATAAAGAAAAATGTATTAGCATGCTACCTACTGAATGAGGTGAAGTCGGTGCCAAATTGAATATTAAATAATCTAAATTAACATTAGAATTTATATATTATATAAAATGCCTAGCTAAACAATTACATAACACCCTTACTCCTGCACTTGGCACCGACTTCACCTCATTCAGTAGGTAGCATGCTAATACATTTTTCTTTATTGTTATTTCATGATTTTAAGTATTACCTATGATGGAAGTCGGTTCATTTTTTTTTTGGAAAAAAGTTTTATTTAAATCAAGCTTTTATTATTCGTAAGGAAACATGTAACAAAAAATCACCCTGGTAGGATTTTTTGTTTGAGAGTTATAACAATATGAGTCTTATAATAGCGTTTAAAAAAAACGGCGGTGGTGATTTTTTTTTACACTTAAATTTGCAGTTGTAATATCATAATCTATGTAGTTTATAAAAATCACGATCGTAGGATTTAATGTGACCACCTCCATACAACTGAAAATTCACAGCCCCGACTATACTTAGTCGTGACCTAGCTTGAATGAAAATAACGAAATGTTGAAAATTTACTGAAGTTGAAATAAAAAAAATCTAAAGTAACTTTATCCTCAAAAAATATAGGTACAATGGTACATGTATTGTTACCTTCTTGGACTATCTATTTAATGGACACCCTACATTGCACTACAAATTGCTAGTACGAAGTCTCTATTGCAGAACCATTAATTAAGGTCAGACATTTCCAATCCCTCTCAGAGCTTCTCCTTACCTAAGAACTTATAAATCATGCTTACTTCTTGTCACACTGCGCAGTGAACAATTTGCCCAGAATTCACGTTAAAAATCCTAATCTTTAGACAGCTAAACCGATTTTCATGAATAATGGGTAAGAACACTCTTGATTAAATAGATAAATCCTTTTTTTAATAAAAAAATCACATTCAGTTCTCCGCCTCCTGTTCTATCTTGCGAACCGCTAAGGTATGGAATTCTCTCCCCGCGTCGCTGTTTCCCGAAAAATATAATTTAGGGGTTTTCAAGGCAAGAGTGAATAGGCATATTTTGAGTTTGCGTGTACCACCCTAGACCTCATCTATGCTTCCCATTAGGCAAGATTGAGGTCAAACGCACTCAAATATCGAATAAAAAAAAATGAAAAAAAGTTTATCCGTTTGGCAGCTACGATGTTACAGACAGACACACACAGACACGTCAAAATCATGTTTATTGGAAATAGACCTTTACTGGCACTTCTTCATGTCAAAATAATTACAGAATTGTATTACAGTAAATCTCAAAACTAAACCTACTATTTTGGATCGACCACTGCTGAGAAGAAATGCCGAAATTATGACACCCCTCTTTTTAAGTCGGGGCTTAAAAATAAAATGCACTAGAGTGTGCCCATCGAAACTTGTAATTCTGTCAGTGTTTCTCAAGCAAACATTTAAAGTAGTTAAAATAAATTGGAGGGCGGTCTTCTCCGTTTCTCCAAGAATTTGTTTCTTGGAAAAGAGCGATGTTAAAAGTTTGACGAATTTTCTGCCTTGTATTTGGGATGTCTGGGCGGTGCTACTGAGGCAAGTGAACTTTTGGTTATATTTTGAAGTTAGAAATTATATTGGACAAAGTGATTTGGGTAGCACGTCAACTTTGCCAATATTTTGTTGAATCTCTTTATTTTTTTTTGTGTCTCGTCCGAACTCGGATTTTCACGAAATTTCAGGTTACTTTTTCTTTAATTAAAACTTACTGATTCTATGGATTACAATTTTGTACAGTTTTCGAGCATGAGAAAATTGTGCTCGACCAAAAACACTAAAATGCAATAAGTTTTACATCCAACATTGAAATTTAATCGCTATATGGCATTGAAATTGATATATATATATACGAACCTATGTAAGGTTCGTTTACACTTGTTCAATTTTATATATAATAAATATCTAAAAAAAAAATTGTGGTTTAGAATTACTTCGTTCAATTTCAAAACCAGCATGTAGATTTATCAATATCGTGTTCACAAAAGCATTTGATAAAAAATATTTGGTTGCACTGACAGACGATAGTAAGAATGACTGAAGACTTATTGGCCTGTATGACTGAGCCTCGTATGTCGCTTTTCCTGGATTTGGAATATACGTAACTTTTACTGAATTCCATGCTCTGGGTATATGCCCAAATGCTATGCAGGCCCTGAATAGCCTTAGATGTGGACCGAGTATGGAAATTCCTTGTTGCAAGAATATAGAGTAGATGCCGTCTGGACCGGCGCCTTGAAGGGTTGCAAGGTTCCTACGGCCCATCTTAGTTTATGGTCATCCACCACGTTCTTCGACACTTCCCTTATACATAAGTTCGTGTACATTTGCTCAATTTTACATATTAATTGATTAAGTATATAATATCACTACTTAGCGATAATAAATATCGAAAAATGTTAGTAGTTTAGAATTTTATTGTTAATTTAAAACCAGCATGTAGATTTATCAATATCGTGTTCACAAAAGCATTCGATAAAAAATATTTGGTTACACTGACAGACAGACAAATGGCGGAACAGCTCTTGTTTCGGTGAAAACAGACCTGTTTTGTTTTTGGCAATGGCGTAGTATTACTAGTCCATTCGATAATAAAATTGATTCGTGAATGAGAAATCAAGTAATAATATCAAGTAATAAATCTATATACATACAAACCACCGTAAAAAGTTAAAAATAAAACACTTTTTTCTCTACAATAATGATATTAAGTCAAAATACGTCACCTACTTTTTTTTAAAGAAATTATAAGAACGGTTAAATGGAAAAGATTTATATGACACTAGCTGTCGCCCGCGGCTTCGCCCGCGTGAGTTTCGCTTAGATGAAAAATCTCTCTTGGGGCTTTTCATCGGATGTTCCAGGTCTTAAATTTTTATACGTCAGCAGAAAATGCTCATCAGGTTGAACAACTTTTAATAAGGCGCCATTTCCATATATGTTATAGTGTAGCTGGTCTCTTGCAGTTCTTCATCAGATGTTCCAGATCTTCAATTTTTATACGTCATCAGAAAATGCTCATCAGGTTGAACGACTTTTGTTAAGGCACCATTTCCATATTTCTTATAGTTTAGCTGTTCTGTTAAGGTTCTTCATCAGGTGTTCCAGTTTTCAAAATAAATTATAGCCTATATGTTGCCCAGGCTTAATAGCTATACAACAAAAAAAGTTTCATTCAAATCCGTCCAGTAGTTTTTGCGTGAAACGGGTACATACATACAGACAGACAGACAGACAGACAGAAAATTCTAAAAAAATTTTTTTGCTTTCTATTATTCTTTTTAATTGTCCCTCTATCCATTTTAGTCAAAAATACTAAATGTACAGACAAAATATTTTTACTGTTTTATTATATGTATAGATTAACGATTTATTGTGACGAGTTGACATTATTATTTAAGATTAAAATAAATTAAAGAATTATATGAATTATTAGATTATATCTAATATTCGCATGCCATTTATGTGGTATAACATGTGCACCTTTATGTTTGTAAGACCTTGTTTACTATGTTTTTATGCAAATAAAGAATTATTTATTTATTATTTTTCCACAGAACAATTTCCCTGAGTCTGATCTTCCTTGCCATTGCCAGTTTGGAAGTCAAAGACACGGGTTGGCTGAAACAAAGGTACTCGTAATAAGTCTAGTCTGTGTGGTGCCTCTCCCCAAACTATGGTACATCATTATCTTTCCCTGCGTGTCCTAACACCTGCATGTTGAAAGGCCTGTATGACGTCACAAAATGTTGTATTAATGACGTACGTATTTTGTCTTCACAATTAATGTGACCTGCCGAGTCGACACGCTAAGATAAAAAAAACAATTTCCCTGAATCTCTCAGTCAATCCCTTACGGGGTAGACAGAGCCAAGAGTCGTGAGACCCGAAGGCCACGCTTACCTAAATAGTGGGCTCTCTGATGGAACGGAGATTCAGGTATAGTGGCAGGTTGCTAGCCCATCGCCTATGAATGGAGGAATCCCCAGACAAATCACAAAGAGTGAGTTAGCCCCAAAGTAAATTCGAGACTTGTGTTATGGGATACTAACTCAAGGATACTATATATTGTTACGGGCTACTGGTCCGTGGATTTGGATAAAAAAAAACCTGATGACGCTGATGAGACCTTATTCAGTTCACCACACTAAAGTTACAAGGGTTTCCTCACGACGTTGTCCAAATTGTCCAAACACTATGATCAGAGTCCAGTAATTAATCGCCAGAGTCGTCACTTAGTATTTTGCACTAGTATCACTTCGATCTTTCTCTTAGCTCGTCTAAAGATGAACTGTCCTCGGCGTCGAACAACTACGCTTATATAGGCCAGCCAAATTCCTCGAGATACATCTCGAATGTTCCCGGCCTAACACGGTCGAACGATCGAGTATATCGCTATCCCGCTCTTACACATGGCTGTCCTTGTCCTTTAGGTTGCAAGCGACTATAAACCTTAACCTTAAGGAACGTAAGGCTTGTTATTGCTTGCACCGCCGATCATTTCTAGAACCGAAGAGGGTTCACGAAGCGTAAGTCTAGAATATTCCAGTACTGCGTACATTTCTAGAAGGCGCCCGTGTGTTTTCGTAACACTGCCCCCATCTTAGAGATGCTCGTCCCGAGCATCATCATTGCTACCGTGATATTTCGCCAGACGGTCGATGTGGACAATTTTCATAGTTCCTCTCGGCTGTCGTTGGATCCTGTAAGTCACATCATTCAGTCGTGTTATCACTTTGTATGGACCCTCCCATTTAGTCTGTAGCTTCGGTGATTTCCCTTTTCGGCGAGTAGGGTTATGCAGCCATACTAAACTGCCTTCCTCGAAACCACCTGTATTAGTTCTTCTGTCGTATCTGGTTTTCATGTTCTCGCCTGACTGCAATCCATTTTCTCTGACCAAATCATGGATGTTCCGCATCCTCTCCCTTAGATCAGAGACGTAACCTTGCACAGTTTGAGATTTCTCAGGTGGCCCTCCAGTTAGTAAGTCTACTGGCAACCGAAGTTCTCGACCATAATTCACGTAAGCCGGAGTCGCTTTTGTACTCTCGTGTTCCGCTGTTCTATACGAGAGGAGGAAAAGTGGAATGTACTTGTCCCAGTCTTTCTGGTGATTGTCCACTATTTTTGCCAAATGTCTCTCCAATGTCTGGTTAAATCGTTCCACCATACCGTCAGACTGAGGATGGTACGCAGTCGTTCGTGTTTTGTGCATTCCCAAGAGCTTGCATACCTCTTGAAATACCTGAGATTCAAAGTTCCTTCCTTGATCTGAATGGATTTCCAGAGGCACGCCATAACGACAAATAACTTCTTCAACAATCTTGGTAGCGACGGTTATAGCTTCCTGATTGGGTATGGCGAACACTTCAGGCCATTTGGTAAAATAATCCATGACAACCATGAAGTACTTATTCCCCGACTCAGTCACAGGGAATGGCCCAGCTACATCCACTGCAATGCGTTCCCAAGGCGCACCAACGTTATACAGCCTCAAGTTTCCTCGACTCCGTGTTTGTGGACCTTTTACTGCAGCGCATGTGGTGCATTTACGGCACCAATCCTGCACATCTTCACGACAGTGCAGCCAATAAAACCTCTCTCGTACTTTTGTTAGTGTCCTCTTGATGCCTAGATGACCTCCCGAAACACCATCGTGTACTATACGGAGAACCTCCGGAACTTTGGATCTTGGAACAACTACTTGTAGGTGGAACTCTCTACCGTTAGTCTTTTCCCATTTACGGTAAAGTATGCCATTTTGTAGAATAAAGCTGTCCCATTGCGCCCAGTATGCCTTCGTTATAGCGCTCGTAGGTGCCACATCGCTCCACGTTGGTTTATCGTCCCCTTGTTTCTTCCACATAATGATGTATCGGAGATCCTTATCATTTTCTTGAGCTTTCCTCATTGCGTCGTCTTCCCAAGATTCCAAAGGAGTTGCCCGAGTAAGTTTCAGAGTCAGTTCTTTCGACTCTTGTCTGATGCAGTGCTTACAGTCCTCTGGACATGGTCTCCTGGAAACAGCGTCCGCGTTTCCATGGGCCTTTCCGCTACGGTGTTCGGTATGGAAGTCATACTCCTGCAATTGTTCAATCCAACGTGCTACTTGACCTTCAGGGTTTTTAAACTGCAATAACCATTTTAATGCTGCGTGATCGGTACGCAGTAAGAACTTTCTGCCGATGAGGTATTTGTTGAAATGTTGCAGGGTCTTGACCACAGCCAAAAGTTCTCTCCTCGTAACGCAGTAGTTTCTTTCAGGCCTCGATAACGACTTGCTGAAGTAAGCAATAACGACCTCCCTGTCTCCCTGTTTTTGAGACAGAACTCCTCCGATTGCCGTATTACTTGCATCAGTATCGACGATGAATTGGCCTTCTGGCTGTGGATATCCCAAAATAGGTGTCTCACATAGATGTTCCTTCAACTTTTCGAAGGAATCCTCGCAGGTCTCGTCCCAACAGAATGCTCTTTTATCCTCGGTCAGACGATGTAAGGGTTTGGCAATCTCCGAAAATCCTTTCACAAACCGCCTGTAATAAGAGCAAAGGCCGAGAAATGCGCGTACTTCTGTTTTATCTTTAGGAGTGGGCCACTTTTTAACGGCTTCTACCTTCTCTGGATCAGTCTGGATGCCTTCACTGGTAATAACGTGGCCAAGGTAGCTCACTTTGTTCCTGAATAAATGACACTTCTTTGGATTTAATTTCAGCTTGGCTCCATGTATCTTGGCAAAGACTTGCTCCAGGTTTCTCAAGTGATCCTCAAAATCACGGCCAACGATGATGACGTCATCCAGGTACACCAGGCAGGCTTCTCCAACCAAGCCTGCTAGGACACATTCCATCAGTCGTTCGAAAGTGGCTGGTGCGTTACATAATCCGAAGGGCATGACGTTGAACTGCCATAAACCTTTGCCTGTTGAGAACGCTGTCTTCTCTTTATCTTTCGGGTGAATTTCCACCTGCCAATAACCAGATTTTAAGTCCAAGGTTGAGAACCACTTCATGCCACTCAGAGTATCCAATGTGTCATCGATTCGAGGCAATGGATAACTGTCCTTCTTGGTGATGTCATTGAGACGTCTGTAGTCTACACAGAATCGCGTACTGCCATCCTTCTTCTTTACCAGCACAACAGGTGAACACCATGGACTCGAGGATGGTTCAATTATCTTATTTCTTTCCATTTCCTTCAATAGATCTTTGACCTCTTTTTCTTTCGCTATTGGTATTCGCCTTGCTCGTTGTCGGATGGGTCTCTCATTTCCGGTGTCAATTCTGTGTTGTACCAAAGATGTTCTTCCAATGTCTCCTTCTTGGTTGGTGAAGATATTTGCAAAGCGTAGTAGAAACTCCTTTGCTTTAAGGCTCTGGGAGTAAGTCAAGTTGCTTTTGCAGTCATCAAGAAGCTGTTTGACCGTAGCATTCCTTCTGTCTTTTATTCCGTCTGAGCTTGGTACTGAACTGCATCTCTTCATCCAAAGGACTTCTTCGCATCTTCCTATGACATCACCTTGGCTTAAGGTAACCTCTTGGTCATCCAGATTCACCACTTTGACAACAGCTGTATCTTTTCCCCTAACCAAAGTTCTGGCGGTCATGAGTTTCCGGGTCGTTGTCTTAGAAGGTACTTCTTCAATTAATACACATCTAATTGACTTATTTCTGTTAGATGGCAACTTCACCAATACTTGAGCCTCCGAGCGTCTGGGTATGACGATGTTTCTTAGGCAGGTAACTTTGCCGTGGACTCCTCCAAGTATAAATATTTCTTCTTCGCCGCACTTGAAAATTCCATTAGCAACATCTATTCTGCAGTGGTTTTTCTTCATGAAATCCAGTCCCAATATGCAGTCATCCACTATGTCAGCTACAATGACGTCATGATGGTACGCCGCTTCTCCCATGTACATCGTAACTGACATCTCTCCAAAGACGGGTATTGGCTGGCCGGAGGCGGAAAGAAGCCGGCAAGTGACTTTCCTCTTGCTTCTCATCTCGGACTTCACTATATCCGGTCGAACTATTGTTCTAGAGGCTCCTGTGTCGATCGTTATTTTACAGTCATTACCATTTACTTTACCAGCTATCGCAATGCTTTTCCCATTGCATACTTGTGAGATGATGGTTGTTGGGGCTTCTTTCGCGCCACCAGCCAGTACTCGCCCCTTAGTTCTGGCTGTTACTCGTTTCCCTGATTCATAGTCGACGAAGATTCACGTTTCTTCGTCAGCTCTTCAACCAGGTCCTCGAGTTGCTTCTTTGTAGCTGCACATGAGTCCTTCTGTGGACAATGGAACTGCATGTGCCCTCGCTCTCCACACTTGTAACACATGACCCCAGAGCCCTTCTTGCGTGGAGCCTTTACCTCGTTGACTTCCTCCGTCACTTCTCGCACTTTGTGAACCTGTCGCAAGTCGTGCCTGACAGCTTCGACTTCCAGTGCGTGGGCTAGTGCTTCCTTCAGAGAGGCGTGATGGCGGAGCCTTACGGCAGCTCTCACTTCCAGGTCCTTGATGCCGTCTACGAAGGCTTGCACAGTGTTGGTTACCACCATGTTCGCCTCTGCTGATGGGTACGCTTTTCTGACAAGCTTCTCTATCTCTAGAGCCCATTGCTGGAGTCCTTCTCCTGAGTGCTGGACTCTGTCGCGCAGTTGAGCTCTGAATACGTGTTCCAGGTGCCTCTCTCCGTATCGGGATTCAAGAGCCTCCAGAAGATCTTTAAATTCAGCATTTGGTAGTACCTCCAGAACGTCCACAGCTTTCCCTCGGAGTGAGCCGGTAAGGGCGGTTAAGCACTGGTCGTCTGTCCACCCATTGGCAGTGGCGATCGTCTTGAATTGTTGACGGTATGCAGCCCAGGATGAGGTACCATCATACGGAGGCAGCTTCACATTGGGTCCACGGACTGCACTTACAGAACCACATGGTGCGACTGATACTCCAGAAGTTTCGAGGCGCACAACCTTTTTCTGAAGTTCGGTGAACCCATTCTTCATACTGTCCACATCATCCCCAAGGCTGGTGACCCTTTCTTCCATTATATCCACATCCTTTCGAAGTTTTACGACCGCACCGCTGACTTCGCTAACAGCCGACAAAACTGTTTGCTCCATTTCTACTTTATTCTCACTAAATTTACGATTCAAGAATTCTTCCTGTGCTTTAAATTGTTGCTCTTGAGCCGTAAATTTACTCTCTAGTTGCTGCTCCTGAGCTGTAAATTTACTCTCTAGCATCCTTATCAGGCCCGTTAAATCAAAAGTGGGCGTGGCCAGCTGAGGGGGCGTGGCCTGGTGGGCGGGGCCAGTGGGCGGAGCCATAAGGGGCGTGGCCTGGTGGGCGTGGCCAATGGGTGGAGCCACGCTTGGAGTAGGCGGGGCTACAGGGGGCGTGGCCTGGTGGGCGAAGCCAGTGGGCGGAGTCATCCTTGAAGTAGGCGGAGCCACGGGGGGCGTGGCCTGGTGGGCGTGGCCAGTGGGCGGAGCCAAAGGTGGCGTGGCTTTGTGGGCGTGGTCAGTGGGCGGAGCCTCCCTCGGAGTAGGCGCGGCCACAGGGGGCGTGGCCTGGTCCGTAGATCCAGTGGGGGAGGCTTCAGCAGCACGCTGCGCCCGTGTCTTGACACCCTCGCTGGTGACGTCGTTGTCCCTCGGAGTCAATGGCATTATCCAAATTCCGCTTCTGACACCAAATGTTACGGGCTACTGGTCCGTGGATTTGGATAAAAACACCTGATGACGCTGATGAGACCTTATTCAGTTCACCACACTAAAGTTACAAGGGTTTCCTCACGACGTTGTCCAAATTGTCCAAACACTATGATCAGAGTCCAGTAATTAATCGCCAGAGTCGTCACTTAGTATTTTGCACTAGTATCACTTCGATCTTTCTCTTAGCTCGTCTAAAGATGAACTGTCCTCGGCGTCGAACAACTACGCTTATATAGGCCAGCCAAATTCCTCGAGATACATCTCGAATGTTCCCGGCCTAACACGGTCGAACGATCGAGTATATCGCTATCCCGCTCTTACACATGGCTGTCCTTGTCCTTTAGGTTGCAAGCGACTATAAACCTTAACCTTAAGGAACGTAAGGCTTATTATTGCTTGCACCGCCGATCATTTCTAGAACCGAAGAGGGTTCACGAAGCGTAAGTCTAGAATATTCCAGTACTGCGTACATTTCTAGAAGGCGCCCGTGTGTTTTCGTAACAATATATTTTATAACAATCTCAAAGTACAATTAGAAAAGCATAAAATGACAATATTGTGCCAATGATGAGGATGCAATTGGAAAAGTGCTCAGATGAGAGAGAGAGCAGCGTATTTAACTTAGTCCAATCCTATCTTGGAGCTAGAAAAAATCTTTTTAATTTTACTTAGAAACACAGCTGAGGAAGCGGGATGTCATATATGGTTTTTGCCTATGTTAGTGAAGGACAGATAATATCTACTGTGAAGCTCATTTTTGTCAAGTTTGACATTTTTTGGTGTATTTTGGTTCCATAGAATTTTTGAACAATCTGTAAAAAAAAAATTGGAGCTCTCTATTATGAACGTTTTTGGGCTTCATTTGACAATCATCAATTTTATATGTCTATTAAGAATGGTTTTTTTTCAATGTCTATGAATCTTATACCTGATTAAATGATTATTATTTCTTAAAGAGGTACTTTAATAGCTATCATCATCAAATTTACGAGCGAGGCTCTTGAATACTGCATCTTAAAATCCTTCAACGACTAAGAGATTGCATTTGATAGTGCGCCTATTCTAAAGCAATTTTTATCTAAAACACCGTAATTGAAGAATTAAAAAAATATAAACCAAGGTACGGTATTCATAGTCTAGTGTTGAGAGAATTGCGTCTTCTCACAAACTTTTAGGAATCTACGATCATTTCTTCGGTGTCTTATCATCGGTGTCTTTGATTCTTATACCGCTTTTGAACAGTCGGATTATTAAAATCCATGAACGGACATGCATAGAAGAAGATTCATCTGTTTTTTTTTTATATATAACGGAACATTACTTTCCCTTATATTTACTTTGTTTAAATCGTAAAATAATTAGTTCCGTTTGTATTTTTATAGTAAACTGAATCATCTTGAGTCGCGAGTTATAAAAGTTTACATAACCTATAACTACAGGAAGCAACTAACATTAAATATAATACTGCTGGAAAAATCTTTTAACTTTTTATAAACAGATTCGACGTTCTCAAACAATAATAAAACGGACGTAAACGGTCAAGTAAATAAAAAAATCTGTCAAAAGGCTAATGATTACTCACCCTGATCTCTGTTAATGAAGAGAAATTAAAATTTTCCGTTCTGACGCCTCTGCATCATAAATCATACTATTCAATCTTATTAAAAATCATCTTAAATTTATCTTCAATTTTTCATTTAACTTTCGATAAAAGTTTTAAAACTTACACAACACTGGCACAAAACAATATTTTATTCCAAAAAAATCAAAATTAAATCATTCCGCATGTGATTATTTCAATATTCAAATAGAAACATTCGAAATTTAAATTACGAACTGGCGAACTACTTTGGAAGTTGCGTTCCCGCCGCGTCCAATAGGCGGCCATGCGGGCGAGACAACGAAATGTACTGAAACTGGAATCGTGCGTTGCTGCTTCTTGGGACCAAATGGGAGTAATGCGCATGGTTCGAAGATAATCCCAGTGGAAAGTATAGTCGGACTGCGAAAGGCTTTCAAGCGAATGCACCTCTTTCTTTTGTAAGTACGGGCGAAATGTAAGCAATGGCTGATTAGCCGAGTTCGTGTCTACTGTTACGGCCGATGACGTCACCCACTTCTTGCAATGAATCTTGGGAGAATGCATTTTTCATGTATTCTATTGAATTTTGAAATAAAGACCTAACCTGCTCCGTAGAAATGACATTTCATGAAATACTGAATGTATTTCGTGAAATGTCATTCTTACGGTGCAGACAGGGCCTGTCTGTGCCCAAGGGGAGATCATCTTGTTAGCGTATGCTAATGTGACCTCCATAAATAAATAAATTGTCATGTTTAATGAGAATTCAGGTGGTTTTCCACCTGAATTCTTACTAAGCATTTTCTGAATAATAACAGGATTTTATACTTGGGTTGTTTGATCAAATGCGATTTTTAGTAAAATTCTCGTGGAAACATCGGAAAAAATACTTTAAAAATATTAGAGATTTTATTTTATATTTCATAGAAGAATTTTCTGTATATTTTCTGTAAAATTACAGCAACTGTCTATCCTAACATCATTCTAACTTGATCACAAATGTAGCCCGATTATCATATATCTTATATTAAACTAGCGACCCGCCCTGGCTTCGCACGGGATATAAACCTTCCTCTTGAATCACTCTATCTATTAAAAAAAACCGCATCAAAGTCCGTTGCGTAGTTTCAAAGATTTAAGCATACAAAGGGACATAGGGACAGAGAAAGCGACTTTGTTTTATACTATGTAGTGATTCTTCCGTTACTGAGTGAGTGACTGACAGACAACGCACAGCCAAAACTATTGGACGTAGGAACCTGAAATTTGGAATAAAGGTTCCTCAGGGAGTGTAGGCGAGCACTAAGAGAGGATTTCCGGAAATTCCCACGCGAAAAAAGTCCATGCTAGTAGTAGGTAGATAAGATTACCATTGAAATCAGCAACTATTCGCGTGGTAAAATACATCGTAATTTATTTTATTTTTTTTATTTTATTTAACTTCTTTACAAAAAACATGTAAATGGCGGACTTAAAGCCAGAGGCTTTTTCTACCAGTCAACCAAGAGGTGATGCAGAGAGAAAAGATATCATTTTGGGGTGAGTGCAAATGAGCAAATGGCACAAAAACACTTAAAAAGAAAAGACAAGAAATACTTAAGAAGACCGAAATAAGTACAATTACTTACAACATAAATATCAATAAACTTACTTAAAACATTACATATATACATACTGATACTATGATAATTATACATATACTACATATATATATCAATTTATATTGTCTGACAGTTCATGAAGATAGTGTGCACGTACCGCATTTTTGAAAGCTAAACGTGTTTGAGCCTTACGGATACTAACGTAATCATTTGTTACATTTCCACATCATGATGTTGGCTTGAAAAGATCGAATAAAAAATCTTTAAAACTTTGGAGAGAGCGTCTGCAAAATAATCTTAGCAAATACGAAAATAGAATAATTGAAACTATATGATTGTCACATGGCGTTGATAGCTGAGAAATTGTTATTTTTTAAAGTCGGTTGAAAATAGTTTCAGCGGAGATTGCACGGCCTTGATCTCTGATCGTGACTATTATTAGGCTTCCTTACCAATAAAAAAGTAAAATTAATAGGTCAAGAGCAAATTGGATTCGAGGACTAAGTGTCCCTTAGACACCTAAAATAAACCTTTTGAAAACCATTTTATGGTGAAAACTACCGTTTTTATTTGGAGACCCTTTAAATTTTTCATATTCCGCACTGAGAGTGAAATTATGAAAAGGAAGATTTTTTTTTTCATTTTTGCAGTTGTTATGAAGTTGTTGCGCATGAGAATAGACTGCTTCATCATGTAAACGTTGAGGCAATCCAACTCCTCGATAATACGGACATAGTGCGACGGCTCAAGAGAACTAAACCGTTCGAATTAGTGTAGTGATTAAGTGAATATTAAGAATAACATAGTGCAATAAGTGCGAATAAAGACACAATAACAAAGTGACATCTCCTTAATAGATACATTAAGAAAAGTTCCGATGGACACATTCTTATTCAATTTATTTATAAAACTAGGTTAAAGTAAAATTACTTATTAGCTTGTAACTGGCTAGATTATAATCATTTTAACATACTTATATTGTATGTTATATGAAAAAAAAATAAAGTTGTTATGAAAACCAGCTTCCTTTTAAAGCCGATAAAATAGGCTTCATTAATAAACCGGTTATAAGAAAGAAAAGGAAAAATCCTCTATCATAATTCGTTATGAAACTCGGTTACGAAAAAGAACTAAAAGAAAATTTCGCGATTCAAAGAAAAACTCTAGAGTAGAGGCATATTTCTTATAAGGTAGTGTTTTGCTGAATGGTATCTTATAAAAATTATATTTTATCCAGTGCCACAGAAAATGAATATTGTAAAAAATATTACAAAATAAAAATTTACGTTAAACTAAAATTTGTGTAACAACGAATGTAACTGAACTCTAAATCGTTTGCTCACTGCAAGCGTTCCATTTAACTTTTGGTTAGTTTTAAACGGTCGTGTGTCGCAGTTAAACCAGTCCCAGAACTCCCAGATCCAACTTTTCAAATCAAAATGCTGTGACTCATGAAGAAGATATACGGACGGCATTCCGAGAATTATGAAGCTATATTCTCTTGGGACTCTTGTTGAAAAGTTGCAAATTTGCGATGATTTTGGATAAGTTATGTGCCATTTACATGTGCTGTACAACAATATTTTTATCCTATTGCAAATTGATGAAATTCAGTATAACCTTAACATTTTCCATGTTATACTGAAATAAAATATAGCTCAGATAATATGAGCACATTTGGACATTTTAGTTTCGTAATGGTTAAGTAAACCAAAGAAAGATTTTTATCTTATAAATGTTTTATAGATATACTCATGATATATTTCTATTTTTATTTGGTAGTACAATTAATCCCAATCACCTGTAACAGATTGAAAACTTATCTCTAATCAATGCTTATGTCCATTAAAACATGTATGTAACAGGGATTATGTTAATTAAGTGTATTGATTCGACAATACTTAGACAAAGCAGACGCGATACTTTTCCTATCCGTTGCTAATAATTGGTTCGCATCAGTTAATATCTGCATTGCTTCAAATTTATCGCATTGATAATTGCTATATTCCAATTCCGTCCCAACTAATGTTATAAATGCGAAAGTAAATTGGTTTATTTATTACCACTTCACTTCTTCTGAGTTAAACTTCCTAAAACTTCTCATACACATAGTTAGAAATACTGAGAAGGATATTTAGGGTACATTTCATCCCCGGAAAAAGCATATTTCCCGTGGGAAATACACGAACGCCAAACCGCGGGCAAAAGCTCGTAGCAATATAATATTATAGTAGCACTGAATTTTTGTCGACTCTCACTACTACAAAAAGTATCTCGTGTGATAAGGAACCACTTAATGCGCTTATCTATCAGTGAACCTACGTCACTAATGAATAGCCGAGTGGTGAATTTGGAAATACCTAAATGACCTAACCTGGACTTCATCATCATAATAATCTAAAAGGAAATTTTCTGATGATGACGGTAAAGAAGAAATATTTGAAGCATGTAACTAATCGACCAGAGATCGAAAGAGGTCTAGAATATTGGAGTGAAGTTTCTCCAATGGAAATATCGAGTTAGATTCTACTTGTACAAGGAAATCAAAGAATTTCAAAGTTTAAACTAGAAGACTTTCCTTTTTAATTCTAACTGTCTTACTACAAAACGATGTCTAAAGTTAAATACTTGTTAAACACATTACCCTTACAATTAAAATACACGTGCTTTAATATAATGTGTTTAGCAAGTATTTAACTTTAGACATCGTTTTGTAGTAAGACAGTAAGTATCTATTTCTAACTAAAAATAATGAATTGAAAATAAGTTAGTTTTATTTTAAGTTGCAGTTATTCATAAGTTCTAGTTCCACAATGCTACAATTAAATTTTTCCAACAACTTTTGACACCGTCATACAACTTATGTATTTGATGGTAAACTAAAGATCAATAATATAATGAAACTGTAACTGGTCTGCTGTACATAGAAGATATTTTAGAAAAAAAACTATGAGGGGTCAATAGAAGCCAAAACCATTTTTCGTAGAATTTTTGTCTGTCTGTCTGATGTTTGTACGTGCTTGACGCAAAAACTTCTGGACCAAATTTGATGCGGTTTTCACTGTTATATTATGAAAAGTCTAACTTAAAATCTGGCGTAGGTTTTATCTCGATACACCGTCGCCGCTTAGAACCTGATATATAAACAATAGTAAATTACGCGCGGACGAAGTCGCGGGCACAGGCTAGTTATTAATATCTCAGGATATGTTACCTAATTTGATTTTGTACGAATAGGAAGGCTAGAGGATGACATAACATAAACTCTAATGGAGAAACTTGGTTGTGTACTGATGTCTCATAACCACAGGTCCACAAACTTTTACAATTTAGCTTTTGATAATATTGCTTCTTCGTACTATGTAAAGTACATATAAATTTCACTAAACTAATTAACGTAGTGAATATTTGCCTCATTTTATTTGGAGTGATTAGATTAAACATACATGTATGTAATATTATACATATCTACTATGCAACATGAAGTTTGCATGATAAGTGTAATTTGGTCCTACTTAAGAGTAGGAATAGTATCGCAGCAGTAAATTTATAAATTGTACCTCTTTTGATTTTAATGAAAATGTAAGATCACCTTTGAAAAGAAGAAGGCTGTATTGCACCAAAATTAAAGTGATTTTAAATAAAAAGTTAGTGAGAGTAACGTTGACTTTTGACGTTTATAGCCTAGAATTTTAAACTATTTGACAGCTGGTGCAACTCATATTTTGCTTAGGCCGATACCAAAGAAAAAATACTGATACCAAAGAAAAAATACACTACGCGCCGATATTTTGACTAGAGTAATGGCACACCCGTGACACTCTCTGTACGTGAGAGTTGGACTATAGGGGGAAAAAATACTCCTTGAGCCGGATTTTCAACGCTAGGGTTGATGAGTAATAAACAATAGCTAAATTTTGGCTTAACTCTAAACTCTATAGTATTTGACAATAGCGCCTATTAGCTAATAGCTAACAATAGTGATAGACCGCGCCATTTCTAGCAGCCCTGAGGCAAGACATAATAATATAAACATCTGGTGGAGGTTGGTTCTCCGTCCCGCGTGCCTCTCAACGCCAACATCCAGTCACTCACACAAAGCCAAAAGCTATTTTACGGCACACATCTTTTCGCGTTAGTGTATTTTTTCTTTGGTAATGGTTCAATTAAATTAACCGTTACTGTCAAAATTAGCTGCAATCTAGCCTAAGAAATCTCGGATCACTTCACTGTCAACTTTTCCCTTCATATTTACTTCATATATAATAATGAAGACACAAGCGAACATCTATTTCTGAAACATATCTAATATAAAGTCAACTGATAGTTTACCTATTATCGAGCCAGTTATATCAAAACTTCGACAATTATTTCACTATTATGTTACGTTTGTTTGCGTTCTGGGGCCTGTTATTATCTGTATTATAAACTTGTGTAAATATGAAAGGAAAATTAATGACTGTCGCACACAAACACAATATGACACCAATATCGATTAACTTGGTACAAAACCTAGACGATACCAAAACGCCCCTAACTAAACGTGCATTCCTATGACTTCACGCATATAAAATGGACTTTTCCCAAAATTTTGAACTCTAATAAATTAGCTCAGGAGAATATACTTGTGCTGAAAAGTCGCAAAATGTGTTTAATCATATGTATAATGACTGACTGACTGACTGAATAACATAGTGATCTATCAACGCACAGCACAAACTACTGGACGGATCCGGCTGAAATTTGGCATGCAGGTAGATGTTATCCGTTATGAAAGGATTAACCTGGGCTAAGCCGCGGGCACCAGCTAGTTCTATCATAAAATTACTTATTTTTAACAATTCTCATACCTTGTCCGGTCCCCTATTCTGAGGACTGTTACTAAAGTTAGGTACAGTTAATCAAAACGCACACGTTACCCTTGTGTACGTAATCAATTATATGATCAACCAATACCCTTGTCAAAAGTGTAGGGAGTTTCGACTGGAGTGATGAATACTGTTTGCTCGAACGACCCGTCCATACTTAAATGGATGGACGTGATTTTCTTTATGACATAATAAAAAAAAAGCGCTGGACCGAGTAGTGTGCGGCCGCATAAGTCCTAGGTTCGAATCCTGCCCGTGCTACATGCATTTGTATACCAATCTGACTCATGTACCTGTGTTAGTTTTCATCGACCACCACTTGCTTCCGGGAAAATATCGTGAGGAAACCTGTCCTTTGGTTGATGATTATCAGCTAGTGTGTGAAATGGAGAATTTCCCGGGATAAAAAGTATCCTATGTCCTTCTCTGTACGTCTAAGTATGTGTATGCGAAATTTCAGGAAGATAGGTTCAATAGATAAAGCGTGAAGAGGTCACAAACATACAGATGAATAAACAAACTCACTTTCGCATTTATAATATTAGTTAGGATAGGATACAGACATACAAATTTTGCCAATAAATTTTCTATTATAGAAATTCTAATGGAATTGTTCCTTATCTAATTGATAATCTGAAGGTATTTCTTAGTAGCAGTTTCTAAATAAACTTCTGTAACTTCAACTCCAATTACAGGTAGGCATTTTGAATATCGAATTAAGTTTCAAGTTTTCAACAACAAAGTCTAACTTCTAAGTTATGCAACACGCATTGACTTTTTATTGGTTTTGTTAATTTAAAAAGTCTGCTATGGTAAATGTATACTAATTACTATCTGAGACTCCACTCCAGTGAATATATGGTAAAAGTACTCTAAATTAATGTTATTTCTAGAAACAGATTTTTTTAAATAGTTTTTGATAGTGTCCTATATCGGTCAGAGTCCGTTAACCTCAGTTGAGTGAAGGATGACGAAATATTTAAGAATATGGGTGTTAAATAAAAACTCAATATTGTACAGATTCTACTAATCTAAAATTGAAATCAAAAACTTTGAAATAATTTACACCAACTATTCAGAAAAAGCACAATTTTCAAATCTGTTACTAAAATCGATGTCAGCTAATATTTGTGTTAGCATAGCGTGATCATAACTAACACAGAAGTACATTACTATGGTCACGCCAAATACACATCAAAGCATTTAGTATGCGATAGCTTTACCACCATTACGACGAAAATTACAATAGAAATATAATCACCAACTTTACCAATGTTAATTACTTCAGAATAGAAGTGACGATGGTTTAGTTGCTAGGGCTCTCGACTTGCGTCTGAAAGGCATTGGTTCAAATCTCTCCTCCAGACCATCTGATCACTAAACCTCACCACCAGTGATCAGTTGAGACGAACATTTTCCCATCTGACTACTGGAAGTCAATAGGGAGTAGTTCATTCCTAATTCTTTACCAATAAAATGAAGTTTTTTTATCTCTGACCACCGGTCTTAGGCTCGGCCCGAAACCTCTCAGTCTATCTATACAAGGTTATTTTTAATTTACTAACAACTTTCCTAGTGGTGAAAGTAGTCATAAGTACTCATTTTTCTATGGGACCGACTCTGAAATCTCAAAAAAAACAGTGATTCCATACAATTTGGGCGAGGTATTGCAAAATGCATGGAACAGCTGATTTTTTTTTGAGAAGTTTGTTAGTCCAAATGCCAAGCACCGATAGCGATAGTCGGGGGTCTTGGCTATATTTTCTTTGATGTGATGGATGTAGATATAGGTATAGATATAGATATATTATTGAGAAAAGAGGTTTTAATGTTACGTCGGTAACCGGTAACAGATCAATCTGACTTATGAAAGGTTATTAAATTATATGAACCCATTGACGTATGATAAAACAACTATGAACCATATTTCTTTAGAATGAAAACTTGACTACCTGAAAGCAAGAAGTAAAGTAAAAGTAAAAAGTCTTATTTGCTTAAATTTTTTATACAATAAGGTAGGTATTTTAATTACATATATTTATGTTATAGAATTATTTATTAGAAGATTATTCTATATTTGTTTTTCATGGATTTTTCTAAGTTTTCTTTCTCGAAATAGCATATTATGAACAAAAGCTAAACGAATACTTTCATGTTTCTTCAATTCTTTGTTCCCTTACCTAGATTTTACTTTTGTCCTACTAACAAGCTTATGCCCGAAGCGTCGCGAATGAAACTCCTATTATTTCATAAAAATATACAAACAGTTTTCTTTTCAATTTTATTTACAGGTTTCAATTTAGAATACGTAAATGTTTGAGTAAGGAAATATTTATGAAATAATAAACAAATCATTATATTATTCTTTTTATTAATTAAGGGTTCAAATCTGAATATATCACAGACGCAAGGCACATAAGGAAGGCAACCTCTGGTTTTTTTTGTTTCGCTTTGTTCCGTCTCTCTTTAGTCGTATTTCCTCATGACTGAGGATCGTGGTCATTATATGGAATGAAACACACACAATGACTCTCTTGACAATTTTAATGGAGTGGTTTGCCATTGCCTTCTCCATCTTTGTTCTTTGTTCCTTAGAGCAAGAAAAAAAAATTACTGAATTTTTTTTTATGTCTATGCTTTGTTCAGACCTCTAGACTAAAATTTCAGACTCCACCTCTGGTTATTTTTATTTCGCTTTGTTCAGACCTCTAGACTAAATGTCAGGCTCCCTCTACGACTTTAGGTTATTGCTCCGAGGTTCGGACCTCAGAGCAATAATTATAATAGTTCAGACATACAAATAAAAGCCTGTGTACTAAAACAAAAAGTGTACTTTTATTTCATTTTGCGCAGTATTTTGTGCCAGACAAATTCTTTTACTCAATAAAGTTAATACAATTGAAGAAGAAAACTCGATTTTGCAATAATATTTTATCTTCGTTCAGTATTTTATTAAACGGTTTTATATTGATAAAAATATTGAACTGTTTTTAGTTCGTATTTACTTTTTCATGTATATGTTTTGCTGTATAGCAAAACATTATTAGACGATAGCCACATTCATATAAACGAGCCTACGTCTTTTTAAAAGGCCGGCAACACTCCTGCGATACCCCTGGTGTTGTGGTTGTCCATGGGCAGCGGTGATTACTTACCATCAGGTGACCCGCTTGCTCGTTTGCCGCCCTATGTTATAAAAAAAAAAAGGAATACCTATAGTTTAATAAGAATCCGTGAAATGGTTTTATTTTCTATTTACTTTTTCATATATAGCAAAGCATCATTAGATTTAGCTATATTCATAAGAAGGACTATAGTTTATTAAAAATCCCGATATTCCTTAGGAAGTGAAGTCACGAATCATTGATATTGAATATAAGAAATAAAAGAGTGGGTCGAAAAGTGGAACCTTTACGTGTGTAAATTAAGATCTATTGTATTGTCCTTTGGCTTTAACCTCCGATGACAATGGCTTTAGTTAAAGCCTTTGTTAACTACTAATCAAATACAGTGCGACCCCAATCTTTGGGCGCGTGGTGGGAAAGCGAACTAATGTCTGAGCTATTAAAATTTCTTACTTAAGGGTCAGAAAGCGTGAATAAGAAAGTTAGATTTCACCCCCGACCCCCCTGTAAACTACAAGGGCGCCCCTCAGAGGAACTAAATAGTAAAATTTAGCTCCATCTATCTCATAATCTCTAAACCATCTATCAAACTGTTTTTTTATTTCAACCTTGTTCAACAAATTTGTTCTTGAAATACTTATTTAAAAATGAAAATCAAGAAAACTCAAATTAATGAATGCAAAATTAAGGAAAAGTATACAAAAAATGTGTTTTAGTCAGTGTTTTCGTAAAGCCACTTACGTAGTAAGTAATACATGTATAGTACGTTGAAATATGTAATGTAACATTTCGACAGTGATGTCATATTAGCGTTTGGCCAAACGGTTAAGTTGATGAAGTTAGAATATGAGAGTGCTAGGTTCAAATCCTTGCTGTTATTTGGGAATTCGGTTTTCTTTTTTTTAACATAATTTTATGGTGAAAGTGATTTTGTTTTTTTGTTAGGTACCTCTTTACGTTTTATGTACCTACTGAACCAATCTTCCTGAAATTTCAAATACACATACCTAGTTAGAAGGACGGAGAAGGACATACCTTTAGCCCGATCAAAACGAGAAAGACTTCAAATCTCCTCCGTGATATTTTTTTTGATTTTTTTAAATTCTAATACATTATTTTATATTTTATTTTACATACAACATTTAATTATATACCGACTACGTTGGCACGTGGGAGATATATAAGAAGAAAAAATATAAACACAGTCTGTCAAGAAAGTCGTGTCGTGGGTAAAAAGTGAACAAACATTATCCGATACATAAACGGTACAAATTAGAAAAAGAGGCGCCCTCTTGTCTGTCGGCTTTCTTATCGCAGTAATTTTATTAGAACTTCAGAGAAAAATTCGCAGTTTCGATTCCCAGTACAATTTTTTTTACTTTGTTTTTTATTTTTTATTTGGTAATTATTTTTATTAATAATATTGTTGACCATTAATGAGTGTATTAAAAATGCATTTATTCAAGAATAAGCAAGTCTGATTTTCGTGATTCACGTCGCAAAGCAGCATCGTGCTGTTTTGACGACTTTTTGAGAGCGCCATCTAGTTCTTGATTTGTATAACAACCCCCATATTAATATATTTTACGTAAGTAAATTTGCGGAGCAATTTGACATGCGTCTGCCTTGTCTAAATGCCACCGGCAGTCTGAGGACAGAGAGGTAAGACGAGTTGCCATATGAACGACAAGGAAGGTATGATGTTTCCATTAAAAATTGCGATGGACGTAGGTGAATAATGTTATAATTTAAGATTGTGTAGAAATAAATAACTTGTTTTAATAAATTCTTTAATTAAAAATTCAGTAATCATATGAACTACATTAATGTGAAATATTTTTTTTTAAATATCATCGTACTACAGAGTTTTTTGGTAATTTAGGGAAAATGTTTAGGATTATTTTTTATCGAGCAAACTTAGTCAAATCATGTTTTCGGTTCTTGCACTGTGTTGCTAATTTCCTAATCTATTATTAGCAAAAATTTCAGAACTGTACAGTAAGTGCAAGCAAAGTAATTTGGTAGGCAAAACGCGAAATTCTGAGCCTTAAACGTTGGTGGCGCCCTCACTTACGCCAAAAGATCGTGGTCGAAATGTACTAACGGTGATTACTGCCTGGAGGGTTAAATGGCCCCTTTGGAAATTCGTAATAAGATCCATTTCTCATTTATTAAATATTTTAAAATGAACCTAAGCTAACCATTCATACGGTTCATTTTTAAATATTCAGGAAATGATACATTGACCATATTAAGTGGCCGTTTTAAGCTCCCTGGGCTCTCTCGAACCAATTTACTCGCGTGTCAATATAAATCGAAATCTATTAGTTGTTATTGCATGAAAGATTATACAATCCGTCCCGTTCAAATTGATTTAATAACTGGAATAGCTTTAGTTTATTAAAAATACTAGCTTTTGCCCGCAATTTCTTCAGACTTCAGATTAAGATATTTAAAAAAATCCCTTAGGAATTACAGCACAATATATAACACCTATCTGTGTGTTCTGCTGCTCTGCTCCCATGACATAATTACTTAGTAAGTACCTTATTTACTAATCCAGGTGTTATCCTATTTATGTACTAAATTTTATCAAAATCCGTCAAACTATTTTTGGACTATACATACCAAACTTTTCCATTCATTATATAAATGGCAGTAGAATATTTTAAAATCCAAAATGCGTCCCCTATTCGTACCAGCCTCCAGCTATTATAAGGTTGTTCTTCGGATTCTTGAATATCCACGGTTTAGAGTTCAAAATTATATACTTATTTACTTCCACATACCTATCAAATAAAAAAAATAAAAAAAGAAAAAAAAATGAAAGAGTTGCATTGAGTTAAAAATTACAGGAATTTTATTGCTATGAGAGTCAAGTCTCTTTAATGATATACCTACACTTTGTATGCAGCAATGCTAGCAATTTTTTTTAATTTAGGTAAACTAAAAGAATTTTAAACAACTATTAATGGCTGCGTGACAACCTGTTGTGCAATAGACTCTAACTTCAGGACTACATACCTCCATTATATCTTGACCTGCGTCGCACAAAATGCGCCGCTATTTTTATCCACTCCTTGCCAAAGTATAGGAAAATTAGGGGACCAAGATAAGCTGGTGAGACTATATCAGCTATCAAATTTACAGCCAACCGTTAAAGCTCACTCCGAATAGATAACAAGCGTGTCTGTATTAAAGGAATGAGAGCAAAGACATTACTTCGGATTTCTTCAGTGAAAATCATAGTATAGATACCTTTATTGGACTGGCACCTTAAAATTTTAAAATTAAAAAAGAAAAAATTTTTTTTTTCTCAATATAAGTAAAATATACCTATCATTTCTTGATGTCAATATATTGCTTATATGTTTTCCTGTACGAATAAAGACGAAAAATAAGAATTTACAATAAAAATATAGCAAATGGATATTAGTAAAAAAGTATTCTAACCAGACCCAAACATAACAAGAAAGAAAACATAAAAGTTTACAAACCGAAGAAAATGCCAACGAACACTTATTGCAGTTCACTTTAATTTCAGCTAAAAGTTGTTTGTTTTTTCAGTAAGATTATCCTGCTAAACATCTATCTTTTGACTGCATTTGACTGTTCCCTCATGATGGAAGGCAAAGAAACATTCGAGGAAAAAATAATTTCTATAAATATTCGATCTTTTGTCGATACTAATTAAAACAATAAAAAAATTTTTTCTTGATTCTTATTTTATCATCGTTATTATTTTTGTATTCTAGTGTCACAAGTTATTCCACGAGCAGAGCTGCAGGACAATGCTAGTATATTTAAATATCTTACTAATTTTATAAATGTGAAAATTTGGATGTACTTATTTGTGTTAAATTTTAATCATGTTTCTAGATTAATTTCGATAAATTTTGATAAACTGATAGGATAAATCCTGGAATTGTGGATAAGGTACTTTTTTGCCACGAGAGCAGAGCCCCGGGGCACACCTAGTGTAAAACGATAATAAAAAGGGGGTTGAGATTGAGAGCACGTAGCTCAATTTATTGTGCATGCAAATTTGTAACTCAAGCAATAGCTAGCGTGGCATGAATTGGAATGGGTTGCCACAAGTAAAATTGTATCTTGGTATCCTTACTTCCTGAGATTCTACCACGATTCTACAGACTTGGACGGATTTAGATGGTTTTCACCATGTTCATCCATTTCTTTTCTGTAGTAGACGCAGAATCAATAGAATCGAATTAGAAGTATTATACAATACAACAAACTCCCATCCATACATCGATTTATTCTATTCCAATACCAACAACTAAGGTCACAAACTTTTTTAATTACAAATAGGTAATATTAAATAGTAATTAAGTACATCAAGAGAGATATGTAAGGATCGTAGCAAATGAAAATCGCTAGTAGCTGCTTACCCGGGAAAAAGGCGCGATAATATGTATGTACATTGTACATTTACTAACAAAATCAACAATATACTAGCGAACAAATTAAAATTGCAATGAGTATTGACTGAGTTAATATAAATGCATAAAAAGCCACCTCTACTCTATCCTAACGTGCGAAAAATTTTCACGATTTATAGTTCCAAGTTACTTTGTTCACAAAAATCTAGTGTTTCAATTGTTGTACGGCTCTCTAACTACCATGGCGTCATGCACTATTGCCCTTTTGGTCGTCACTACATTGTGTTATACACAATGCGTCTCTTCTGTACATTTTCCAGGCAAGTTCTTTTTTAAATAACTCCAGGTTATCCTGAAGCTTCTATCCGTCTGTGCGGAAAGAAAATTGATTTATATTAATACCAATATATTGATATTTTATATATATATTGCGCATGGATGCGGGCAGCGCAGGACCGGTCGTTATGGAAATCCTTGGGGGAGGCCTTTGTCCAGCAGTGGATGTCTTTCGGCTGAGAGAGAGAGAGAGAGAGATATTGATATTTATTGTTTTATTAAGAACCGTTTTTGTATGTGATTTTGTTAGTTCACTTTTTATCCATGACGTTTCTCTTTCCGCACAAACTCTAGCTTACATGATATCCCGAAATTTTCAAAATTATAAAATCAAATTACCCTCTCTGTTTCTTTAGTTATTTTTATTTGATCTACCTTCACGTACATTATTATTTAGCTTACTACGGTTTTGACCACAATTAATACAAAGAGTTCAAAGATTAAACCAAAAAAATTGAATAACCATCGACAATATGTCTCAATTAAAAAAAGTTCATTAAAAACTTTATTAATAATATCAAGTACTATGAACTAAGTATGTCACCCTCCAGCCCCCAAATATCTCTACACAAAGAATTGACATCAATCCATTGTTCCGTTTTGCTGTAAAAGAAGGTCAACCAAACAAACAACACACATTTATATATTAGTAGGTACGTGCTTTAAAAAGAAAAGATAATTGAGGACAAAAGAAAGCCAGTAATTATCTCCAAACAAAGCTTTATTAATTACCTTATTTCCAGCTTTTAATCAGACCGACACGGTAATTTACCT
The DNA here is from genome assembly GCA_018467065.1 of Ephestia elutella. Classification (NCBI taxonomy): domain Eukaryota; kingdom Metazoa; phylum Arthropoda; class Insecta; order Lepidoptera; family Pyralidae; genus Ephestia; species Ephestia elutella. The sequence continues at coordinate 12,347,591 of CM031566.1, forward strand.
TGATGTAATTAAAATTAATTACAATACACTTCTTTATTATCCTTATTATTATTATCCTTTATTATTGTTATTTTCCGATACTAAATTATTTTTCTACGTAATAGCGATTTGGCCATCAGTTTGGAGATATGTGTTGCTGACCGTACATTGATCTCATTTATCATAGACTGGTATTTAAATCTTTTTTGTGTCCAAAATAACCTTCAAAAGTTATAAGAAATCTAATCGAAGGGTATTTAAAAAAAAAGGATGAGATTTTTTTAAATTAAATGGAAAACTGAATACTTGATTAAGCAATTAGGCAAGAAAAGGTATATAAAAAACCGATTGTTTTTCTTTTTTGTTTAATTTTATTTGAAGCTGAGGCCGTGACTAAATTGTAATCTCATTTCGATTAATTTAACTCTTTCTAAGAAATAAAAAATAAATAGTTAAATTTACTCAAAGAGCCATTGAGATAATGATAAAGAATAGATGGAGCTCTTTTTAATAAACCATTATGTAGAAAAGGGTTTTATAATATATCTGACATGCAAAACTTTGTCAGAATGGATAAATACACAAACCAAACGTGTTGCTGCGGATATATTTCTATGGAGTTTTTGACGAAGCATGTTGATCCATAATATTTGTGAAGATTTTTGACAAAGATGTATTTTATTTTTTATGCGCGACATAAAAAAATAACACATCTTTGACGCTTGCAAATAGGTTTGTTGTAAATAGGTAAATTGGAATACAAAGAAGTAGGTATTATGGTATTAAGCTTTAAATTATAATTTACTAGCTTTTGCCCGCGGCTTCGCCCGCGTGAATTTCCCACGGGAACAGTGCTTTTTCCCGGGATAAAAAGTAGCCTATGTGCTATTCCAGGTCATTATCTATCTCTGTAGGTACCAAATTTCATCGAAATCCGTCCAGTAGATTTTGCGTGATTGAGTAACAAACATCCTTACAAACTCACAAACTCACAAACTCACAAATTCACAAACTCACAAACTCACATCCAAACTTTCGCATTTATAATATTAGTATGGATGATTTGATCGCTCAAATTTCTATGAACTTATACATAAATGGAGGATTCTTTGATCTGAAAACACCGTCAAATTTCAATGGACTTCTCATTATTCTATTAATATTCCATTTGAAGAAATTTTGTCAAAATTTGATATTAATTTATACATTTTCTGTTTCAGTAGCGAAAAAGGGAGTTCAAGACCTCTGTGAGAATTATGGACATGCGAGAATTCATAAGGTGATACACAATTAAACAACATTTTTTTTTTTCCGTTACTGACTGCCTGGGTGACTGACAGACAACGCACAGCCAAAACTACGGGGCGTGGGAAGCTAAAATTTGGTATGTAGGTTCCTGTAGGAGTTGGGAGGAAGCACTAATAAAGGATTTCCTGAAATTCCCACGTCAACAAAGTCCCGGGCACATGCTAGTTTAGTTACAGTTAAAACTTCTAAAAATATTATAAATAAATAAATATATACGGACAAATCACACAGATTGAGTTAGCCCCAAAGTAAGTTCGAGACTTGTGTTATGGGATACTAACTCAACGATACTATATTTTTATAACAAATACATATATACCATCCAAGACCCGGGTCAATCTGAAAAAGATCATTTTCCGTCTTGACCCGACCGGGGATAGAACCCGGGACCTCCGGTGTGGCAGTCATTAATAAGTCAGTTATTAATAAGTTTTGTTATTCTTTTGCCCATTTGTAGGTGGAATTCAAAAAGAAAATCTCCTTGCTAAAATCAACCTAATTCTTTTATACAGGTACTAGCTTTTACCCGCGGCTTCGCCCGCGTGACTTTCCCACGAGAACAGTGCTTTTTCCCGGGATGAAAAGTACCCTATGTACTTCCCAGTACTTTGCATGTGCTTGCAAAATTTCAGAAATATTGGTTCAGTAGATAAAGCGTGAAGAGGTAACAAATAAACAAATTCACTTTCGCATTTATAATATTAGTTAGGATTAGGATAGTTAGGATTATCTAGGATAGTATTTGATAATTGCAATTATCGTGTCGGTCTATATAATGCATTCAACGGATTAGGCTTGGCATTGATAATTCAGTCTGTTAGTAGTACTTACATGAAAAATGAACCCAAAGGCCACAGGCAGCACTAAGCCAGCACAGGAACGAGTATATCCAAAATAACCTTCAAAAGTTCTAAGAAATCTAATCGAAAGGTATTTAAAAAAAAAATCACACCTAGAGCCAGAGACAAATATTTGTTCCAATATTTGCCTGCACTGGGTATTAAAAACCCAAAACCTTCACGGCAGAGCCGTGCGTGATTACCATATAGCATAAGGATCATAATATTTTCGTCTGTAAGGAGGAAAATATGACGGAATAAAACTGGGAAATCTGTGTTATGAAGGAAAATAAAATTGGTAATGTGATTATTTTCTCAAACGCCCCATTGTTTCTGCCGCGAAATTTATTGCTAAATCCGTCTGAGAAAAGTGGAGACATTAAGCTGGTATTATCCATCACGTTTTATTTCAGATTTCTCAGGTGAGAATTCCGCACCAATTTAATGATAACTTAAGAAATTTATTATTTACTAGCTTTTGCCCGCGGCTTCGCCCGCGTGAATTTCCCACGGGAACAGTGCTTTTTCCCGGGATGAAAGGTACCCTATGTCCTTCTCCGTACTTCCAGCTATGTGTATGCGAAATTTCAGGAAGATTGGTTTAGTAGATAAAGCGTGAAAATGTAACAAACAAACAAACAAACTCACTTTCACTTTTATAATATTAGTTAGGATAGGATATTACGTCTATATTAGAAATGCATTTTTTTTTAAAAAAGCTCTATCTAGCTTGTTAAAGATAAAGATATAGACTATGTATGTGATTTATTGACTTTTTTTTAAATTCGAAACAAGCTAATTGTTATAAATAACACGACTGATAACTCACATAGTCCCGCATCTTCGCTACATTGGGAATTTCGGAGATTAGTACAGCCTTCTTCATAAATATGGCAGAAATATTTTTTCTAATCGGACCGGTAGTGTTAGAGATTAGCATGTTCAAACTTTCAGCTATATCATATTAGAATAGATACCTATACAGATAATTTCCAAAACAAAATATCATTTTTATATTTCTGAGTCAACATTTTTTATTGAAATTTTTTCAGTACATTGCGAAGAAGCGAAAAGATAATAGCTTAACTAGTCGAATAACTTAAATCATTGTATCTAAAATGGCTACCAAATCCTAACTTTTATTCCCAAGATACACATACACTTTTGTTGCATTGTGACCATTCTTAAAAGTTACAACTTTCATCTGTCGAACAAAATGTATTTCCTGAAGAGTAATAAATTGCAAATCTTCCGCTAGTTATGATACCAGGGGAATAGTCCTACTACCTATCTTGGAAGAGCCCTAGATACTTCTTTAATTTGAGAAATGTGATCATCGAGCAACAAGGACTTTCGCGCGCGGAACGGAACGTGTTGCATGACTGCGATATAGTAGTATTCAATTTTGTATAAATAAGCTACTCTTAGTGGCGCCATCTGTTACTTGTTGTTTGTAATTTTTATGCTGTTAACGAATTATATACCTACAATTTATACGTGTGCAATGGTGACAAAGCGAGATTTTTCACGTTTTAATTTTTCGTTTTAATAGATACTCTGCTTCATCTGCAAAGGATTTGACCCATCGTGCTTCAAGCCGGAAACAACAACGACTACAACAACAACAACTACAACGAATCCGTCAACAACCACCACTGAAAGTACAAGTTCTTCAACAACAGCTGCACCAACAACAGCCCCAACAACAGCACCGACAACTACATCTTCTGCTGCTCCTCTTGATGACGAATGACACTTTAGTATCATAACGTTTATACATACTGTTGAATCATCTTACTGTTGCCGTTTACTTAAGAGAGTATGCTGCATTCTGTAGTCCATAGAATTTGTGGCAATTTTACTTTATTTTTTTGTAATAAGTGCTTAATCAAGCTAATAAATAATATGTAATGTTCGTTTCTTGTGTTGTTAATACTTATAATTAGTTTCTGCATTTCAAATGCCTGCATCCAAAGCGTGGGACTTAAATTTCCGTGCATAAATTGGATATGACAATCACTACGTGTGGATGGGGACTAGTTTAAATGCTTTGTATTATGAAAAGAAACTACTTTTTAATAGTTATTAATTAAGTACGTCTTCACGTTACTGGAAGAATTTAGATGAAATTTGGCACAAGCATAAAGTGAGAATAGAAAAAGAAATAGAGTGGAAAGAGGAAAGAAGATTCAACTCGGGTGAAGCTAATCTTACTTATACTAATCCTAACTATCCTAATCCTAACTAATATTATAAATGCGAAAGTGAGTTTGTTTGTTACCTCTTCACGCTTTATCTACTGAACCAATCTTCCTGAAATTTTACATACATATAGCTGGAAGTACGGAAAAGGACATAGGGTTCCTTTCATCCCGGGAAAAAGCACTGTTCCCGTGGGGAAATTCACGCGGGCGAAAGCTAGTTAATATTATAAATGCGAAAGTTTGGATGTGAGTTTGTGAGCATGTTTGTTCTCAACTCAATCACGCAAAATCTACTAGACGGATTTCGATGAAATTTGGTACACGGGTAGAAAAATACCGGGAATAGCACATAGGGTACTTTTTATCCCGAAATTACCACGGGAGCGAAGATCCGGGGCGCGGCTAGTATTTGAATAAAAGCCGTAAAGGTGCGCTTAATATCGTACGACGAATATGATTCATGCGACATGTACGCATCGTAATGGAGCACGAAATACTCGTAAAGCTCTGTTTTACTGTCTCAAGCTGTAATTTAAAATAAATTAACAACTTTTGAAATCCTGAAGAGAAATGTAGAAAATCTAATTTAAGTAAGAATATGGAAGTTATTGTATTTTTGCGTTCGAACATTTGGTAATATGTGTGTGCAGTATACCTAATTAAAGAATTACACAAAGAATTATTTACGAATTGTTCAGATAGAATTGACAATATCTTTCATTAAAAAGAAACCAAACTCAGGAGTTTACGTATAGCGTTAGAGCGCGGTAGTGTAGTGTGCGTTGCCAAAACACATGTCTATCTATTAGTATATCTATACCTATATGTATAGGTATACTTGATCACTAACACATGAAAGAAAGAGGAAAACGACATCCAAGTGAAGGAATTTTCACATTTCGCTCGCAAAGAATTAGGAGCCTCTATTTGAGTAACTGTATAACATTTTCATGGCTTATCGTAATGCTAGAGTGACATAAATGTATTAAGGTACCTTTCAACCGATCGGGATTCATTTTATCCTCTGTTAGAGTAACATGAATCTACCTTTCAGCCGAATCCTGGTTTATCTATACATATAATAAAACAGTAAAAATATTTTGTCTGTACATTTAATATTTTTGACTGAAATGGATAGAGGGAGACCTAAAAAGAACAATAGAAAGCAAAAAAAATTTTTTGGAATTTCTTGTCTGTCTGTCTGTCTGTCTGTCTGTCTGTCTGTCTGTCTGTATGTATGTACGCGTTTCACGCAAAAACTACTGGACGGATTTGAATGAAACTTTTTTTGTTGTATAGCTATTAAGCCTGGGCAACATATAGGCTATAATTCATTTTGAAAACTGGAACACCTGATGAAGAACCATAACGGAACAGCTAAACTATAAGTAATATGGAAATGGTGCCTTAACAAAAATCGTTCAACCTGATGAGCATTTTCTGCCGACGTATAAAAATTGAAGATCTGGAACATCTGATGAAAAGCTCCAAGAGATATTTTTCATCTAAGCGAAACTTACGCGGGCGTAGCCGCGGGCGACAGCTAGTTATATTTGTAAAGACTAATAATCTCATACATATGCTGAATCATCGGCAAAACTGACCCATGTTTGACTGCTTCATCTTTATTTGTAATTTATGTAAGTATATTTATGGGTACGTACTTATATTTTTGTGTTTATTTGTATTATATATGTATTATATGCATATTAATTAATTTTATTTACGTAGCATCTTTATATGTATCTGTTTAATTTCTTCTTCTCTCTTCTTCTCTTCTCTCAGCCGAAATACGTCCACTGCTGGACAAAGGCCTCCCCCAAGGATTTCCACAACGACCGGTCCTGCGCTGCCCGCATCCATGCGCATCCCGCGACCTTCACCAGGTCGTCGGTCCACCGAGTGGGGGCCTGCCAACACTACGTTTTCCGGTTCTCTGTTTAATTTACCAATAATTAATTTGTATAATAGAATTTATTAACACCCACATGAACTCTCTGCTCAACCCTAAGGTTTAACTGTCAGACAATGCTTTTAGCATTAAGTCCACCTTTTATATTGTCTTTTGTATGTGTAACACAAAAGTAAAACATAAATTTAAATTAGCTGGTATTTATTTATAAATCTAAAATGTTAAATCTAGACTGTCTGTTCGAACCTGGAGATTTGAATAGGCCTAACTTACAGGATTCTAAGTGATTTCTTGTTTTGGAAAACAACACAAAAATCAAAAGCATATACAAACACAACATTGGAAAACATGAAATCACAGGGCCATTTAGACGGTGCAAGTTTCTTGAACATTCAAGAGCAATAATTGAATGCAATAATTGCAGTGCAAGAATTGACTTTCAATAATTGAAAGCAACTGTTTACATGGTGATATAAATAAAAAAATTGAATACAATTATTGAATGCAAATCTTGACAATCAATAATTACCAATGTGTTCTGTTTACACGAATACAATTGTTTAGGCAATTATTGCATTCCATTTTTGAAACACAGATTTGTATGGGCACGTGCCATTTTTTAGCGACTTGCTTCAAGAATCGCACGTATTTGCGTAGTCAAATTTTTCATGCAAGAATTTAATGACATTTTCTGGCATGTATTGTTTACACCAAGAAAAGTTTTGAATCCAAACTTGCATACCAGTTCAAGAATGTTACGTGTTGTTTAGACTATGCAAGTAAATTATTGCTTCAATTTAATCGTATTCAACGGGCAAGACTTGTACCGTCTAAATGGCCCTTAAGATTGGAAAATTTGACAAATAAGCAGTAATAATCATTCCACGTGTCGCTTCATAGCTTGATCACAACTAATTCTCTATCTACATCATGATATTCAAAGCAGAGTGACATTTTGGCACCATCTGCAAAATGACAACCAAATCAAATTATGACATTACTTTTGCGCCACTCTGTATATTACACTGATATATTACACGGAACTATAGAGTTAATTATCCCTTAAGAATAATTAACTATTATGCATGGAACTAACAGCTGTACGAAGTTCTCATTGGTTACACGTGTTGGTATATTATCACGCCTATTCCCCGTGATATATTTACTTATCTCATTACTTACATACTAATGTGCTTTTAATATTTGTTAACAAATTGTTATAAACAACTTTATCTTTTCTCAAATCAGTATAGGTACCCAAAGAGACAAGATTGCAAGAGATCAAGATCAAGATCAAGATCTTACTTTGACAGTAACAGTACAGTGACTTTAACCGTACCGGTTATATTAGGAAGTATGAGTTGCACCAGTTGTCAAATAATATGATAAAAGTAAACGTGTCGCTGTTAACTTTAACACTAACCTTATCAAAAACTTCAATTTCTGTGCAACCCAACCTAAATAAATTAAAAAAAAAAACAAATAAATTGTAAAACATTAATCCGTACGTATGAAGTTAATTAGCTTTATACCGCAACACTTTAGTCTCTAGAGAACTTGCAAGTAGAGATGAAGCGCCCGGCAAACACTGGACTTTTTCGAAAAATTCAGCCACATACACTGAAATCCAATTTTTTCATAACAGGGCGGTAAACGAGCAAGCGAGTCACCTGATGGTAAGTGATCACCACTGTCCATGGACAACCACCAGGGGTTTCACAAGAGTGTTGCCGGCCTTTCAAGAAGACTTGTTTTGTGAAGGTTCCAATGTCGTATCGGCCTACTAATCTACCATAATGTACGCAAGTATGTTCGTTACTCATCTACTTGATGGATTTTGATGAAATTTGGTATACTGGTAGAAAAAAAAATACCGGGAATAGCACATAGGGTTATTTCCCACCGGAGCGAAGCCTCAGGGCGCAGCTCGTTGTCATATAAAATACAGCAGATGTAATTCCTAGTTGTGTTAAATTGTTCTTATTTCTGGTTTCAGCCCTATTTACACTCGTATTTAGCTGAGACTGAGCATTTTCAAAGCGTCTCGTTTTGGTCTGGTGCTTACTATTAACCATCCTGGATCAAGTAAACATGTTTCAGATTGCACTGCACATAGGTACTTACAAGACCGAGTGGTTTTATTGGAGTTTTGTAATTAAACTCGTAATAATATGAAAGTAGACTTAATGTAATGACACGCTGTATAAAATGAAATGAAAGAAATAAATAATGTGAGATATCCTGAAAACACCTACTTCTTTCTCGTTAAAAAAATAATTTTGTTATTTTCTATGACAAATACGCCAAACTTTTATGCAAAAATTCGGAGCTGTTTTTATCAATATTTATATTAACATTTTAACCTCAACCACTTTTAAGATGGGCATTGATTAATGAACATTTAGGTTAGATCAAAAAGAATTCGCTTCATTTACAGATAAAAATTTCTTACAAAATGGACGATTAAAAAGTCAGAGACTGATCTGCCTACGTAATTTGTGTCTAGCCTTAAAGCTGCGTGTCCACTGGACCGGAATCGGAGCGTACGCAGCTGACGGATTTGTTGCTTTGTACTATGGAATGAAACAGCTTCCACTGAATCGGTTAACGCTGTTTCATTGTCATACTATCATGTTAATACAGTGGAAGTGTTTGTAAGTTTGTTTGTAGGGAGAAATCTTCGGAATTACTGAACTGATTTTAAAAATTCTTTCATCACCAATGGTAAGCTCTACAATTTATGTATGTACTTCTCGAGTGAAGCCGCGCCAGTATTCAATACCAAGAAACAAATCCGTCCGCTGCGTTCGCTTCGATCCCGATCCAGTGAACGCGCAGCTTAACAGTCTTTCTGTCAGCAATAAGCCAGCCCACGCTTCAAAAATATTTTATTTTGAATATTTGGATTATTTGTTTCTAGAAAATATTTACAATGTAGGAGTTTAAAATAATAGATAAAAGTTATCCACTAGACTAGACTGGAAAAGTAAAAGCATCGTGACACTGGATACCGTTTATTATATATTATTCAACATATCTACATTTTATAAGAGCGTGAAAAAACTAAACTTTGTCAAAATTATTTTTGATTAATATTTCTATAGGTTTTTACCATGGAAGTAATAAGTACTTTTTACTTCCATGGTTTTTACGAGTATCATAGAGGTAATTACTCCTTACCTCTATGGATCATAACTTTAAGGTTTTATACAGAAGAATAAAATTTGATTAATGTGAGTGAATCCTTTTCTGGTATGTTAATTAAGTGTATTCAAATGTTGACAAAGTTTCGTCTTAATAAAAATAAAAATATTTAATGTTTATGGTTTCTTCCGCTGTGAGTGCTCTGAGTTCGATTATGAGAATATCCAATAGAGGCTTTCTGAAAAAAAAAATATAGTAAGTACTTAGCATAGAGCACGAGTCATAACATTACGCACAGCGTATGGGAATCCTCTACTCTCTGCTCAATTTGCTAAATAATTTCGTTAAGCTAAACGCTAATTCCTTATTACCGTTCAAGACATAGTTCTTCTTTAAAGATTTCCTGCTTGGCCTGTCGGAGCCGTCCTGAATTTTATGTTTTTTTAAACTTAACGTAACAACGGATCATCCTCAAAAAAATGTTTAGTGTGTAGGTCGTAACATACTTAGATGAGTAACATAACAAAGCAATCTTCAAAAATCACTCTGCATAGACATTTTACTCCTATTTATCGCAGAATATTTGTGGAATAGTTGATACCATTTATTGCACTAAATAGATGATATTTGTGACAGAATGTGTATTTTCTGTTACCCTTTTATTTTGACCTAGTGATTAGGTGGAGTTACGCAAATTCACTGAATTTTGCCTCTCAATTTATCATCTTAATGACGTGATTTCGGTAATGTTACCTATTGCCGTTGCGCAAAGTTGTTTGGGGTTACGAGCTTAGACATTATCTTGAAATTTGTACTAAAATATACTAAATAATAAGCTATATATGTACGTATGTACTTTCTTTTAGGAATTTTGCAAAATTCGATTTTAACCTCATCAAAAACATAAATGTGAAATGAGAGCCAAATTTAATATTAAGACAAAACTTGCTTCTATAAATGCAGTATTTAGTACCAGGGCGACGATTCTTATAACGTTAAGTCATAAATGTGTCTCAATGACGTTTCAACAGCAGTAGATTTTTACACAGTTTTTGTTCAGTGATGTGTAAAAAACTATTATTGATAAACCATTGACACGAGATGATTATGATTTAACGTCAAAAAAACCCCAAAGATCGACTGTTAGATAATGCTTCTGCATTAAGTCCACGCCATACATTGTACTTGTACAATAAACGTCAGCAGAATCGACTCCCAGGTCACATTTATAACATTACCATAAAATAAAATAAACTGTAGTAGTGGTTTATGTGTGAAATCTAACATACTTTAACAAATAATTAATTTTGCATTTGGAAAAAATGGAAACAAAAAGGGGAAGGAAAAAATGAAAATAATGGGACTAGCTAAAATATTGTAAATATTTTTTCATGTTCTCTGAGCGAATTCACAAGAATAGCTTTTGAACAGCTTGCGACAGAAAAACAATTAGGTATATTTAATTGAAAAAACGAAAATAGTAGATTTTACAACAAGTGCACAAAACGAATCATTTTTATCCGAGACTTTTAGCAGCCCGAGCCGAAGGCGAGGGTTGATAGTAATGTCGAGGATAAAAATCGTTTTGTGGACGAGTTATAAACTCTGCTTTTCACTTCGATTGCGAGGAAATAAATCAAATTGAAGAAATTAATAAACGCACGAAAAAACAAGAGCTGTTTCCCGCCGCTTTATTTTTTTAATCCTATGACATTGATAGGCTTGGGCTGCAAACCTATACAGCCTACTATTAAATTAATTTTGTAATAATATTTTTCTTAAATTAATTAAATAAGCTACCGTACTTGAATTTAAATTTTAATATCTTTTATGTCTTAAAAAACACATAAGGTAAATAAATTAAAAGTAAATATTATAAAATAACAAATTCTGTCTATGAACTTTTTATCATGTTTGGCTGTATGGCTCATTTTCTTTGCCTTAATATAGATACATTTATGAGTAGATACGTTAATGCCCTTGTGCACAAAATTTGATTTTGTGCAGCCTATATCCTGCACAAATAAGCACTTTCAGAGCATGAGAAGTGAAAAATATATTTTTTAAAAGAACGTTATTAAAAGTTATAGAATCAAGACGTGGAAAGATGTTCGGCCATCTTGTACGACATGACGATTTGATTAAAAACCTGATAGAAGGGAAAATAGAAGCTAGAAGAGGAAGAGGAAAGCCAAGAAGGGCTTATGTAGACCAAATAAAAGAGAAGGCAAAAGTTGTGTCGTACAAGGAGGTCAAGGCGATGCCTGAGAATAGGGAGAGATGGAAGGAACTCCACCGACCAAAACAGCGTTCTTATATTTAAATGAAATGAATGAAAATATATAGACATTCCATCCAACCTGTTTGTCCAAGGGTTGTGCCTTCGGAGCCTCTTGGAACACCGCTGGAGGTTCGAACCCGCCTACGGAACCCGGGTGAGGCCACTCTTCATCACCCGCTCCATCGTTCTTAGCCTTCTCATTCCTCTTCTTGCTATTTGCTGTCAAAAGAAAAAAAAATGTTTTTATTGCATTAAAATTAAAAAAAACACTACTACTATCTGCCGAAATATATGAGCGTCCGCGCCTTCGCCCGCGAAAATTTCCCACGGGAACAGTGTTTTTTCCCGGAATGTGACCCTATGTCCTTCTCTGTACCTGTAACTTTGTGTATGCGAAATTTCGGAAATATTGGTTCAGTAGGTAAAGCGTGAAAAGGTAACAAACAAACAAACTCACTTTCGAATTTATAATATTAGTCAGGATTAGAATGTAACCAGGCAGGGCTTAAGGATTTGGAAGGAATATTTAAGGACGTTTTTTTTTTAAATATTTTTATTGCACAAATAAAACACAAAACCAAGATACAGTACAGAGCAGTGATTGCAAGTTATATATTATACTAGCTTTTGCCCTCGGCTTCACCCGCGTAAACTTCCCACGGGAACAGTGCTTTTTCCCGGGATGAAAGGTACCCTATGTCCTTCTCCGTACTTCTAACTATGTGTATGCGAAGTTTTAGGAAGATTGGTACAGTAGATAGAGCGTGGAGAGGTAACAAACAAACAAATAAACAAACAAACTAGGTTAGGATAGAATTGAACCATAGATATAATTGTTAAAAACATTTTATTCTAATTCTAGGCAATCATGTTAAACATTGAACTTTAGGTGTAAGTAGTGCCTATTAGTTCCATGGTTAAAAATCGCAAAATTAATATTTAATGTTTTAAGTTGACTGACTCAACACAAGTGAATTAACTGTCTATTCGAAACGAAACAAAATAGGAGGTTATTTCTGTTATTTCCCTTCAGATTATTGTTTGTTGACAATAAATTATACAACTGTTTCGGCCTGTAATTACAGAAAATTTCCAAAACAAACAATTAAGTAAACAGTCATTTCAAATAATCCAAATTATCTGAAATTGCTTTGGATTCATTAAAACTGAACTTTTAAGGGCGCAATATTGTTTGAATTCTGAATTAGAACTCCTACACTCTAGAAAGTATTGCGATATTGTGACTAACAATATCGCAATACTTTGAAGTAATAAGATCGATAAAAAACCGAGTGCGTATGTTTGACAGAAAAACATAAATTCTAACAAAAAAATTACCAATAATTGGATTTCTGTAATAAAACTATAACGTGAGATTCGAAGGAAACAGGTTCAAAGAAAACCAAGGTATAGTCGCATTCAATAAAAAATAAATAAGGAAAATAAATAAGGATCTGACATGAACGTAATTAGAATGGTGGTCCTGCGATTACGTTCCTATAAACGGTAATATAGCACGATATCAGTATTGTAACGTAATACATTGTTTTGTTACATACTTTTATATACTGTGAATGAGACGTGTTATTATTTTTGCCATTTAATACGTAATTGCTTTATAAACTAATGAAAAACAAAGTGGCATATTATTGTGTAACCGGAACATTCCCGAAATTTCCCACAGATAAAGCCCCAAATAAAAGCTATAAGTAGTAAATAAAATGATAAAACAAAACGCTATGAAAGATAAAACTACAAACAGCAAAATTTAATTCGAAATAAGCGAATATGAATGCTAATAAAAATAGAGATGAACAACTCTTGCGGGAAATGTACAGTCACGAACATTGATTCTCCAATTATAGACTTTATCACATTGTCTTAAAGACCGAAGTGTTTATATATATTGCTTGTGACTGTACTCAAGTGCTGCGAAAGTATGTCGAAAATGCTTTTGAATATTCAAGGAGTGTGGTCGCATAAGCGAATGAACTGACAGCTCGGATTGTTGAGATAGCAGAGATGTTTTTTTTTTAACCGGGAAAAACGAATATGAAAATTTTATTGCGAAACGGTGCTGACTTTTAGTTCGTCTAAGGTGCAGAGCTGTGCATTTTTTATGCCAATGTGTGCGGAAATTTTCGTTTATTTTCTGTTCTTATTTTGTTTTTCGTTTTACAAATGTAAATTTATTTTAGAGTGGTCATTCTGCCAGCCAAAAATATGACATGAATTATTAAGGAAGATTTGACCCGCCCGCCGAGTCAACACGCTAAGAAGAAGAAAGACTTGAGCCTTTTTGGCGTTTTAACGGCGGACGTAACCGCAAAGTCTACGTATGAATACATATAGTATACTTTAAAAAAATTAACCACCGGGCACTATTTTGAACTCTCCAATTAAAATGTTACGCCCGGATACTACTTTCAGTTTCAAATGAGTCTTACATTTTTTTTATTCGAGGAACTACCTATACTAAGTTGGTTTGTAAATTTTCAAGCATCGCAAGATTAAATTTTCACATACCAGATTCAAGCAATACGGCAAACACAACCAAGACGAATAAAATTGTGGTCTTCATTGTAGATTTTATGTCTTCTTTAAAAAAAAGGCTTGAAAATCCACAATATATACTGTACAAGAAGATAAAACACTCATTTGAAGCTATATCCTGTAATTTTGAAGAGTAATTTGAACGCAATTATACTTCAGAAACATGGACAAGTGTCTAATGGGAAAAATAACTTCTTCTTTCTTTTAATTGCGTAATCCCAAAGAGATTCCTCTTTTCATTAAATTGGTTCAAAAGCGCTGATGGTCTTCATACCAGAAAGGAGCAAAGTAAGTAAGTACTGTTTCCACAAACTTGATTTCAGTTTTACAGTTTTAATCGCTCGTTTAAAAACAGTCGAAGTTCGCTTCGGTTCAGTCATTAGTTAAAACTTTAGTTCAAATCAAGTTCTTTGAAGGAGAAAATTTCAATAAATTGGAATTAAGTTTTCAAGAAGTCATATCGCATGCTTTTTTATTTATGCAAAACAAAGCTATTCTTTTTTAATAATTATATTTTTATTCTAGTTTGTCTGTTTGCTACTCTTTTACTTACTCCTAAAACCGCCATTACAGCTGCGTAGAAAATATGAGGTCAAAAATTTACATGTACCTGTTTTAAATTGTAACATCTTCTATCAACTGTATTCTTGCAAATAAATATTGATTGAATGATTGATTGATTGAAGCTGAATAGAGTATGAAAATGCAATTAAAAACTGATCTAAGATGAAAAATAAACCTATATATTTACTTTTCAACCGACTTCAAAAACCAAAAAGAGGAGGTTCTCAAGTTGGCATGGCACAGACTTCCATTCAAGCAGTAGGTAGCTTTGTTATTTCTTGATTTTGAGTGTAGTATTAAAGTCGGTTCAATTTTTTCGGAAAAAGATTTTTTCCCTGCTTGTACCGGCTAGTTCAATATAATGGATTGTGTGTAAATAGGGCAAGTAAATTATGTCACAAAGCATTTAAAATGGACGGTTTACCATTTTCCCTTGTAGTTTCCTATTAACTGATAGATAATAGTCATGTTGACTTTAAAATTTTGTGACTTGATAATTATGTAATTGAACACCAAAATCAATATTCAAGGAAACGACCGATAGTTTAGGCTTTCTCTGTATGGGGCCTAATACAGTCAAATGCAGTTGAAGTCTATTTAATTCATCTCGTTGTGAATTAAAAAGATTTGAATTGGATGGAGAAATCTGATAGAGAATGGGTAGTAACAACAAAATATGCCGCCTAACAACACTAACACTTCGTCGAATTCCTACAAAAGTTAAGTAAATCGACAAAAGTAATGATATACAAACATGACAAACTGACACATCAACTTAGATGGCTGGTATGCAAATATGTATAACAATGTATGTTTTGAACTGAAGTGGTGTAATATGATTTGTTTGCAAATTTCGTCGTCATCGTCTGGTTGTGCGAGACAGTGTTTCAGGAGTTGGGGTAGAAATGTTCTTCTAATTCAGTTCTGATTGGGTTGACATATCAAAAGTAACAATAACAATTGTTACGAACTAAGTTAATCGCTCAATAAAGAGTTGCTCAACTATTAAGTGCTTAGTAAAGTCGGGTTTGTGGCTACTTGTAATATATTTTGTTAGTTACGCCAAACTCTTACCTTGACCTCCAAACTCACGAAAGTTGGAATCAGAATAATTTATGAAAATGTATTATACAACTGTTTGTTGTTCGTTGCCATAATAAATAAAAATTATTAAAAGAAAATGTTTCATCATACTTACTTATCAACTGTGTAAACGGCATTAAACATTTTTGCGTAATGCCCTTACAAATTTGTGAAATTTACAGACAAAAATTTGAAAAGAAATCGATTTGGATTCTATATGCAAGGGTTTTACAACTCATTATTATGGGTCATTTATAGTTTTTATATTTAGATACATATCTTTTTGTCTCATTCTTTCAATGTCAAAGCGAATAGCTAAAATAATTTTAATAAACATTTTTAAACTTTAAAATACGTAGAAACAGCTTACAAACTGGATTTACATTTTGGATGGAATATGACAAGGTTTTAATAAGGATAATTACAAAGAGTTGAAAAAATTTATTTTACAAAAAGTAAAATATATGTGAGAAATAAGCGGGTTGGATTACACGTGCTATAATGGTCTTTTTTAAGCCCTTAATGACGAAAGTTTTGAGGTCGGCAGGTAAATGGGATAAAAAAGAGGTAATTACAAAGGCGTTCTGTTGTACAGCCAACTACACAGCTACCTATATAAATTCATTGCGAATTCGTCGTTATTACCACCACATAAATTTTCATACTGATGTCTGTATGTACATGTACTGTACACTGTATTTATGTAAGTACACGTGGGCAGTTTAGGATTACAATTGTTAGTATGTTCTAAATCTATGAGATTACCATAAGTATTTTATTAAACGTCATCGTTTAGCTATAACAATAATTAATTTAGTGTATTAGTTACATTGAGTTTATATAGGTATTGATAAATTTTTTAGAGAGAATGTAGGTAACTATTTCAATAATCGTCACATCGATAGTCGACTCGTTCTAGTAATTGAAAACGTTTTTCGACAGATACAAATGTCTTAAAAAAAACTGACCACACCATCGGGTAGGTATGCAATGCATGATGCATGCTCTTCATATGGTTATTCGGTATTTGCAGCCAGTCATCGTACACTGCGTAGTTTTGTCTCATGTTAATGCATAATTCGTATTAAAACTAAGCAATATACATACGCAAACTCCAAATAGCCCTGTAGCAGCATTACAGGGTTTTCCAGACAAAATCAAAACCAGAGTGAATAGGCTGCTTCTGGGTAAGCTCGCTACACCGTAGATGTCATCTCTGTCCTCGGGCAAGATTGTAGTCAAGAGCAAAGCTCATCTTTGATATAAAAATAAAAATCTACTCCCGAGTGATACATTGTGAATAAATCCGTAAGATAATATTTTATTTTTTTATTGATTTTAAATACAACTTGGCAGCTTGATGCAGAGGGGTTTCGCAGACAGCACACGGTGCTCGTATGGAGACTCGTAGCAGACAATATCCTATCTAATTTTTTAAAGGATTTTTGTGCACTCAAGATGCTGTACAACGTCAAAAGTCAAAGTCAATCGTTTTTATTTAATTTGGCTTAAAAATAGCACTTTTAAATCAAATTCTTACTTTTTAGTTAGTTGACGTCATAAAATTACTTAAAGCTAAGGTTACCACCGCCTTCAAAGCGATACAATACTCTTATTAAATACAGAAAGTATAAAATTGCAATAGCTCAATTGGAAGAGCAAGCTCGTATAGACCTGGTTCAAGTCCTGCTCGCATGGAATATTTTCATCATATAAAATTTCTATCCTAATCCTAACTAATATTATAAATGTGAAAGTGAGTTTGTTTGTTGGTTTGTTTGTTTGTTACCTCTACACGCTTTATCTACTGAACCAATCTTCCTGAAATTTCGCATACACATAGTTAGAAGTACAGAGAAGGAGATAGGGTACCTTTCATCCCGGGAAAAGGCACGGATGGGAAATTCACGCGGGCGAAGCCGACCCCCCCTATCTTGCCCAAACTTATGCACCTTGAGAGACCCAATGCACAGATAATAATGAACTAACTGATTTTTGATCAGGAATTAGTCAGGTCGACACGACAAATAAGAATACAGCTTAATGTTGCTATTATCAGCGCTCATTGCATTTCTCCTGGCCATAAGGGATACGCTTTATGGCCGGGTAATCCCCGACATATTCCGCGTGTAATTTGCCCAGTATCCGACTTTACTGCTGTCGCCATGGCAACCGCGTCTTTGACAAGATTACCACGACCTTATTGGGTTGACGTAATGTTCAGTCATCTTTTTACAAGCTTATATTTAACTTGCAATGTATGTTCGGGTCTGTAAGCTAAATAGAACTAATTCCAAAAAGTCTCATATAGAAATTAGATATGGTGAAAAAATTCCAAACGAGCAGGACTTGAACCCGCGACCACATGGAATTTTTTCACCATATCCAATTTCTATATGAGAGTACTTTAGTACTGAAACTTTGCCTTTAAAAGCACATTTTTACGTAACTCTCTTTCATAGGACCTCATTTAATTTAATTTAATTTTTCAATATTTAAATTATTATAATAATAAATTAAAAACTAAAATACAAACTAAATTAAAATACCTACTAAAATTAAAAACTAAGGAATACAAAAAATAATAATTACAAGTTGTAAAGCCCCTCAAGAGCGTAGCCCCGCGGCAACGTGCCCAAAGGCTGGCTGCATTGCTAAGTTTATTGCTTTAGTACTAATTGCATCTGAGATGCACAAAAATCCAAATTTTAAACTAATTCCGCTTGTCCTACAAAGTAGAAATCTTACACGTAGATTCAGTATCGATGAAAATGCATTATTATTACAACCATGACCTGATGGTACACCCAAGATTGGCTTCCAAAGAGGGGCATTGACATCAGTTTTTTGTGAAGATCCCTGACTATGAATAAAACCTGTTACCAATATTTTTTTTTTAATATTAAAGAAATTCTCTGTGAATCTATTTTTTTTATAAATACCGGTACAGAATGTAACCGGGTTTAGTAAGTGTTTTATATCGTATTCTACCTTTTCGCTTCGTTTAGTTACATCATAACCAATTGCCATATTTCAATAACTAGGTACTGTATTAGGTAAATACGATTTACATACATTAACACAACTGGCAGTATTTAACCCTTGGGTAATCAAAATAATCTCTGTAAATATACGGGAAGTGCCATATAAAACCAGTTGTATGTCACTCGATGTTACGTCTAGTCTTGTTTCCTTGCTTTCAATGTAAGAGTAAGATTACCCATAATTATTAATCAGGACTCATAGTATCTCGGTGTATTTCTATACGAACTGCGCCCTGGGGCTTCGCTTCCGTGGGAATTTCGAGATTAAAAGTACCCTATGTGCTATTCCCGTCATTTTTCTACCTGTGTACAAAATTTCATCAAAATCCGTTTAGTAGACTTTGCGTGATGCGCGAAAAGCATACTCAGAAACTTACATTCAAACATTCATATTTGACGACTCTGGAAACCATAGAGTTAGGTACATCCTGCTGGAACCAGAGTGAAATAAAGGCCTTTTTGTTTTGTGCCCCTTTTTTATATACATACATACATATTATCACGCCTTTTTCCCGTGGGGGTAGGCAGAGACTAGCGATTTTCACCTGCTACGATCCTTACAGATCTCTCTTGCTTCCTCTACACTCATCACTCTCTTCATACATGCTCTCCGATTACCGTCCCGACTAACAGAAGTGAAGGCATTTTTACCGAGGTAAAAATGCCTTCACTTCTGTTAGTTTGACCCACTAGTTTGTTTTTGTACCCTAGCTCACTCTATAATTTAGACTCGTGTCCGAAAGATCCCAGGTCTATTAAACGTAACGGACTTGAAAGTCCTAATCGTGGCTCATTTCATTTTGTAGATCAATCTGAACATGCAACGGTAATTTTAATAGACCACCAATCACTCTATCATCAAGCTAATGTGTGAAATGGAGAACTCAAGTGGCAAAACCACTTCATTACCATATAAATGTTTTTGTGTGTGTTTTATTCCACATAAGACATAACTATACCGACAATAACTAGCTCTTAAGTAAAAAGCAGAAGATTCAAACGCCTGAACAGCAGCTCCTTGAATCCATCTTCAATGTTAGTGATAAAAACAAAAGATAAGGTTATTGTCATGTCGTTTATATGAAAACGTAACGGAACAGCAATAAAACGCAATTTTATGCCGCGAAAGTCTCAAACAATAAGCCACAAATCTTGTTATTGTGAACATGACGCAAGTATCAACTTTCTTCGCTATATTTTACAAAACACAAGTGGCTGGGACAGTAGGCAGGGTTATTATAACTTGTAGTTTATTTGCTAAACTTCAGGAAGATACTTTGTCAGATTTATTGCTAAGTGATTTAGAAACAGTTAGTGTGATGTTAACACAAATAGGCGTATGGATGGAACATCTTATTAATCCGATTTCTGTGTATAGGTATAATAATGCAACTAAATAGAGTAACATATACTAATTAACATTAAAACTAATTTAACTCACTTTTTATTGCAAGTTCCGTTTATCAATTATTAGTAGGTCATAAGAAATCTATACAAATTTACATAAATGCTCACATACACCTAACCCTGAAAACATATACTCCTTTGTTTGTTTGTTTGTTTGTAATATCTTTATTGCACAAATTATTATAAATACAATAGATACAAATTACAAATCCAAAAAATGGCAACGGCGGACTTATCCCATGAAGGGATCTCTTCCAGTCAACCGGTACGAAAAAATATATATAATAACACAAAGGGCAGAGGCTGTGCAAACAATCAATACAATACATACATTTTATAGAAATTAATATATATTGCAGTGAAACTTGGGTTTCAAAATAAAAGAATCACTGCTTAAAAATGGCGCCCGATTTGCGGAAAGAATCCTGGTTTTTACCTGTTTTTTACCTTTTATTACTTTTCTTGAATTATTTTATTTTATTTTTTTTTGTTGTTTTTGTGGGACGGTGACCGTTTACCGGTCGCGGTTTTCCATCCTGTGATTTTCTGTTTTAGCCTGCCGAAGCTGCCTATGCTGCGACCCGACGATTCTCCTTACTGTGGATTATTCACATTTGATTGATGGCTTTAGAGTCGGAGGTTATATTGCGGTACGGTGTTGCATCGGGTTGCTCTGGTTCTTGCATTAAATTGGCTACTGCTTACACCCCGAATTTCTTAATGTACGGTCGCGAGTTGTCGATGATTCTGCAGCGTGTTGAAAATCAGACTGTGGACCAAGATGTGGGACTCAGTCGGGTTGAACGCGCTTCTAATCTTTTGACGCTTCGTGCTCCACGCTTTGTTCAGTGCCGCGTGTTTAGACGAGTATCCCCGCAGGCTTTCGTGTTGGCGGATACGGGTTCGGAGCACGTCGGTACTTATCATATTAAGGACATTCTCAAATAATTTTTTTGGTTCAAAAATTATACTATGCTGTAGCGTTACACCGCTACATAGTCAAGTCTATTTTAGTTTGCGATTCTATTTCTACGCAAACTTTTTTCTTTGTTCTTTCTTTATGATAAGGTTTTTGAAATTAAAATTCTGGTGGTTCGATTTTTTGACTTACTGTCAATTGGGTAAAAAAGATGGAGATTTTTTAGAGAGTTTTTTTTTTCTTTATTCTTCTTGTTGTTTTGTGCTTTTATTATTCTTCACATACAAGTATCGATCTCTAGCAATGGTTTTTTATGGTGAAGAAATCTGTCGTTTGATATCCAAAATAGATGTCGTTGGGAAAGCCTCTATAGTGCATTCCCCACAATGAAGTTTATGGTGAAAAAACTTCTGGGTGGGGAATGCACTATAGAGGCTTTCCCAACGACATCTATTTTGGATATCAAACGACAGATTTCTTCACCATAAAAAACCATTGCTAGAGATCGATACTTGTATGTGAAGAATAATAAAAGCACAAAACAACAAGAAGAATAAAGAAAAAAACAACTCTCTAAAAAATCTCCATCTTTTTTTACCCAATTGACAGTAAGTCAAAAAATCGAACCACCAGAATTTTAATTTCAAAAACCTTATCATAAAGAAAGAACAAAGAAAAAAGTTTGCGTAGAAATAGAATCGCAAACTAAAATAGACTTGACTATGTAGCGGTGTAACGCTACAGCATCTCCCTACCAAACAAAAAAACAACAAAGCAAAACAAACAAACAAACCAACAAACCAACAAAACAAACAAACAAACCACAACAAACAACCAATAAAACATAACAACCGAACAACTAAAACAAAATCCGGACAAGATACCTACACAAAACCAACAAACAGCAAAACGCAACCAAATGCTAACCTAAAAACTAAACGAAATACTAAACCTTATTGCTATCCCTATGAATCAGAGACTTGGTCATACGAGTATACCTAACGAAGCGTCTGAAAATTCGAAGCGCGTTCAACCCGGCTGAGTCCCACATCTTGGTCCACAACCTGATTTTCAACACGCTGTCGAATATCCAGGTTGTCATAGCCAGGTAAATAATGTGAATATTTTAGAATTTTGAAAAAAAAAAAGATAAGAAAACGGATTAAGCAAAAAAATTATTTGAGAATGTCCTTAATATGATAAGTACCGACGTGCTCCGAACCCGTATCCGCCAACACGAAAGCCTGCGGGGATACTCGTCTAAACACGCGGCACTGAACAAAGCGTGGAGCACGAAGCGTCAAAAGATTAGAAGCGCGTTCAACCCGACTGAGTCCCACATCTTGGTCCACAGTCTGATTTTCAACACGCTGCAGAATCATCGACAACTCGCGACCGTACATTAAGAAATTCGGGGTGTAAGCAGTAGCCAATTTAATGCAAGAACCAGAGCAACCCGATGCAACACCGTACCGCAATATAACCTCCGACTCTAAAGCCATCAATCAAATGTGAATAATCCACAGTAAGGAGAATCGTCGGGTCGCAGCATAGGCAGCTTCGGCAGGCTAAAACAGAAAATCACAGGATGGAAAACCGCGACCGGTAAACGGTCACCGTCCCACAAAAACAACAAAAAAAAATAAAATAAAATAATTCAAGAAAAGTAATAAAAGGTAAAAAACAGGTAAAAACCAGGATTCTTTCCGCAAATCGGGCGCCATTTTTAAGCAGTGATTCTTTTATTTTGAAACCCAAGTTTCACTGCAAAAATGGCGCCCGAACAGGGACGCCATTTTTGCAGTGAAACTTGGGTTTCAAAATAAAAGAATCACTGCTTAAAAATGGCGCCCGATTTGCGGAAAGAATCCTGGTTTTTACCTGTTTTTTACCTTTTGTTAATTTTTCTTTCTTTTATTTTTATTTCTTTGGTGTGTCCAAATAATTTTTTGTTAAAGGACATTGGTCAAATTTTTTTTAGTTCAAAAATTATACTATGCTGTAGCGTTACACCGCTACATAGTCAAGTCTATTTTAGTTTGCGATTCTATTTCTACGCAAACTTTTTTCTTTGTTCTTTCTTTATGATAAGGTTTTTGAAATTAAAATTCTGGTGGTTCGATTTTTTGACTTACTGTCAATTGGGTAAAAAAGATGGAGATTTTTTAGAGAGTTTTTTTTTTCTTTATTCTTCTTGTTGTTTTGTGCTTTTATTATTCTTCACATACAAGTATCGATCTCTAGCAATGGTTTTTTATGGTGAAGAAATCTGTCGTTTGATATCCAAAATAGATGTCGTTGGGAAAGCCTCTATAGTGCATTCCCCACAATGAAGTTTATGGTGAAAAAACTTCTGGGTGGGGAATGCACTATAGAGGCTTTCCCAACGACATCTATTTTGGATATCAAACGACAGATTTCTTCACCATAAAAAACCATTGCTAGAGATCGATACTTGTATGTGAAGAATAATAAAAGCACAAAACAACAAGAAGAATAAAGAAAAAAACAACTCTCTAAAAAATCTCCATCTTTTTTTACCCAATTGACAGTAAGTCAAAAAATCGAACCACCAGAATTTTAATTTCAAAAACCTTATCATAAAGAAAGAACAAAGAAAAAAGTTTGCGTAGAAATAGAATCGCAAACTAAAATAGACTTGACTATGTAGCGGTGTAACGCTACAATATATACTACTATTAAACTAAGATAGAAAGAGTAATGAAAGTAAAGCTCAATAATACACAATTAGAAAAGAGGAAAAGGGGAAAAACAAAAAAGAAACAAATAGAAAGTCAGGATAAGGAAAAGGATTTTGCAACACGATTTTTAAAGGAGTCAAGGGAAGGTGCCATTTTGGTGTTTAAAGGAAGAGAGTTCCAAAGGCGAGGTGCTTTGACAGAGAAGGAATTCGAAAAAGAACGCGAAGAGAACTCAGGTGTGGAGAGGAGAAGCTTATTACAGGAGCGCAAGCGAGAATCAGTGTGATGAAAAGTAAAACAATCACGAAGGTAATTAGGAAATGAAGGGTTGAAAAGAACATTGAAGAGAAGAGAAAGGATATGCAGGTTACGCCGAGCCCTAATAGGAAGCCAATTCAATTTATCTCGAAACTCAGATATGTGGTCATATTTACGGAGTCCAAAAATATACCGGATGCAAACATTTTGTAAGCGTTCTAGTTTATTAAGAAGTTCCTGAGAAGGATCTAAGAAGGCGACATCAGCGTAGTCAATGAGTGGTATTATTAGGGAACGAGCCAGCATAGTTTTAGTTTTAATAGGTAAAAAATTATTAGTCAGACGTGTAAGACTACCACAACGATATAAAATGGTAGGATTTACTGTGTTTAAACTTCATTCTTATCTACGAAAAAATGCAGACATATACCTGTCTGAAGAGAAAATTACAAACCTTTTCATTATTCTAATTCTTTCCATTATTCTAAATTTTCAGAGGTTTTCTTGTGGCTGAAATAATTAAAGATGCTTTTTAATCCAACTATGTGAAAAAATTAAGCTCTATATGTATTAAAATTAAAACTCTAATTCTCGTATGCATTGATACCCCGACACGCCGGGATGGAAATAATAAATATGTAATAACTTCAGTGGTTTCATTAAAAGTTACCAAAGTTGATACTCCAGGGAGCCTACAGGAATGGAGTTCAATAGGGGTCCTTATTCCTGTTTAGGAATCACCAACTAGTACCTAACTTATATGAGTTGGGATACGGAACTTTTGGATAATATGCAAGTTGATTATGAAAAGTCTTTGTTGAAATACTTGCACAGATCAGAAAGAAGAGTTTGCTTGGTAACAAAACCTATTTTTACACTGACCAAAAAAGAAGTGTTATGTTTTCAGGGTTCATGTATGTATGTAAGTATGTATGTATGTAAGTTTCTTTATTCCACCATAAGTCCTGAACGGCTTAACAGATTTTGATGTGAGAGGTATTTTTAGATTCCTTGCATTCCTCCGAGTGACATAGGCTATTATGACGTCATCATAAAAACAAAATGGCGGATTATATATGTGATAAATAGCAGACCAAAAAAATAAAATTTGATCAATCTTATCGAATGGGGTATCAAATTGAAGGGCTTTAAAAGGCGATTTCAAAAATGTATATAAGTTATATGTTTGTATGTACTTTTTTAGTAAAAACTTGTCAGTCGTGTTTTTTATTTTTAATAATTAGCTCGTTATCCATTTTTAACAAGGGTTAGAAGTTTTAACAGTATTTAGAGTATGATAGATAGATACCTACGTGTATATGCTCGTGTGTGCTCGTCCACTGAAACTATGTTCTACTCTAATACTCGTTCTATGAAATGATATGTTGTTTTTATTCGTTTAAAATGTTGATTAATAAGTATTTATTTTATTATAAATTCGGTGCTCTAGCTATAGCCTCAGATTTTTATGAAATTTTCACAAAAAGAAAGACTACAATAATTTGATAAAAGTCGGCGGTTCCTTGCTATCAACACACGTGAGTATCCGTAATGGAATCGTGATAATAAGAAGTTAGGGTGACTTGCTGCTTTGAAATAAAACAAATCAGGGGGCACGGCAGTGCCCCCGCCAAGTCGAGCGCGAAGCAAACACTGCCGTACCATCCTTTACAGGAACCATTTCGCCGCATTTTCAGGCCCCTATTTGAGAACCTCTGGATAAGACCAGAACGAAGAAATTTTTGTCATCCAGTAAGCTATAATCACATACTTAAAATCCAAAATTTCAAGTCTGTAGGTCATTTAGTTCCGAAGTTAAGCGAAAGCAAAGTTTCGCATTTTCGACACTCACTCACTCACTCATGATCATCAAAATAGAACTAGTACTTCCCATAAACTCAGAGAGCTGAAATTTGGTACAGAGTTAGGTTTTAATGGTCACATAAAGGGAAAACTATAAAAACTAGGATAATCGAAGATCTGGAGTACCTGGTGACCCTAATTAGAAAACACAAGAGCCCAATCAAACTATTAGAAATCGACATACCGCCTTTACAAAAAATATTCAACTTGGTGGGCCGCTTCATTTGATGTCAAAAATCGAAGGTCTGAAGTATCTCATGAAGAACCCTCAGCTGGTCTCAGCTGTATTAGAGATTACCATATCTCTATGGCAACGCTCCCTTCTATTGCTACATAAAAAAATCGACTGTCATTGCAAAAGTCCAGCGTAGAGGGACACATCTTCTTATTTAATCTAGCCTATAGCATCCCACTTTTGAGCGAATGTCTCCCCTTCTGCTTAATCATAATAAAAGAGTAATTACATTTTTATTAGGTTTATTACTACCATAATAATTAAATTTTTATTTTTTGTGCTTCTTCATCTAAGTATTAGTTTTAGTGCTTCTCCATCGGATTCTGTCCTGGGCAATGCACTTTGCTTCCGACCAGGAGAGAACGACTGCCTTTCCGCTGCAACGGTACGCCGCCGCCAGGTTTGCTTGGGTCGACCAACTTTTCTCTTGTCTTGTGGTATCCACTCGAGAGCTTGCCTAGTATATAGGTCTCTTCGAAGCGTGTGGCCGATCTATAGCGTTGCACATTTCCCACAGAGCTCACGCTTGGAGATGATCTCTGGCCAGAAAATGCCAAGTATTTGCCATACTCGTTACCTCTATAATACGTTATAACCGTACATATTCATCGGGATATTGTACCAAGTTGTATTTCGATTGTACTTAAAAGACAAATTTTTCGTTGTTGTCTGTTTTCATTCTGCTTTTAAGAGTTGCCCGCTTCTTCAAAAATTACCCTAAGTTCAGTATGAAAAATTGAAAATATTATGCCTCCTAATGCTTGATGACGAAAATAAGGTTATCAACTTGCATGAGGCCCCAATTATGTCAAAAATTGGTAATGATTATGGTGGTTTAAATGATATTGTTACATTTAAATTGTCAAAGTGCTGAGGAATGAATAAAAAATACTCATCAAGTATATTTTGACCCTTAATTTAGGGCTAAAACCCTCAATTTGATAACACTGATCAAGTGTCAAATAAAAAAATTCGTACATATCAAATTAACAAACGAAATATTATTTACTTTTGTTTGGGGTAAGCAAGTTGGAAACCCTGCTCGTGATAGGCCAATAATGACAGACAATAACCATTTTTTTTTAGAACACTGGCTGTATTATTGCATAGGAAAAATAAAACTTCGATGAAGTCTTATTTTTTCCTTGGAATCGAGCTAATTTTCAGTTATTCTTTACAATATTCCATGGAAGTAATAAGTACTTTGTATAATAAAGTACTAACTACTTCCATGCAATATTCTGTGGAATAAATTTCTAGAACATAGACATAAGAAAAAAATCAATTAAACGTTTAATAATCCGTCTAAAAGATTCACAGAAATAATTTTTTTTTTAAATATTATTATA